>VZTI01004803.1:1632746-1748652 GCA_013397865.1 Struthidea cinerea
TTTTTTTTAAGAAAAGGCAGGAGGAAAAAGAAAAATAAGAATGGGAGGGAGAGGTAGCAGGAGTCCTGCCTCTGGTATATCTTTCTATATGTTTGAGGTGACACAAGAATAGGAGCAAAAAATATTTGTTTTACAAGGGATTTTCTAATTCCTTTTAAAAACAGAAATAGGCGTCATTCCTACTGTTTTGTTGTCTTTGCTTATTCCCTTCCAGATATCAACACTTCCCAGTGCAAAGTTCTGCTGAAAGGAGTTCAGTGCCAACTCTTCCTTTGTTTAAGTAGTGCACTCAATAAAGTTTCTAAAAACCATTTGGTCTATAACATTTTTAATGGCAAACCTTTTAAAAACTGCCAGAAACATCTTGGCAGAAGAGAAAGTTATGATGATGAGAAAAGAAAAAAGAAAAAAAAAAACCAACACAAAAAACCCCCTCTGACCATAGTTTACATAAGTCCATCCACATATTGTTGTATTTCTTATAAGTAGTGAATTCTAATAAAATCTGGAATAACACACACATGTTCAACACATTTTGTTTCAATTCTGTGTTATGAAGAAAACCAAAACCAAACCCTAACCTGAAAATGGAAGGAGAGAAGAATTACATGTATAAAAGCAGAAGACTATATAAACAAGGCCATTAATTCTGCTATAAACAACTGACCTAACATTGATTATATAAATAGAAAGTGTAATTCTAGCACGAGACAAATTCACCAAACACTTCTAACTCTCTCTGCAGCCTTGATATGAGAAAAAACAAACATTTTCAAGTGTTACAATGAAATCTGCCAAAATTGTCTGTTTTGTACTTCTTGTGTTCATTAAACCTCAAATTCACAAGGCCTATCTCTTGTCCAACCTCAGTTATTTTGTCTGAGTTGTTCAAAAGGGAACAGAGATGAAGCTGGCCAAGGGGGACATTCTTGGCTAGTCATTTATGCGAGCTCACTTAAGGAAAACTTAAATTTAACATTTTAAAGAAACTTAAGGATGCTTGAATTATTCTACTTAGGAAACAAAGCACCACCAAAACCTCTCTTTGTAAAAACTATTTGACCTTACACTTTCATGAGAGGAAAAAGGGTACTTCCGAAATAAAAAGAACTCCATGGACTACTGGAACTGCCATTTCTGTCATTCTGAAAAATTCCTTACAATTGAACTGTTCCTGCTCAAGGAAATCATATTTTGTTTAGTCTGTTTGGGAATGTTTTAAGACCCTAAGTACTACTGTAGCATTATGTGGAGTACAAAGCAAAATGGTTATGGAGCATGAGCTAAGAACATGTTTGTATGATAATAGCAATCCTGAAAATATGTTCCACTGCGTAATGGCCTGACCTCACCAGCCACCAAAATTTGCCCATGAAGTGTTCATCCTTCACCGAGAGGTTGTTAGGAATGAAGGCACAGAGTTTCTTCAGTTAAAGATATACCTCACGTAGAGACATGCTGCATGTGGTTTGCTACTTTTCCCTCACTCCTGGAGCTTCCTTTGCATCCTCTTGGCTACTTGGATTAGAGTACTACAGGTTGGGATTTGGGTGGAAAAAAATCAGAATTTAAAATGCTTACAACCAACAAAATATATAAGTGGTTTTTAGATTTGGTTGTAAATTGTATATTGTAAATTTTCTTTGTGTGAGTCTTTCTGGATGCCAACAACACTTCTTCAAACCATCTAAAGGGCCAACGTACAAGATGCAAAAAAGGCACACTCAGAAAGTATCTGTGTCCTGTAAGGAAAAGTTTGAACTGGGGAAAAAACCCTGAAATCTTAGAAACTGTAGTTGTACATGAGGATAGAAAACTCCAAAAGTCACTCATCCTACTATTTCCACTGTCCCCTCTATGTTTTCCACATATGAGGAGAGGGGAGGAGAGTATAAGCCATGGGTCTCACTCTGTAAACAGAGTCTCTTCCTGAGACTTCTCACAGGTCAGCATATTGATATATGGGGAGCTGTCCCAAAGACAGAAAAATTCTTCCTCTTTCTTCCCACTCCTAATCCAGTATATATTTATTATGATTTATATATTTGTATCTGCAGATGTATTAGCAGTATTTACACAAAATATTTAGCATTTACATACACTTTGCTGCATGAGACAGCTTCTAGACTTGCTTGACCCTTATAAAATGTGTCTGTTATTCACAGGATACTGCAGAGGTCTCATAGCTTTGCAAGCATGATGGCCTGCCACCAAAACAAGCCAACCAGCCTGTTTCTGTCCCATTAGGACAAACGGGTCCTTTTTTTCTGACCTGCTGATATAATTTGGGTTTTTCTGTGGTTACACTAAGGAATGCATGTTCCCATCATGTCTTGGAAAGGACAAGTCACTGGGAACTGCAACACTTCCTCAACCACACAGTGGTAGGAAAAGGCTGGGAAGAAGCTCCCCCAAGAGCTGGGAGCACATGCCAGCCTCCACAGGTCCAGGAGATGCCGGCTGCAAGGGCTGCAGCTGGTGGCGACAGCCTAGTGCCCACACAGCTCACAGGAGCTGGTGGAAACAGTCTGTAAGCACACAGCTGTCACAGCCCCTGGGCATCTGGTCCTGGGCTCTTTGACAGGGGAAGCAGGAACAAACCGTTGTGGGCAGAGGGAATTTTAGGGGCTGGGGGCAGTGGGAGGATGAGGATACACACAGTTACCTGCTGGGCAGCCCACAGCCAGCTGTGGTCATTTACAACTTAATGCAGACAACAGTGAGTGCCCTAAAAGATCTGATCTACTTCAGCTCTCCTTTATAAGGTCTCAAACAGCTGATTTTTAGAGCACTTAACTGATTTTTCCAAAGAATTAAAGATAACAAAGCCAGCCACAAAAAGATACCACTGTATTTATATTTTTACCATGTAGTAATATGCAAGTAGGAGATGGTTGGGGCTATTCTCCCGGGTCTCGGCAGAACATTTGCTCATGCACACGACCAGCTGTTTCATCTCTAATTAAAAAGATCTGGGGTTGGCTAAGCTGCAGCTAGATATGATTGCTGTGTAGTACCTAACAGTGTTTTAATCCATACATGAGCTGTTTTTTCCCTGAATTAGTAGTGATGGATGGAGATACAAAAAAAATCCAGGATTCACTAATGATTTAGTATCGTTTATTAAATATATACGTTGCTGATGACCACACAATATGTATGCTTGATTCTGAAATATTGCTATAGGCCAAAGATTTACAGAAGTGCTTTTGTAGTCTTCAGAATGGTATTATGAAAGTAAAGTACTTATGAATAATAAGAAAACTAACAGCCTTATCTGGCATAAATAAGAAAGTTCACCATCTGGTGTTTTTTAAATGAAAACCTTTGATGGCAATTACTTAGAATGCAACAAGTTTCCAAAATTTGGATTTTTGGCATGATTCTCTCCAGAAATTCAGCACTCACATAAGTAATTAAGACTATAAATCTTAAACTGGTTTGATTATGAAGATGAATCATTGTCTCAAAATTACAGCAGGAGAAGAGACTGCCAAACATGTCCATTTATCGATATATGCTTATAGAGCACTGGTTTAGTGCAATCTTAAGTGAAGTGTTATAACAATGTGAAATGAGATTTCATTATTTGCTCTACAAGCATAAATTATAATCACTGTTATTGTTTTCCCGGCGCCTGAAAATGGACTTGGGATTGGACATTTTAACTGATGTAATCCAAGATTAAGTGGCAGAGCTTTCTTTGGAGCCTCTAGCCTGCAGAAACAGTCTAGCTGCAGTTATTAAAGTCCTTGTATGCTCAGAGCAAGATTTTTGCCCTTAGTGTAGCTCACTGTGTTTATTATATGTGATGTGTCAAATAGGTTTCCAATATAATACAGTGCATAACCTGACTAGAGGAAGAAGCAGAATCAAGTCCTCCAAAATCCTTAAGGCAGAGAGGATTCTTTAAAGCAAGTTGTCTGATTGTTGATTTTTTTAAGGTGTTTTAAGCTGCTGCACTCCATCTATTTGTGTTTTCTTTCTATTTTTTATCTAAGTAGCTGAACAATGAATAGTCACTAAACCTGAATATTCTTTGAGATTAGGGCCGTTTTATGTTTAGAAATCTTGTCCTAAGATCTGCACTAATTTTGGCTACATGTTCACTGTAGTTTGAAATGTGGTTTTTGCATTTATCAAGCACATACATAGCTGTCATGCTCTGGGACAGGTAATAGAACAAGGATTTCTACGTCCTATTTTCCTGGGCTGTTTATCAAGCACAAGCACTATTTCTATTTTCCAGGGCAAGTTCACCTTTTCTGAGAAATTTCCCTTACAGTGATAACTTTTCCAGCATTAAGGACAATATTGTCCTCATGGTTTCATGGCATCCCACACAGCAGACATCACCCAGTTCCATATGCAACAAAAATAAGCAAGAAGCATGTACTCACCCACTTGCCCATGTTGGGATAGTCATGCTCTGGATCAAAAAGGTGTTGGTGCAGTTGGTATTCCCTGCTGAACTCTGCTGTGTCTGGGGTGTTTTCTAGACACCCATCATCAACTGCAAAAGAAAGCACTGAGTGCTTAGTAGCTTTGAAACACACAATATGTGCCACATTAGTCAGCAAACTTCTTAAATGCAATCATGCAATTTTAAAAAAACCAAACTGGATGACTAGAATATACTAGGGCTTTTTTTCCTTTTGAAATGAGTTTGTCAGAATGTATTTATTAAAACAAACAAACAAAGAAACCCTCACAAACTTAATGAAACTTCAAAACTGAAGAAATTTATTTTCCAAGCTCTTCCCCTCCTTTATGTTTTTCTTTTAATTATTGCACTAGATTTTACCTAGAACTGCATCCTCCTCTGATTCAGAAGGATATTCTTTTCTTTTTTAAACACTCTCAGGTAGTTTTAGAAATTGGCAAGCCAGTACTTTTGACGGTCATGGTAGAACAGTGCTGTGAGCAAAGACAGAATTTCTTTCACTGTGTAGCTCTTCCTGGAGTTCCATTTCTGGTTTGCTGCTTTGTTCAAATTGGCTGAAAATCAGTTCTGCATCATAAGAGCTCATAAAAATGCTATGTAGCAGAAGTTTTATGATGAAGACATTTCTGTAGATTGTAACTAATCTGATTGGTCCAGAAACCTCCTTTAACCACAATGGATGGTCTTGTAGACAGTGTCACATCAAGATAATATCCTTTTAAAAATCAACTTATGTTTTTTTTACCAAAATAAGTCATCTTTAGCTCAAAGTTTCAGCATCTTGAGGCCAGAGTAGCTTTTTGGATGGAGTCTGCTCCTGGAGCTCTCACTGCTTTGCCAGCATATGGAGCTTGCAGTCCAAGTTCCTCTCAGACATACTCAGAGATCCTACCAGCCAGGGCATGATGCTGGGCATTCAAACAGCTGCATCTGCCAGAACACAGGCACTCCAGAGCACACACCTGTGGACTTTCCCTTCTGTCCTTGTGTGTCATCATGTAAAAAGATTTGCAGATGGATTGTCTCTTTCCCTTAGATGTGGGAAACAGTAAAGACTTGACTTAAAATTGAGTTGATTCAATGACCTGAGGAGGTTATTCTGAGTCCAACAGATCCAGCTTTCTCTCTTTTCTGCTTGGGATGGGGAAAAAATAAAATTGCCAATAGAACACAGGGGAAAATTCTTCACACTGGCTAAGTAACTCAGAAACTATTAAAACACTTGGAAATCATTTCAGTCTCAGCAGAAACAAGGTTTTATCAAGAGAGAAACAGGTGACAACAGAAGTGTGGTAGACCTCAGAGCATTTGTGCCTTTTGGTAGAAAACACAAAGGGCAGCTGGACATATGGGTGTCCTCTATAACTGCTAATCCTGAAGTCTTCAACTCAAGTGCTCCAGGCTTATGTATTCCCGCTGTGGAATGTGCATATGTAGACAGTGACTGGAAAAATTGTTTTCCATTAAGCAAATCCACAGACCTGATCAAGGAAGGCCTCTGGTAATTTGTATGCATAATACAGTCACCACTTGAATTTCCATTTAAGGCTCTGAAAAACATTTTACTCTAATCCTAGTAGATACTATCTTCACTTGCAGCATACCTATGACAGAGCCATTTATCTGAGCAGGCAGCACTTCCCTACGAATTCCCCGTGTTCAGATCTGACTGTATTAGCTTAGCTAACAACTTTTATTTCACCTAAGAAAGAAAAATTGAAGGGATTTTCAAAGGCATTTCCTTGAAAGCCGTTTTTAATTTATTTATCTAATCACGAATAGAAGTCCAATGGGCAAGCATGGAAGATAGAAGGTCTGTGCGTTTGCTTGTGAGAGAAAATCTAAGCCTATCATTTGCAACTTGTCAGACAACAGCTATAGTGAACAAATTGGAAGATGAGGTATTATTTCAGAAGAGATGCAGGCATCATCACCAAATGGGCTGTAATAGAAAACAGTAAGGGAGGACTATTTGAAATTTTGTCAAATTTTTGAACGAAATGTAAAAACACAAAACTTCTCATAGCGAATATTATTTTTTGATGAATTCTAAGCTAGTTAGAACATTTTTAAATAAGAATACAGGCAACTGTTCTGCATTATCCAAATAACATAAAAGAAGACTTAACAGAAAACATTTTGAAAGGATCTCTTCGCTCACAAATAAAAAATGAGAGAAAAATAGAGTGCTCATTCCCAGTTCCAGTTCCCAAGGCAGCCAATGGGTGTTTTACTACTGCTTTCAGTACTGGAAGTCATTCCTTGGCTCAAATAACAGGAAAAAGATCCATTCTCTCAGGTTATGTGTATACCATGCACATGCAGGGCAGCTCTAGTGACCCCTCAGCACCAGCCCCCACAGGGCTCGGTACCTGAGGGACACCTGGTGTGTCCTGGGCACCGCTCTGGCTCTCTGAGGCTGTGCTGCCCCTCTGCCAGAGTGAGCTTGCATGCAATGCCTTGGGGTACATCCACGTAGTTCTCCATTTCTTGGCATAGATGCACCCTCAGTGAGCTATAAAGACGCATGGATTGGAGCCAAAGTATCTTAAATATTGACTCATGGTCTGAGTTGGAGATCAGGGCAGACAGTTATATTCTTCTTGGCACAGTGTAAGTCTCTAAAATAAGGGTAAATCTCATCTGTACAGAGTAACTTTTTTCAGGGGCCAGCTTAAAAATGAACTCCCTCAGGAACAAGATGCTCTCATATATATCACTATCTGCTAATCTGAGGTCATGGTATTTCTTCCAGGTGACCTTTTCCAGCAGTCACATAGCAATACAGAAGGTGCACATATTAATTAAAAAAAACAAAACAAACCCTCATCTGAAACACTAAAACACCCAGTTTCTCAACAGTTCTTCTCCTGGGGTAGAGAATGAAAAAAACCCCATTGCTGATCAAGGGTTGTACAGTGCTGAAAGACTGGAAGATGTACAGTGAAAACAGAGGTACAAAGGCTACAGCTGAATTACCTGTTTTTCCAATAGGGCAGGGATTTGGAGGGTCAGGATATCCTTGATCTTCACTGAAATCCTTTGGTACGTTATCGCCTGTCAGCTCAGCCACTATGTTTGGGATGTTGCCGTAAGGACCCAAGTGCTGGAGACCCTCGTGTGCACCACCTATCAAAGACAATTTATGCGCAGTCTTTTCACAAGGTTAAAAGTGTAAGTACTTTAGCTGGTGCAAGTAATCTAGACTTCAATTTAAACTAAAGTATCTCTCTCTATATATATAATTGTTTTAGAGACAAATCCAAGTTTAGATTTCAAGCATCTCTTTTAGAAACATAACCATGTGACCTAAATCCAGTAACTTTTAATAGATAATTAAAAATGAAACTAGGAAACAAAATTGGCCACATATTATTAATCTTAGGGTAGTTTTTTGACTTCACTATGAAAGTTTTAGGCAAGAAAATGCAAAGAAAAAGAAACATGAGACAATAATGAGACCTGATACATTTAGAGCACAATCAGCTTCACTGATACTATTACTGTTCATTGTAGCAACTAACAACAGAAGATATGGCAAGACAGCATCGTGGCAGGAAGACAAAGTTAATGACACTGTAGAAAGAAATATTACCTGCACAGCCTAGAAATACATTAATAAATTAAGTCCCAAGGGAACTTATGGTATTAAGGTTCTTGGGAACCCAGGGTATTCTAGCAAATTCGGTTGTGTACACCTAGAAAATTTTTAAGTCAAACCAATTCTTAAATGTAAATTTGCATTTCCTGTTGTAATGATGAAAAGTGGTGAAGAGTCCCTGTTGTTGATGGGGATTCTTGTTCACGTATACCTTCACAGTAGTCAACGTGTCACAAAACATCCCAGTCAGCGACTCCCACATCTTTACATACAAGATTACCTTTTCCCTGTGGGACCCAGAGCACCATCACTGCAGGGTCACAGCAGCAGTGTGCAGCAGGTTTTGTAACTCAGTGGCAGAGGACACAATGATGGGCCTGCTGTTCTTGGGCAGCTGTACCCAGAACTGGTGTGCTGTGGCCTTCTCCCACATGCCTCAGCTGGGTGCCTTGCCTTTGACAAGTAGGGTCTTCCACTAAAGATTTGGGAACCAAGCTCAGGCCACTCTTTGTCTCTATTCCTCTCTACAAATAATTATCTGTCCCAGATCTTTTCTGCATGCCTTACTGGCCAAATGCATCCACAGGCTAAACCCCAGCTGCTTGTGGAGTTTTTTAAATACTATTGTACACTATTCTTTTGAATTTCAGACAAATAAATAGTTAGTTACAAGCATAGTTTTTTTTCCCTGACAAAGCCAGCCGCCACACACACTGCAGCAACTGAGATGGTTGTGTGACAGCAAAGCAATATTTTTTTTAAACCCTATATAATGAGGGATAACAACATACAGTCAATATATAAATTCTACTAACAATGAATTGAGAGGAAAAGGAATCTGAACAATTGGAAAATATGAGTTAAAGAGTGAACGCAGACACAACTGGTTGGGTAAATAGCAAAATCACCATATTATCACCAAATAATCTTAGTTTCAATTTATATATTTTTCATAGATCCAGAAGATGTGAATAAAGCCTCTGAACATGAAAGCTGCTCCAAAATAATCATTCAAGTACTCCTGTCCCAAATTACAAATGAACATTACCAGCCTAAATCATCTCTTATACAGCCAAACATTGTAAGCTTACATAATCACTTGCAAAAATTGCTAACAGAAGGCCCTCAAATACAAAATGCAAATTTTATATTCATTTCTGCGCTTAGAAGTGGCAGTTGAGGCAAATTTTGCAAAGAATTTTGCAAAGAATTTTGCAAAGGATCAGTTGGATGTTGGCATTATAGTACCAGAAGCAAGTTAGTCTATAAGTACATATATTCCCATTTTATTTGCACAATGGACTAAAATCCAATCAATGTGCTAATTTCCCCCCTCAAGTACAAGTCTCTTATTCTGTAAAGCAGTGTTGCAGAAAAGTTCTACAGATACGTAACAAACATAAAACTACCCCTATAAAAAAACTGCATCTCTGTTATATGGGGTTTTGCTTGCAGCTGACCATGAGACCTGGTACTAAAACCAGAATAGCATTAGACCCCCTCTGAACTTTATTATACATTTACAGCCCATAGTCCACACAAAGATGACAATAATGTTATGGCTATGAGGCTAAAAAAATGTATAACACACATTTAATCTAATGTAATTTAATATAATGTCTAATGTACAGCATAAAAGTCTTCTTTTGTCCTGAGTTCCTTCACATGAAGATTGATTACATATATGTACTTAAAAGCATCAGGTTATGATTCTGCTGTAAACTACGGAACCACATAATCAATACGTGTTTGAACCTCCTGTATACAACGTGGTTCACTATGGGACAATCCATCAGATAGAAGCCTATCAGTGCTTGCATGTGGTGCAGACCTCTTGGCACCAAAGCTCCATCCATAAAGAAAACAGAGGTACTTAGCAGGCTCCAGTGTGCTATATATACATGTAAGTTTAAACTGACTGCCAAGAATTCCCTTGACTGAGTACAAACCAATCTTTTTCTATTAATATAAAGGATTGTTTCCTTTAGGTATAAATGTCCAGAATCATTTGAGGGTTTTTTCCTTTCTTTCCAAAAGAGGCACAGACAATAGCACCTGCTCTGGTGCCATAATTTAGCACACTTGAGTGATTTAATAGCATCAGCAAAGCTCATTCCTTATAAACTGATAAATAGTGCACTCAGCAAAGACTACAATAATAAAAATGAAATGCTATGAATATACGAAGTAGGGGCATTACGTACAGTAACTCTCATTAGTTGCATTAGTTTTGGTATTATAACACTACTGGTTTGAAGAAACATATTAGGATTAAATACACTGCAGCTACCAAGTCAAAATATTGGGATACAAACATATACAGTCAGCTACAGAAATAGTACAAGATTGGTTTCTTGAACCTTGAGGCAGAGTCTGAAAGAAAAAGAAAAGGCAACTAAATATTGAGAGACTTTTCATAATTTCCTATCCAAAGGAACCATGGGAGACACCATTGTTAAATTATTTGAACCTAGACTATCAAAAATCTAGAACAGTAGAGACAGCACCCTTGTACTGAGAAAGGATGAGCTAGATATATCTATGTTTTTCCCATATCTCCTTACTTATATGAACAGGCTTTCTGTGCCTCATACTAGGAAAAAAATCACCCCAAAACAATCAGCTCCCTTTCATGTGCAGAATTTCTGTGAGTATTCATTATTAGGTATTTTACGTCCCTACAGGATAAACTAAAGGTTTAGGTCTCTTGAGCTAAGGTCAGTATTGTCCTAAGTAAGCTTTAAATTTTATTTAAAATATGTGCATATATGTAGTCATCTAGCACTAGTCTTGAACTGTCGCAGGGTGGAAAACAAAAAAAAGAACAATGCCTCTCACCGTTATTATAATTCTGGAAAAGCATTTTACCAGCTCACCAGCTGCTGGTATCATTTCAATTAGAGATCCTTGGGATGATTAAAAGTTTGAAGTGCATACATTTCAGCTCATTTCTTTGAAAGAGCAGTACTGTCTGTATGGGTCTCCCACCCACGCAGACAACATAACCACTCTGCTCTTGGAGGAAAAAAAAACAGGGAAAGAAACACGAAGAGCAACTAATTTCTTGCACGTATTGACTATTTCCCTGATCAAACACATCCAGTGGAAATGCTGTTAGTCCACTGAAGTTCTAGCTGCTGCTAGCCATCTATTGGTAGTCTAAAGCACAGCTGGAACTAATCTGTAGGGAGCAATCCTCCATACCAAATATAAACAGGCAGTGCTGTCCCCCAGAAGAGTCAGTTTAAGAAAGTCAATGAGAATGGATTTTCAAAAGTGCAATACTATTGCAGAACATTTAAAGAGAAATAATAGGACAAATTTGCCTTTCAGTCTCATTGAAACCATTTCCCGCATCACAGTAAAGATAGAGTTACCCAAATTGCAAATTCAGAAAACAGGTAGTTGGGCCAATCTTAGCAAGGAGATACAAAATAGGAAGGATCATGAGTATGTGTTGTGAGTAAATAAATCCCAAATCCCAAGGTAAAGCCCTTTACTTAGGGAGTCATACTAGATGCCTCAGTCAGAGTTTCCAAGCCCCTCACAGATTCACAGGGGAATCTTCTCCCTGAGCAAAACTGGCATCTCTTATCTTGACCTGTACAAACTCCAGGCAAACATGAGCTGCGAGGGAAGCCTGGTATACCTTATCCCATTTGCCCAAGAGAGCAAATAGATACTAATCAGAGATACTAATCAGTATTTCCTACTTTGCAAAATCTTGTTAATCTGGACTATTTGTTCTTATCACTGGGAAAAATCTTCAAGATTGTTTACAGTGTCTCCTTGACAAATCAGAGATACATCTTTTTCCTTTCACAGTGACAGCTTCCCATACTATTCTGCACTTTCATCCCCAGTCATCTTGCCATATCTACGTTTGTTGTGTTATTGTCACATTCAAAAAGAACATCTCCCTAATCAAAGGCAGGTTTGACAGAATGCTTCCCAGTGCTCTTGTATGTTAAACTGGGACACCATCCACTAACTTACTTACTCTTTTCCTTTATTATCTGCAGGACTCCCTCCCATGTAAACTCTCAAAAAATCCTGAATGCAAAAAACGCATTTACATTTTCCTTACTCTTTCTAACACTTCTAAAGGGTTTACTGCCCCAGTGCCATTTGCTCTGTGCCTCTTCAGCAAGCCTCATCCTAGAGAGTCCCATCCTGGTTGCTGAGATTGATTAAGCACAGGAAGTGAGAGGAACTGAAAAACATATAAATTATCACATTTTGTCTATTCCACAGAAGCTGCTAAATAAGAGAATAGGGAGGAAGAAAAAGCATAGGAGAACAAAGAATGGAAAAATGCAAACCTAGCCAACTTCCTTAACCATTCAAGAGCATGCCTCAGGAAATCCAAAAACACTACAGCTATACATGCTCAGGCATCCCAGATTCCAGAGTCAGCTTGTCTTCTCTTTAATGACACAAAGTTTCTTAAAACTATAAAGACTCATTTTTTTTTTTCTGTGCAAAGGAACAAATTTTTCTAAAGCCTTAAGCACACACATCATACAATTACTGACCTTGCTTTCAGCGAATAATTCAATTTCATCCCGTATTTTAAATACAAGTACAAATATTTAAGATACTAAAGGCTCTTATTGTGAAATGGTTAGGACCAAAGTAATGCCCATGCCTTTCACAATAAATTTATAACAGTAGCTTATATGTCATTATTATTCAAATTTTATACACAATAAAAAAATCCAGCAGCCCACTTGCTGGCAAAGTGAAAAAAAGCAATCTCTTATGCCTGCCTTGGTTGAACAGTCCTCTAATGGACTATATCAACTTGTCCTTCATCTGAACAGCAGCTTTTGCACTTCACCATGTGGATAAGCTCACCCTTTTTTACACACAGAGTGCATCGTGCAGCACACAGCCATGGGCCCCTCTGCCACTCTGCCTTGCAGCCACCACACACAGCAGAGTGAAAAAAACCCCAAAGCCAGAAAACAGCACCCTCCTGTCACTGCCACAGCACAACCTCACTACTGACCACATGTGCAGCAAGTGGCTGCGGGAAGCAGGGCAACTAAAGGAAAATAGTGACCTCCTTTATCCCATGAGGGATGGGACACTATTTCAATCCTATAAATGTAAATGTGCCAACAGAAGACTGGAACACTTTATTCACTGGCATTGACACCAGCTGCATGAGAAGTCCAAACACTCCATCAGTGTCAACACATTCATAGAAAAATACTCCTTTCACTCCTATAATGTGAAGCCTGGATGCACCAGAAACATCCAGAACATCCATGTTTTTTCTGTACTGCTCCACTGAACTTCAGAAAATTTTCGTGTTCATTTCCCCATTCGTATTCATCCAATTCCATTTTCCATGCAGACGGCTCAAGGTCGCAGCTGGTTCTCCAGCAGGTTTAAAACCTTCCCATGCCTGTCGGACTACTGGGCAGATTTCCCAACTGTCCCAAATGACCTCCTTGTGATCATTCCCAGTGCAGAGCTACAAGGCTCTGGCCTCCACCTTGGTGAACTGGTATTACCTCAGAACTCCAAAAGCAGAGGCCCTTCCACGCAAAACCACTCCAGTCAAGATGAGGCTTCTTCTGCACTTGGATAAAAGCATTGGCACACAAGGAGGATGCAACAGAGTGGGGAGATGAAGAGCCCTGGAGGGTAAGACCAGGCCCAAGGCTGCTCTTTGGTGCTGCAAAAGGGACTCAGATCAGGCAACTTGATGTACTAAAGCATCCCAAGGGGAGGAAACAGCTTCTTCAGCTGACAACATTCTTCTTCTCATTCATCCCTGCAGCTGAGAGCACTGCTGAGCACACACACCATGACAAGCACAGAGAAAAAAAGCTCTGGAAACCTTTGGAGAGTGCCAGAGATCCTATCTCCTGGCACAACACCAAAATCAAGAACATTAAGAGTCTCTTCTTTATCTAGATTTCTAAAATATCTCTTCATGGAACCAAATAAACTTAAAAGTATTTTCTTACTGCAATTTAATTTAAAATTCAGGTGCGAGTATGGGAAATGCAGCTGATTTTGAGAACAAATGCAGGAAGGTAAAAATCATAGCATGCTCACAGAATCACAGAATATGCAGAGTGGGAAGGGGCCCACGGGGATCATCAAGTCCAACTCTTGGATCTGCACAGGACACCCCAAGAGTTACACCACGTGCCCAAGAGCAGTGACCAAATGCTTCTTGAACTCTGTCAGGCTGGTGCTGTGACCACATCCCTGGGGAGCCTGTTCCAGTGCCCAGCCGCTCTCTGGGTGAAGAATCTTTCCCTAATATCCAACCTATTGACAACCTGAGGCCATTCCCTTGGGCCCTGTCACTGCTCACTGCAGAGGAAAAATCACTGCCTGCCCCTCTTCTTCCCCTCATGAGGAAGTTGTAACTGCAATGAGGTCTCCCCTCAGTCTCCTCATGAGAGACAAGCAGGGAAAAAGTCTTTGAAAACAAGAGCTCATAATAATTTGGTCAATCTTCACTGATAGATTTTTTAAAATACTTTGGGACCATATTCCAAGGTTAGATGGAATTTCACAGATTCATATTAAATTTCTCTATACCATCTGCCAATATTAGAAAACATAGTTACTATAAAGCATCACACAATACAGAAGCTATCATACTCCCTCTCCTCTTCAGGTTTCTCACCTCTCCTACTGGATTTTTCCCTCTACTAACATGTACAAAAAATAATTGTGGCTACAAATCCCACTCTAATAGATTGTTTATCTTTAGGTACATGACAATCTACTTAATTCTAAAGCCCTACAGACCTGCCATCTTTCTTTCCCGAAAGCTGCTTGAGATGGGACTCTTTCTCCTTTGGTGGCATCTTTTAAAGATGACTTTATGAATAGCAGCAGTAGCCTGTACCACATCACAGTAGTTAGTAGGAGGTTTTAAGAGTTGGAGTCACTTTATCTTCTTGGTTCCTCAGCAGAGCTTTGTGATGCCTGCACACCCTCCTGCAATCACAAGAGGAGGATGCTTGAAGAAAAGGTTTCAAAGCCTCAAATCTAAACAGGTTCCTCAGTCAGAGCCAAATGCAAATAACGGAAATCTAGAGAGAAACAGGAATTAATACTCTTTTCTTCTTGTGTTCTCCATTGACTGACTTCTCTGACAAGCACACTGGATTTCCCCTGCACGTTCCAAGCCACACTGAGAACACAGGAGCAGCACCTGCACTCCTCCCACAGCTCTGGGGCATTGAGAAAGGGCAGTTCCCAAAGTGAAGTCGTGGCAGAGCTCATAGTGGCAACACCTACCACTTTTGCTGGATCCTGCCCTTGCTTCTTAAGAGGGAAAGTTGTGAAACACATTGAGGTAACCTGGTATGACCTCCACACAGCAGCACAAACACCAGCCTCGCTTTCTTATTCACTGTTGGTCATGGCTTATAAATTCATTTGGAATCACACATATTACAGGCCAAATTTTCAAAGACTTTTCCTTAATAAAAATAATGTCACACCACCTCATCATTTTCCTGTTTGTGGAGTTAGAGGTATAAACATTTCATGTGCAAGTTCTTCATAGACCTGTGCCATATCACTCAGACAAACCAAATCCACTGTAAGCCACTGCTGTCATTCGTCACTGTCATTAGCTTTTAAATTCAGAAATTAGCATTCTAAGGCACCTCTCTTATGACATGCATCACTGCCTGATATTCAAATTCTGGTTACACTTAACACTACAATTTGTGGAATAAAATGCAAAGAAAATAGGTATTTTTATTCAAATCTATACAAATCCAGATATTTACGTATTAATGTATAAAAAACTGTAGGTTTGCCACTTTCATTTTATCTTAAAAATTTGAGACGCCCATATTAAATTTTGAAATCATGTTTTCTGGGCTACTTAGATAATTTGAAAAAAAAAACCCAAACCCAAAACCACAACAACAAACAAAACCTGAAAGCAGAGCCTAGTAGAGTGACACTGGGGTTTGAGTTTGTTTGTTACAAGTCAGGCCCATAATGCAGTGTTTGATTAAAGTCACCTGTGCTTCAGCAAAACAGTCCCAGTGTGAATGCAACTTTATGTTTTAACTGCAGCAGGACTTTCTCTGTAGAACAGGTACAATAAGCCAAGTCCCAGGAGATGGTGTGGACTCTTTGCACTAAGCTGATGGCACGAAGCAGCCCCGGTCAGCCTCGCTGGCTGTGGGGGGTCTGCCCCAGCTCAGCCGGGTGCAGCCGGGACTGTGCTCCGACACCGCTTCCCCCGGCTGCTGGCACCGAGCCTGGCACAGAGCACATCAACTGGGGCAGAGGGGATGCAGCCACCACACCACAAACCGATGCCGTGTTTGCTGACCCCCAGATATCGTACAATAGCCACGTGCCAATGGGTATTACTTCTAGTCACCCAAGGAAGTCCAAATATATTGGGGTATAAGCATAGCACACGTTAGCCTGAAAGTGAATGAGTGCAAAGGTAATTTCTGCACTGGTTTCACTGAGTGAATTCATCAGCAAAAGTTTTGCAGCTTTCTAATATGAAGATTTTTCTGTTCTTCTAGGAAACAAGTACCTGTCTTGCAGGTATGGTACAGGACAGACAGCAAAGTAACACACCTATTTACTAATAAGAAAACCTTTAGTTTTCTTATTAGTAAAATGGAAACAAAATAGATACTAATAACATGCATGAGTAATCTGCATAATTTTATGGACAGTAGGTTTCACGTAGAGTATTATCTGTACAGAGTCTGTGCTGACAAGCCATTAATTACCAGTTTTTAGTAGACATATTTGCATAACATTCCACATTCTCTTGAGTTTTATCATCTCAATCTGACAAACAGCAACTACATTTTTCTAAAGCAATAAACATGTACTTATTTCCTTTCAAAATAATCAGGTAAACTCCAGCCTGTTTCCAATAGCTATGAGGAGTCTCTGCAGGAGAACCAAAAGCCTCCCTAAGAGGCATCTATTTTTTATTTCTTCTTATACCTACAAATGATCACAATTTCAGAGACATCATTTAATGTTGTCACTGAGGTTGACAGCATTATGCCTCTTCTGCAGACTGAAAACTTCACACTCTGGGCTGCCATTCCAGCACCTTTACCAACAACCATTTCATTTGAAGTGGTTTTAAGAAATAAAAACAACTAAATCAAACACAAACAAACAAACCACACAGGAGGCTTTCTGTTGTATTGAATTTATGGTAGGCAATGATATTTGCAAAAGGAAAATGGGACTTCACATTTCCAATTATGAAGTTAAGTGCTATAAACTGCTCAAGATGAGCTACTGGTGCCCCCCTGTGTTTAAGTGAGATTTTTACTGTTCTCCTATGCAGGGTGTAATAGGCCTGAAATTTACATTATACACTTATTTTCTTTCACTCCTCAGGAAAAAGGAAAACAACAGAAAACCAAACAATAACAAACAAAAAAACCCCTTAAATATTGGCACAAAATTGTAGGTGTGCCAGGAAAGAAAAAAAAGTGTGGTCTCTTCATAAACTGCCGGCCAGGCAGAAAAAATAATTTCTATGATTTTGAAATGTTGAATGCATTTCTTTATTTTACCTTTTTGTTCTCTTTTAACATAGATACAGCCCCCTTCTTATCCACAAAAGGTTGAATATGGCCCCGTAGGGCTTGAATAGTATTTTATTGATAAGCTGAACAGTAAGTACAGAAACACAGCCACTCATTAAAAATTCCTTTTTTGCTTTTCTATGTTTTTCACTCTTTTTATAGATGCTGGTAAGTGACTCCAACATAGCTTTCTGATAAGATGAATTAACAAGGAGAGTGAATATTATTAGAGAAATTAGAGTACTTAATATGAGTTTATTACTTTTAGGAATCAGGGGATGTACAGAAAGAAAAATCTATTAAGTGGCCAGCAAAAACCAGCTGCTCCTAAGACACCCCTTTCAGATACTAAAGACATTTTCACTTGACACTCATCATGCAGGGTCTGTTCGGCTCCTGCCATGCCATGCACCACCGTCTGCTGGCTGCGGTACACGAGCACAGGGAATAAGTCAGCAAATTCCCGTTTCTGTGACGTACCTGTCCTATTCCACTTAACTCACAGAGCCCTGGCAAAGGAAGAGTGCTCACACTGCCTCTGCAGCTCCCTGAACTTCACAGTAATTTCCCAGTAGATTAAACTTTTTATCAGGCATTTTCTAGACACTACTCCTATTTTAGCAGCCTGACCTGAAGTAACAGTAAATTGACACATGCAAAGGGAAGGAGAAGAAAAATAAAAAGCCATGCTTTTATAGATTTCAACACAATAAAAGGCAGAAATTCCTTTCAATTAACAAGCTGTACATTTTTTTTCTATCCATCAACAAGAAAACTATCGGGTCACTTCAAAAAGAGAACATATGCTACTAAATGTATTTTCTGAAAAGTGTCCATCTTTTAGTTTTCTTTGGTATAGCATATGTTTGGGATTGCACTTTCTACAGCCAAGTCAGCCCTAAACTTTTTTGGGGGGGAAGGGATAGGGTGGGTGTGAAGGTAAGGATGGGAATGATCACGTACAGTTCCTTGCAACACATCCGCCCTCTGGTTTTTCGCATTTCAAAGTCAAAATAGAATGATTAACACCAGAAAAAAATTTAGAAAGCTGAGATGGAAAATGAGCATGATCAGGAAATCTGCTTGTGAACTAACAGCAATGATATTTTTGTTGCGTGTTAAATTATTAAGCTCTTATTCGTGGAAATAATAATAACATGGAAAATGTTATTATAATAATCACTCAAATTTGCAAACATTTCATTATTATCAGGTTGCAAGAGTAAACTTGTTTGTATTATGGCAGTCTTAATTTGTTTCCAAATTCCAAAGCCACAAAAATTAATTTTTCCTGACAGTATGTTGCTTGCAAGTGTACATATAATGGGTGAAATCTTGGCCTTTTGAAAATCAGTGGTACCTCTGGAACTGTGGCTCAGCTGAAGCTGAAGGCAATGACAGCTATCAACACTGCGGCGGGTCTGTGCTGCTGGGGCCATTTCTGACAAAAACGTTTTGTTATGTAAAACAATTTTCTGTAGGAACATACTAAATTTATTAAGGTCTAATTGATAGAGGGTCGTTTTTATGTTGAGATGAAGTATATAGTCAAAATGAGAAACAAATGCACCCCAGAGCAATCAGGGCCTTAATGATGAGGGTGCAGGCATGGAATGAACCTGGTTTTAAAATGCTTACATTGGTCACTGAAATCTACAGTCTGAAAAATGGTTGGAAGTCAACACCCTTGGCAGCTCAGAATTTCTGATAAATGCTAAGCATTTCATACCAAATTTTACTGTCCATTACTTTCAGGCAAAAATTCCCAGAGAAAACAGAAGAGTAATTAGTGAATTACCACTTTGCCATGATGGTATTTGAGATAAAAGCCCTGTTTTGCTGTGACACGTGCTAATAATTGTTAAACTTCTTTCTTCCCTTCCCCCTTATTTTTCCTTTCTATTGTCATGTAGCACTTTTAAAGCACTTGCACATGGAATTACTAGCCAGTGGTAACAGTGTGAATATGTTGTGGGAAGCCCCTAGGTGAATTCTTCAGAATGCAAAACCTTGTAATGATGTTATTGAAAAACATACGAACTTTATTTTTCAGAATGAAATGCAAGTTTTGATGGATTAGCTATACTATAATTCATGGTCTATATTTAAAAATAAACTCATGGTGAAAATTTACTGAATTATATGTATTTTTTTTAAAAAGCAGTATGAGAAAATATTGTGTTCAATGATTTAAGAGAACACTAACTTTGAAACTGCAAACAACACTTTCTTAGGTTGAAGTTTCTCATCAGATACTTTTAGACATATCTATCTATAAATAGACACATACCACCACAAGAAACCAAAGAAAGAGCAAGTGATTACTATCTGAAAAACTCACTGCAGAACACTATAAAAAGCAACATTTGATACAAAGGTCTGGTTTACTTGCCTATTTCTACACTGACCGATAATGTTCACCTCACAAGACCGTTCCGCTTTCGCAGAAATTTCTCAATAGGCTGTTAAATATCCATGGTAGGATTGAAAAAAAAAAAGGAGAGTCATCCTCATCTGAGCAAGAGGGGAAAGTTAAGTATGATAAATCAACTGGATTAATTACCTTTCAGTTTTACTCTGTTACATACACAGATGCCTTTTTTAATTTAAAAAAAAAAAAAAAAAAAGAAGAAACAAAAAAATGTTTGTCCAACCTGCTGTTTGCGAAAGACTGTACAGATGACTGGAAAACTAGCATTACTTCTGTCTCACAAGCACTAGAAAACTTGATACTTCGACAAAGAGGTGCATAGTCTGATTTTGCTAACATTGTAATTAGAAACTAACAGCAAAGAGCTGAGATTAAATATTTGCCAGAGATTCAGACTTGCTTATATTTTCTAAGGTTTCTCTTTTCAAAAAAATGTCTAGGGAAAAGAGGAAAATGGAGAGTAAAATTACTCACTTCCACCATCTGCCCCAGTTTCTCTACATATGAACACTCATAAAGGAGAAAAATGTACAGACCAAATTATGCTCTTTAAACTTAGTCTGTTATTTAAGTTTGCAGAAAAACATGGGTCCATCAAAGTTTCTTTGGAAAATATACAAACTTAGGTCTGCAATTATCTGGTAGAAATGCCTATTCAGCTTTAATCCTCTCCTCAGCCTCCATTAAAGCAATTGTATCTGTTTGGCTAGGACAGTCTGTAGATCAGAATGAGGATAACATAGAGAACACAGACCTATGGGCTGTGGAGTCTTACTGCACTGTGTCAGATTGATTTAATTCTGAGAGGAAGGTTGGGGGCTTCTGCCCTGTTTTGATGTTCACTCATAAACAATAATTTTTGGAGTTTCATACCTTCAACGTCTTGCTGTCATGCCAAAATAAAATCTGATTTGTTCAGTTAAAATAGCAACACACTGAAACATTACCCCAATATCCTAACATTTGAGCCAGATATTTCAGATTATTTACATAGCTATAAAAGACCGATTCCAAGGAAAATTTACACAGGGTGAGATCAGAGGTGCTGGCCAAAAACAATAAAGCTGAGCGCAGAGCATTCATCCCTGCAACACAGTTTTGAGGTGGACACATGGAGAGGAGCACCTCCAGTGTAAGGTTTATCCCTTTATCTCACATGGCATCACAAACACTTGCTCTCTTCTGGTTTGCAAATGTTTCTAAAAATCCATGAAATCTGGGCTCTATAGATCATGTTTGTTTCATGTGAAATATATATGTAATATATTTATACACAATATTCAGGAATAATTTAGTAAACCCATTGTTTTGAGTCACTACAGATCAGACAATGCCAAGACAATGTAACTTTTTCTGCAAAACCTGTACATTTAAAAACCCCACTACTTCTTCGAAAAACTTTACATTAAGAAAGGTGGAAGATGGATGGTGATTTAAAAACAAAGATCAAGCAACAACATGGTGAAGAAGTCTATGATTTTACACTCAGGATATTCTTTCTGCATCTATAAACAAAACATAAATTATTACCAAAGCATACTAATAAATTCATCATTACTCAAAATAGCAATTAGCTACCTTCAATGCTCTGTGGACCAACAAGATTTGTAGCCTGGTGTGCTGGATATTCTACCCGGGGCCTGGCAATGCCCAGTTGCTCCATAACCCCATGGAGGAGCCTCTGAATATCTGCTTCAGTAACCCTGTCAGGTGTCCTAGGGCTGTGGCTAAAAGCTGAAGCCAAACCAAATGCCAGCAGAAGTATCATGTTGCAAAGCAAGGTAGTTATCATAGTGGTAGCCACTTTTATCCTGTGAAAAAGAAAGGCATTTGAGTATAAATTATACTGGGGGAAAAAACTCCTATACACATGGTGGAAATAACATATGACCTTACTATTGGACTTCACAGTTTACTACCACAGGTTCTAGGGGCAGCTGACAGTCTAGCCAGCTGGGCAGGGGGAGCCAGGGAGGGAGTAGGGTGGATATGTTCTTCTCTTCTAAAAGAAATATTAAGCAGAAAACTGCAGAAATCAATTTTCTGATTTGCATTTCCCTAAAACATTAATTAACAGTCACTGCAAACAAAATGAATCCATTTTTTCATTTGATGAGAATACGTCATCCACTACACCATCCACCCCTCCACCCCCTCCACGTTTATTATGCTATTTTATCAAGCTCTGGTCTAAAAGCCAAGAACTCTTGAGGCAGGAACTGTGTTTTCCAAGCTCTAGTCTTGCATTGCCCGAAAAATCAATAATGAGAAACTGCTAAACAACCTGGATATGTTTTGTTTGCCCCTAAAGACAAAAGGCTTCCAACTTCATATGCACCGTCTTTCCCACCTGAAGAAAATAGGTTTCATTTGTTTCCTTGAATCCCTTTCACTAAATGGCTGCACAGCGTAGTTTAATTAGGAAAAAAACCCCCCAAAGCCAACAACAAAAAAAAAAACCCCAACAAGCAAGTACCACTTACTGTCCTCTGAGAGGCTGAATTTTAGTCAGAATGCTCGTTTTCTTAAAGCTTCTTTCCCCCTCACATCAGAGACTAATTAAAACGCATCACTTCCAGTCTCCTGGATAAACAAAAGCCCCTCGAGTTCCCCTTGTCTTCCTTAACACACGCACAGCTGCCTGATTTCTCCACGCCAGACGTTTAAAGATGCTCCAATGCTCCAGCCTCCGGCGCAAGGCACCTGGAAACGGCTTTGAGACAAAAATGGCTGAAATCCCCAGCGCTGGGAATATTCCCCGCTACGCCTGTGCGCGGCTCCCCCACCGCACCACGCTCCCCCCGCAGCCCTCCCGCTCCATCAGCCTCTGCAGCCTCCGTTCCGAGGGAAGAAATCTGCTTTCTACGGAACATTCCCGCCGCCCGCACCGCCGCGCCGCTGGACAGCTGGGCCGTGATCCCTTCCCTCCTCCCGGCCCCCGGGGCAGCTCGGCAGCAGCACGGAGCCCCCGGGCCTGAGCGCCCCGCTCACCTCCCGCTCCCAGCGCGGCTCTGCGCCTGCGGCGGCTCCGCGGCCGCGCATCCTCCGTGCGCAGGCACGGCCTCTCACCCCCCTTCCCCCGCGGCCGGGAGCTGCCCGCAGGTATCCGCCGCCACCGGGCGCTCCTGCGGGGCTTTGTCCGATACAGACACAAAGCTTGGGGGGATATTATAAACCTCCCTTTTAAACTTAACAGTCTAAAACTAAAATTGAAGAGATTTGATGGATTAACGGTTACAGAAACATTCCTGGCAGAGCATCCATCTTCCTGCTGTGATTTCTGTCTCCAGAATAATATGATCAATGGTTTACTTACGGGATGATAGCGTTACCTAACTGCAGGTTTACATGGTAGCAACATGACAACCATCTCCAAGGATTTGCAGGTAAACGTCTCCAGATTATGCAAATCCAGACACATCACCCAGAGCAGAGGTTACCAAGAAGACAGCTACAAAAGGATCTTGCTAAATGAAGTTTCTCGTCTAACACAGCACTTGGCAAAACGGTAGCCTCTAAAGGCTATTTTACGTATCACACCTTCACTGCTACCGATGGGAATGTGAACATCCCAGTTTAGTATAGCTATCCCCAGAAAAGCTCTGAGATTATACCCCATAAACCACAACAGTCCCATGAACTACACTTGCACATGTAGATTACTCTCTTTTTGCTGGTCTCTGGTACATTATACAGGCTGTAACTTGCAGGAGTAAGCAGTAGAGACTTCCACTGGGCATCTAGTGTTTCTTTCTGCAGCACATAATCAACTTTATATAAAGGGATGTGTGTCCAAACTGTTCTGCCAAACCTCTAAAAACAACCTAAACTTTCTTCAACAACTTTTTTTCCTGCTACAGGTTTCTTTGTCAGGGCCCTACCAAATTCCCCCTAAGAATCTCAGTTTAGACGTTTCAAGACTAGCTTGCATTGATGATCAGAAGTAGCTTACTGCTCCATACAGGACCCATTGTTAATACGTACCAAATATTTTGAATGCCAATGCAGCTTCAACAACCTCAAGTCTTACTCTTTCAAGCAAAAATCAACATGATACCTCACTATTACAGGAGTCACACCATTTTCTTCCTGACATTGCCTTTATCTCCTTCTGTCCTATTTCCAGCTCCTACCTCCTTACATCAGCCAGGACAGCTGGAAGTTGTTTTGCTGATCCTTATTTACCTCAGTGAGATGATCCAGAACATGGTGCTCTGGTGTCTGCATTTAGCCTATTGAGGGATCTGACAGCTGAAGGCAGAGGTAGGAGCATGTTGCCAAGAACAGGAGCTTCCTCTTTGGATGGTGGTGCACTGCCATATATATTCCCTCCTTTACTTCATGAAACTGAAGCTTCCCATCCTTAACCACAACACCAAGGAATCCAATTAAGATCTCATGGCTGGCTCCCTGGTGTTAGATTTTACAGTAATGTAGCAAGACTGAAGCAGGAGATTTCCACCAGATCAACCAGCTGAACCAATTACACTTGCAAGTTGGTGGATACATGGTGAAGGAGGCAGGGAGTAGAAAAGAACTATTCTTTTTATTAACATACCATTTTACTGCTGACAAACTATGTTGCACCATGCCTTCTGCTAGCTGTGAGAATCACCAACATGTATCTAAGATGAACAAAAAGGACAGCCAGAACAGATTTACTTCTGGCTTCAGTATTTTCAGACTTACTAATTTTGGGGTCTACAGTCTGCATGCAACAGCATAATCTAACTTTTCAAGTCATTATAGAAGAACAAGCTCAGAAAAGGGGAAAAAACAATGGTTTTATTAAAACCAAAAGTATCCAGTGCTTCAGCGCTAACCTTTTGCCAATAAGCAATTCACACATATAAAAAGCTAATGAACAGTTTCAAGTGTTTACTCTTAAATAATTTTACAACTGAAGACAGACAAACAGTTTTCATTCCAAAAGATGTAAACATTTGCTTGTGCAAATCAACCTTTAACACGCTATGGCTTCTTACATTTGTCTCTTGCAACACTTTCAGCATCTAAACCCAGCTTCTGCACCACTTAGTTAACATAATTCTACAGCTCTAAAAATAAGTTAAAAGTCCCCTCTCATATTAAGATAAAACATTTTGCTACTCACAAATGAAAATACTTGGTACCTATTGCAGAACACATCGCTGGATGAAGTTTTAAGACTTTTCAATTATTGAATAAACTGCACATTTGTTTTCCATGTGTTCTAATAATTCTCCAGTGTGTGTGTGTGTGCACATGAATTGTATTTTGACATTTACCTACTCAACAAGGAAAATATGCTCCCAATTTACACCAAAAGAAAAAAAAGAAAATTGTCTCAAAAGAAATAGAGCCCATATGAGGTCCAACTTAGTAGTATCAAGGGGTGCTACAATACACTTAAAACTAAAACATAAATTTATTTAAACTTCCAATACTCAGCATCAAAACACTTCCTTTCATATGTCTGTTAGTTTTGTTTTAAACATTCGAGAAGCTGTTTTTAAACTTGATACTTTATCAAAACACTGCAAGACCTGTTTTGGGAGATGCAGCATGTTTTTAGAAGCTCAGATAATCAAAACTTGAGATCTAACACAAACATTTGTAGAAACAGATTATTTTTGTTTTATAAGTCAAATTCATTTAGTTGAACTGACTAGCATTTACAGAATTTTCAGTAGATGAAGAAAACCTCAACATTAAACAAATTGCTATTTGTACCTCTTCACAACTCATTCATTTAAAATAAATGAAAAATTACAAATAATAAGAGCTAAAAGATAGTCATACAAATTTAGATTTTTCCAAAGGTTAACCAAGTTGCAAAGAACCCATTTAGCCATCACATTTGATCTTATAAGTCTACTGGCTTTGCAGTTGGCAGTAGTTTTACTTCAGATATTGGATTCTTTGGAGAGCCTCTATAACGAGCTCTTTCTTTTCCTGGAGCACTTCTTGCAATCATAGATTTTTCTGAGGCAGCACCTGGAATATTTTTATTTGCATTAACTTTCAAACTGGATTTAACCACTTCATGATTGGTTAGATCTTCTAGAACGGACTTCGATGGATGAACAGTTGCTTTTTGTTCATGGATTCCAACAGTTCTGACAGAAACATCAGGCTTGTCTGATGGATTTAACGGCCTGCAACATGATTTAGATGTTAAGTCTAGCTGCTTATGAGCTACAGAAACTTGGTTATGTGTGCTTTCACTCCTGCGTGGCAAAAGCATAGAATTTTTTGAGGGCTTTTCTGTGCAGAGGAATAGTGCAGAATCATAGCTCAAAGATTTAACAAGTGGTGAACCAACACTGCTTGATTTAACCATCTGAGAGCTTACAGATCGTCTGTTAGCCTCCAAAAGGGAATTAATTCTTCTTACAGACTGTCTAACTGGAGTACGTTGAAACTTCAGAGGTGGTTTAGTTTTGTTTGCAGAATTTGGATCATTTAATGAAAGCTGGTTGAACCACTGTATGTGGTCAGAAACCTTGCCATGGTCAGAAACAGTCGATGTTTTAGTTAAAGCTTTATCCGAATTTTCAGTTTTCAAGTACTGGTTGCCTATTTCATTTTGTGATTTGGGCAACTGCAAAGCAGGAAGCTGTCCTGCCAAAGAAGATTTAGCAGTATCCACTTCCAAATTACAGCACTTTACCATACGGTTTTCAGCTGTTTGTGAGTGTATTAATTCTATTTTCTCTTTTCTTCCAGAGAAATCTAACTGGTGTAAGTCATCTTTTGTTGAACTGTTCTCAACAGTCAACTTATCTTCCTTGGCTAGTACTTGAGGCATAGGAAGTTCTTTTTCTTTTTTTATATCTGGTTTTGGGACCTGAAGTTCAATCTCAATAGAAGTTTTGAAGTTTCTTTTCTCTAAAACTTCAATTTCCTCTTTTTTTGATTGCTGTTTATCAGCTGCAGCAGATTGATTAAATTGGTGCAACAGCTCTCTGGATTTTACATTTACTAGATTTTCAGAAACTTCTTCCACTAACAATTCTTTTGCTGAACTAAGCCCTGTGGGACATGGAGCTTCATTTAATATTTCACTTGCTACAACTGAGAGGGATGATTTTTTATCACCTATCAAATTGTGAAGAATACTCCCAGATGCAGAGAAGGCTTGCTTAACTTTCAGTAATGTTTCTGCAGTTGAATTACTTTCGTCTTCACAAAGCACAAGCTCCAGGTTGTTGTCTAGTTTGTTTACAGTTGCAGATTTGAATTCATCTGGAGTAACTGGTGGCTTTCCAAATATCAAGACAGGTTCTGAAGAGCTGACTCCCATTTCAGAGTGTCCTGGCAGCATTTGCTCATTCTTGCTGATCACCTGAGAATCCGTAACAGCAGGACTACTCCATGACATTCGGTGATCTACTTTATTGTGACATTTTGGAGTTAGCAAGTTTTCTTCTGATTTGCTTACATTCCTGGAACCTTAAAATAAATACCACAGTGTGTAAGAATAATTTATTGTGATTTTAATAATTATAGACACAATTCTTACTAAAAAATAATTATCAAAGCAGCACTGAATTTAAAGATGCTATTATGCCCTTAAATTTCAGAAATGTGAAAAAAGGTTATAAGTGAAATCGTGCATCTCCTCTCACTTAACTTACTACTAAAAAAAGAGAACTACTAAAATACATTAGAAACTCAACAAGCTTGTTATAAACCAATTCTTTTTCCCCAGAAGCCACTAACATACAAGGGACTTTTGACTTATCTACAAGCATACTTTTAATCCAATTGCTTTTATACTTTTATCCATAAAGTTGCATTTGCAAAGTTAAAAAAAAAAAAAAAAGCAGAAATTTTCCTCATCTAGTATATTTGGTTAGGTAATTACCTTTCTTAGGGAACTTTTCACTGACATATGGGCTGAAGAGTGCATCTCTTTTTGCATATTCAGTTCTGCTTTCCAAACCTTGCTGACTTGCAAGACGCCTTCCAATATTTTCTGATCTATTGCCAACCGCACATCCTGATACAATATTCTAGAACAAACAAAAGGTCTTAATTGCATTTATATAAACTTGTAATTTGGAATCTCATTTACAGAGGAACTTTCAGGAAACTGCTACACAAATCAGCCACAGCAGCCTTTTCTTGGCCATACTTCATCTTGCCTTGATTCTCTGTAGACCTAGGTAGGGAACAGCCTCCGTGCAGTAAGGCAGACTTAACCACACTCTGAACAGCGTGACTGTGCACAGGCTCTGCAAGGTCAGAAGCTCAGGAACTGTGAGACCCACTGAGCACAAGCATGGTGGATTGATCCCAACAAGCAGGCAAGCTCCCATCCAGCCACGTGGCTGCTTTCCCCATTCCCCAACAGGATGAGGAAGAGAATTGGAAAGGTGAAAAGGAAAAAGGGACACATACACCCCACAGACAAAAAAACCCAAACCAAGACGTGATGCAAAGGTCATCACTTACAACAAGCAGAACAATTCTCAGCAAGCCTCTGAGCAGTGGCTACTTTCCATAAATTATCCCTGTCCCAGTTTTACTGGTAAGCTTAACATTACATGGCATGGAATTGCTCCTCGGTCAATTCAGGTCAGCTGTTCCCTCCCTCAGCCTTTCACCCCATGCCAGCCAAACACATTACAAGCTGATCAGTTACTGCTATGCAAATAAACCTCAGGTTTCTTGTACTTGACAGCAAGCAGGTCCAGTTAACACTGGGATCCCTCCATTACAAAATACATGCTTCCTGCTACTGAAAAGCAGTGCCCAAAACTTCGGATTAAAATCTGCACTCTAACTACAGGACTGGGTACTTACCATTTCTCTATTGCTTTTCCCCAAACCAAATTTCAAGCGTAAAGACCTACGAACCATTTCTTTTCGGCTTATCTTTGGAGAAAAACAACCCGTCTTTCCTGATTCAGCCCTGGAAGGACAGAAGGGAAGAAGGGACAAACTTTTTAGGGGGGGCAATGAAAACATCCTGATATTTGTTTACAGTTATTTCCTCCAGTTTTATTTCTTTTATTGACTTCCGGCCAACCTTTTTTTAATAGGCACAGGAAGCTACTATACCAGATCTTATTTTGTTTTGAGCTCCATTTTGCAACATCAGAAGATCTAGCGTTTTTAAGATTACTATAAAAATTTACCAAAACAAGTAATTTTAGAGGCAGATAGAGGTCATCATTCAAGGGGTCTAGACATCTTTCCAATTTATCTTTAGGTTTTGAGAGTTAATTACCTGTATAGCTTTTTGCTTGCAAGTCTTTTGCTTCTTCTATTCCCCGTACTGGACACATGATTTTCACCCATGGTTGAAGGAGATAGTGAGGTTTGTGATGACTCAAGACACACACAAGGACTTGCTTCAAACTGAACTACATGGACAAAATTATATTTATATGAACTTAAAATAGTCACATTTTTTCAGATAAAGACTTAAGAGTTAACACAATAAAGAACATGTCTTTAAACAGCACAATTTTTTTTGCTTATTTTGTGGAGTGCTAGCTTGAAATTATTTTGACTTCCACTTTAAAATTAAACAAAGCTGTTGCTTGTAGCATCCATAAAAGTGGCTGGAGTGAAATTAATTACATGCTACAGCTGTGACTACCTCAAGTAAGTTTCCACACTGTTATCATCAGATCAGTTCCTCAAATTCAAGAGCTCAAGAAGAAAAATTAGACACAGTCTCATTATTATTTGCAGTGCGCTTTTTTAACACACCTACCCAGAACAGCTAAAGCAACAACGAAGAAAAGAGTTGCTTTTTTTTACTACTGGACATTTTATGAAACACATGCATCACTGCTATCTTTATAAAATGTCACAGCTTTGGTTTGCTTATCCATAGAAACAAGTATTTCATGGAGAACATGAAATGATTTAGTAAAAAAAGCACTAAGTTTTATAACACTCACTTGAGAGGGAAAAAAAAAAAAAAAATCAAGCAAAACAGCCAATCTAGAAATTTCCTTTCATTCTAACTTCAGTTGGCACCACATTAAAGAACCAAATAAGACAGGATTTTCAGAATACTGTGATGGTTGTAAGCACTCTAGTAGAATAAAGTAGTGCTAAAGCACTCTCAAACAAAAGTAATATTTTCTCTACAGATTTGAAATTTAGCATCTAGAGGAAAAACAAGAGGTAACACGACACAAGAAAGAAGCTTTATAAAAGCAACAATTACATTTCATAGAGCGAAGATCAGCTATTTTAAGCATTTAGGAGACAGAAGGCTACAACTTTCAAAAGACTGGAAGCATAGGCAGTCTTCATGGATTTGTGCACCAAGATAGAAAGAGGAGTATAACCTGAGTGATACATAAGGAGTAAAAAAGATAAAAGGACATCAGGATTGCAAGTAGGAGAAATTAATAGAACAGAAAACAAGAAAGAATTTGGCTTTTGCTCAATCCATGTAACATGAGTCACCAATGAACATAAACATACACAATTTACCAAGATGGGGAAGTAGGGCCAGGAACACTTCAGTAGTGAGCATCAATGGCTGTCTAGCAAGAACAAAAAGCTCTACTCTTAAATTAAAAGCCACCAACAATCACTTCAAGCAGCAAGGAAAAAGTGATGGCACTGTACCTGATGCTGGTGTTGAGCTGCTGTTAAAAATGCTACTTGGTAAAAACTCAAAGGCAAAACTATGCTTAAAAGATCGTCTCTTCTTGCTGGACAAGCCCTGAGAGCAATCAGTTGGAAGTTTACGCTTGGTACTTGGAGTAAGAACCACCGGAGTCACTGATGAAAGGACTGAAATTAAGAAAACCAAATTTGCAGTAACAGCTTAAAAGGTGGAGAGTTTACTAAAGTAAACAGTTGTTTTGGTGGTTTTTTTAACTCTGAAAGAAACCCGTTGCAAAAGCTTAGCCAAAGTGCATGCATTTTAAACAGGCAAAGCAATCAGTGTAGATTAGGGTTTGGTTTTTTATTTTGTTGGGTTTTTTGCAAGTTTAGAGTACCAGAAAGGAAAATCCAAACCCACACATTAATAAAACAATACAGGTATTAGGAGGAAGTAAATGTATAGTCATTTTCCATAAGTTCTAGAAACAGTAAGCATGAAAGAATTTTAGTCCTCGCAGATTCATTCCCAAGATGATTAACTGCTGCACTACTGCACCGAAGCCTTAACTAAAAAGCACAAGTTTGGTCGTGCAATCCCCACAGAGCTAAACCACACAGCCCACTACTGCAGTGATTGTAGCTGCTCCAAGAATTACAGTAAATGCAGTATCCTCAATAAATATGTATCTATATTCCATTTTAAACGATTTAAATTTAATCACTTATCTTCAACTAAGTTCTAATTCTTCAGTTTAAAAAAATTGTTGAATATAGTCAACAAATCCAGAGGATACTGCATGAGCTTTACTCAGTACAAATACACCAATACCTACCGCTTCTGTCTTGTTGAGGTGTAGTGGAGGGTGTTCTGTTAGATTTAAATTTATTCAATGCTCCACTAACAATATCTGAAATGCAAGACACACCGAGCAATCAAATTTAAATGCAAAGCTTGTCTTGCTCTGTTTTCAACTCAAGTTTAACTTGTATTTTTTTCAGGGAGAAACAAAGCAAATCAGTTTAAATGGGTTTTATGTACAGAAAATCATAGCCCAGATCTTCCCACCAACATAGTTTTTATTTCAGCTTTCACAATAGACAAAAAAATCTATTTTCCTTAATATAAAAATTATTTAAAAAAACTAAACAAAAAACCCAACAAACAAACAAATGAGCCCCCACAAAAAAAACCCCAAAACAACAAAAAAACACTTTGCACAGACAAAAGAAGTTTCTTGTAGAAAAGTCTACTGGTCATTATAAAATTATATGCCTTCTGATTTCTTGTAGGCAAACCTAGAAGGTACCCATTGAGATCTTGCTCACAAAGTCTCAGATACCCTCACTTTAATGGACAGACAACTTGAAGCTGTAAAGCTTTTAGAGCTTTGAAGTTAGGTCCAAACAGAAGTATGAGACTTTGGTCTTTCAAAGAAATAATGTAAAACTTTTCTGTGAACGATATGCTTTTTTTGGGGGGTTGATTTGGTTTTTTTAAAGGTAAAATTAAACACAGCAGAGTATATGCATGAAACTTTACTAGTTTTCCTGCTTTTCGAAGTACAAAATTAAAGCATTTTTATCAAGAGCTTTGCAACCTACAGTTGTAGTTGCATGTGTTTGCAGTGAAGCTTAGCAAAATACAAGGTGGTAGTACTTCTTTTATGGTATCTCATGGATATCACATAGTTTTTAAAGACATATTTGAAAACAGACCAAGTATAGTAATCTCCATCTGGAGAAAGACTAGAATCTGCCTACTATCAAAACCTATTCTACAGAACTACCAAGTTGTAACTGTTTCTCCTCAAGATGTTGACTTTCATGTTTATCACCTTGCAACTCTGGGATGGTCTCTCTTCTTCAGAGTAGAGGAGTTCAATACACAAAAAAAACATGCCATGGCTAAACATACAATCACACAGCTTTAACTTAAACTGCTGTCAGGTTTAATACTCCGGGTACATGAGCTAAATAAGTACCTATGTTTTTGTACCAATACATAAAAGATCACTTTACAGTGGATTTGAATCAAGTCAAGCATACATGTAACCATAGTATTTCCTCTAAGAGAGTGCAGAAATGAGATTATACCATTTGATTGTCCATATCTGGCAAAAAACCCCAACTCAGCCCTGTTGAAAACTGAAAAAAGCCTCACCCCAGATCCATGATACCAGAGCACACAGTATCCAATAACATCCAGGTTAGGTTAACACTTCAAACCACAAATTAGCTACTCTAATTCAAAACACACCTGCCATTTGCATCCCTGCTTTCTCATTACCTGACTTATCAAAGTATATATTAAAGTATCACTTCAAAATTAGCAGAAAGAAAAAACCAAACCAACCCCAAAAAACCCCCTTTAGCCCTTTGCAACAGGATCTGAAGTTGACTCAACAAAAAACCAGAATATTAATTCAGCTACATAAATCCAAACAAAACCAAAATAGCTTCTTTAGTAGACAACAGACTAGAAAACTCTGAGTAAATATACAATAATGTGATTACTGAAGTCTTATACAGATTCTGCAGATCAAACCAAATCAATTTTGCAGACATCTGTTCTGCTTCTGGAAGAAGCAAGTACTTAGGATCAGACTACCTGAAGTCTCAATTCTATTTTTGGTCTTGAAAGTTTCACAAAGCATACCTACCCCCAACACTTCGGTGCCTCCTCCTCTTACATTCACTGGGAGATTCATTTTCACTGTCTTCATGGCCCCACAGTGAGGGCGTAGATTGAAATACATCAACACCTAACATTGAAGGAATCTTTTCCAATATAAATTCTGGTACTTGTCCTGGAATAGTCGAGAAGTATTTTTTTTTGATTATTCTTAAAAGTTGAAATGAAAAGCTGTAGACAGGTTGGTGGAACGAGACATGCTGATAGGCATTTAGCATCTTACCGATTTCTGCCGCATGGTCAATAAGTGTTTCCACAACAGCAGCTTGCAAGCGAATTTTTTTTTCTGTACTAGCTGACATCTTTTCATTTTCATTTGAGTGCAAGAGGTTGGGAGCAAAAATCACTGCCAGATTACTGCTATCCATTCTGTTTTCACTGGATCTTAACAAGAAAAGGCTTTTTAAAATCAAATTATCACAACATAACAGTGGAGAAAGAAAAGACCAAATAAGACAAATGCATTTATTAGACAAATAAAAATGGATTCATTCACTGGAGTGCTTACATAACAAGATTAATGTATAGATTTATGCATTCCAAGCCAGATAATTGCACAACTATGTTATTGAAATCAAGAAGTTACCGATCCCCTCAGTTTTAGGGAATGCAAGGTATGGTAATTCTGCTTTAAAAAGCTTGAACAAAGTCAAGTCTCCAGTTAATTAAGGTTTCAGAAAGAAAACCTTGGATTTATGAAATAAAGGACCACAACTGAATTTAGTGAATATCTGCAGATGTGAAAGGTAAAATTGCAAACCACTCACAGAAAGGTACAGCACTTGCCTGGACAGAGAAGTGGTTAAGAGAATTACGAACATGCCCTTTACACTGACCTTAAGGACACAGTTCTCAGAAAGTTGAAGAAGTATCTCAGAGCTGCAATTGTTCTGTCAGCCATCAAACAGGACAGCAACACAGTCGCAGTTTTCTTCTCATTTCCAAGCTGCTGAGCTTTGAAAAGGCCTTCCTGCAGGTGAGGTGGTAGGATGGGTTCGGGCAGCTCTCTAAAGAACTGCTTGAGAAGCCCTGCAACATCACATGGCAGTGCAGCTGAGAGGCAGTTTTCACCTTGATCCAGTTTACTCTGAAATTTTTCATAAGAAACATGAGTTAAAGTCTTCAACATATTGTCAGATTTCTAAATTTAGGCAGTAATGCTCTAGCCCATGTCACAACAGTCACATCTTCCCCATTGTTAGTTTCAGCCTTGTCATGTTTTACCCAACTACATTATCTACAATGAGGCACAGGCAATGTTGTCAGACCATGTGTGTTAATTTTTCCCATCTTCCCTCCACCAAGAGAGCATTGCTAAATAAATATCCTCATAGCATCCACTTTGCATGACTGCTAATGAGTTTGTTCAGTCCCAAACTATTCTCATCACCTGGAAGGAGAAATATTTAAATGGAAAAAAAAAAAAGGGAAGCATATCATTTTCTGGACTAGATCTCCTATCATTTCTAAAGGAGGCAGTGTTACCAATCTACTTCCAGTATTAAAACTTGAATGTGACTGAAAAGAGGCCAAAAATTAAAACATGCTCAAGTGAAATGCAGCTTATTAAGAAAAAAAAGAACAGCTTTAGAGATTACCTTCAAAGCTTTTAAGCGAACAAGAGATCCAGACTTTCTGAAGAGTCCCTCAGTATGAACATGTTCTTCCAAATATTCACAAGTATCAACAAGAAAGCTGAGAAAAGAACAGGAACATACTTCTGATGCACAGAATAAAGCTTGCTTTTTTTCCAGAAAAACTATTTCACCATTTTTGTAAAACTTAATACATAGAATAATTTCCCCCAATGACAAGAATATAAAGAAATACAACTGAATGAGAGCTGTGGCACTGAATTCCCCATCTAACTTCTGCATCCCTCCTTTCCCAGCTGGAACTATTCTTATATCCCCCAGAAGCTCTAGCAGGCATGGAACAAACATTACATCCTTCTTCTGACAGGGGTTCAATACTAGAAAGAGAGCAAAGTAAGCATAAAATCTAAATATCCATTGTTAATTTACCTTGGAATATAACCATATTCTGGCACAAGTGATTGTGGCAACGCATGAAAAGATATTCCAAAGATTTTACCCTAAAATACAAAATTCAAATAATGTCATTTGAAAGTTGATATGATTATCAACTACATATTACAAAAAAACACACATTCAACAAGTAGACAAAAGGGTAGTTAAGACAAAAAACAAAGTCTTTCAGATAAGACAGATAAGAGATATTGTCTGGAAAAGCACTGTGATCTCTAGAGATCTAAAACGATGCTGATTCTAGTGACAGGTAACACCCTAGATGATTGTGAAAGAGTAGAAAGGTTTTCTGTAGTATGTTTTACACTTTTTATTTTACCAGAAGCTAGTTTTCTTATAGGACTCCCAAATCAGTAAGGATATTAACCAGATTGTTTTGAAATCTCACCTTAGCTCTTCAAATTGACTAAATCCTATTTTTCTTAAAAATCAACACAAGACAATTGAAATAACTTTTTTTTAAAAATATTTTTCTTCATCTCAGACTCAAGATTGCTCTTTTGGGAAGGATTAAACTCAACAGAACAATCTAGAAAACTGTTCTGAACCTCACATTTAGCATTTGTACTTAAAAAACTGTTATTTCTACTGCCTACCAGTAAGACATTAAAGACAATAAAATTACATATTAGAAAATAAGCAGATCTCATCAGTCATTACTGAAGTTCACCTAAAACATTTTTTTAATGTTTATCTGAGGTTGCTGCACAGTTCTGTCAGTTAGAAAAGCCCACCTTAATTTTTTTAAATTCATATTTACAGAACATGCAAGCCAGACCCTCTCCCAATCAGAAGGGGACTGGGATCATGCCCAACTTGTTCTTAGAGATGAATGCAAACTCTCAGTCATTCATAGCTGAAATTCAACGCGCTGTCCATGTTAGGAAAACAGTTAATCAGTAACTAACCCATTAGACCACAATCTAATCTGTCCTACAGAAAGCAAACATTACACAGTCAGGAAAGAGAAGCAACACATCTGCCATTGTGTTCCAGGTTGCTACTAAAACTACAAAAAGAAAATTAACTCCAAGAGAAAATGTTTTTTTTTCTGTATGTACAAGATTACATACTAGAAAATTCCAGTGGTGTGGAATTCAACATTTAAAATTCCTAACTGATACGCTCACCTCACTAGGTTTTGTTTGAAGTATCAGAAGTTGTGATTTAATTTCTTATTAATAACTGATAAAGCTAGTAATATTTCTGCTGTTCCCTCACAGCAGAAATAAGACATCCCTTAGCAACACAAATGTTATTCTGTAGCTTTTCCTACCTTGCTCAGCAGTTATTTAAGTACACATTTTCTTCCTTGCATACAATTTAAGCACTACAGACAGCAACATAGACATCTTTTACCAAGACATACGTATATCGTTCACAGTTCTTATTGTTTTCCCTTCAAATGGAAAAAGAAGGAAAAGTCTAGAACTATATGCTTGATTTTGACAAGGGGAAGAAAACTAGTTCTAACTTTACTCTTGCTTTCTCCCTTTCCAAACAACCCAACTCAAGCACGTCTTCCCAACTTCTTTGGCTTATATTGACCAAGGATTACTGCAGCATTGTGTAATATCTTCTCAGCCTTACAGAAAGCTCAGTCTGAGGAAGTTCAGTTTCACGGAGGTCTTATTTAGAACTTGACAGTGGACCACACTTCCTAAGTTAAGAGCGTCTACCAGAAGTGCTCTGGAATGGACCTAAGTGCTGGCACCCATTATAATGCTCCAGTTTTAAATAAGAGTCCTGAGACAGAAAACACTTTTTTCCTTCATCAAACTCAAAATAAGTATTTAAGGTAATGGGACAGATTTCATTCCTGGACCACTGGCAAATCAAGGCCAGAGCTGCCTTTGCCAAAATACTTAGTCATGCCTTATACTAAGAAACCGTGCAAATAAAGCCCTTCAAACAAAACAAAAATCTAAGAAAACAAGTAAAAGACACAGAGCTTTTAGAAACACCATAGCTATATTCCAAGAACTAATACAAAGATTGGAATTCCGTAGTGAGTGACATCAATCACAGTGAAGCATAGAAAGCTCTTGCACGGATCAGAGCGAGCGGGCGTGTTTCAGTGGCCAGCAAGTCCACGGACAAAAGAGGAACACATCCCGGTCGCCATCCGGCCCGCCCGACAGCACGCGAGTCCCAAACTGCCGGGGGCGGGGCATCCAGCGCCACCGAGCCATTACCTTCCCGAATCACAACACGGCTATATGACGGCCCCACGGAACACTTGCACGCTGAGGGAGAGGAGAAAAAAGCTCTTCTCCCCACTGCAGGAGGCGATGCCCTGTTAGGGGCCGGCAGGAGACGCTGCATTACGGGAACGGCACTGCTGCCGGAACCGGCGCTCCCGGCACAGGATCAGTCCCCGGACCCGTGTGAGCTTTGGCTCTGCCCTGGCCGGAAAGCCGGAGCCCTCCGAGCTACCCCGCCCCGCTCACCTCCGCCGCCGCCGCTCCCGGCGCCTTGGCCACCGCCAGGCAGCTCCCGCTCTTCACCTTGATCCCGTACAAAGCCCGGAGCTCCTCCAGCACCGCCAGCCGCACCAGCCTCCGCCTCTGCTCCGCCATCCCTGCGCCCCCCACCCTCTTTCCCCAAGCCCAGCCCAGCCCGGCCCCGCCGCCCCTCAGACCCCGCTGGGCGCCATCGCGGCCCCGCTCACCGCCCGGCTCAAACCCAGCGCGCGGCCCCGCCCGCGCCTCTGATTGGGCCGTTTGCCGTTCGAAATCAGGCCCCCGCCGCCCAACGGCCACGCGGGGCTGTCCCGCCGCGCCTGCCTCCGTGCGCCGCCTCTCAGCCTACCCAAGCCAAGGCCCCCGCGCGCTGCCCTCCGGCGCTGGCTGCCTCAGGGCCGGGCGGGGTGGAAGAGTGGGAGCGCCCTCATCCCCCCAATCTCCACATCTCCATCATCCCCCCCAGCCCATACCCTCTCATCCTTGAGTACTGTGTCCAGTTCTGGGCCCCTCAGCTTAGGAAGAACGTTGAGATGCTTGAACGTGTCCAGAGGAGTGCAATAAGGCTGGTTAAGGGCTTGGAACACAAGCCCTATGAAGAACAGCTGAGGGAGCTGGGGTTGTTTAGCCTGGAAAAAAGGAGACTCAGAGGTGACCTTATCACTCTCTGCAACTACCTGAAAGGTGGCTGTAGTTAGGTGGGGGTCGGTCTCTTCTCCCAGGCAACAACTGACAGAATGAGAGGACACAGTCTTAAGCTGCGCCAAGGGAAGCTAAGGTTAGATGTTAGAAAAAAATTCTTCACTGAAAGAGTGATTGCGCGCTGGAATCTTCTGCCCAGGGAGGTGGTGGAGTCACCATCCCTGGACGTGTTCTAAAAAAGACTGGACATGGCACTCAGTGCCATGGTTTAGTTGATGAGGAGGTGTTAGGTCATAGGTTGGACTAGATGATCTTAAAGGTCTTTTCCAACCTAGTTCATTGTGTGATTCTGTGATCCCCAACACGTGCCCACCCCTCACCCTCACAGGTGTCGGGCCAGCAGTTTGGTTGGTTGGTTACTTGGAAACAAGTGTCTCTTTCTCCGAAAGTAAGTTTCAAATAAAAACAGCTGCCCACCGCAGTTTTGTGGGTAAACTGGACTCCACCGTACCTGGTGGCCAGGGTGTCGGGTATTAGCATAGAAAAAAGGTGGAGGTTCTTCCCATCTGCTCCTGCCAGTGGCCTTGCTTTCCCCGGCATTAACTGAGCTCTGTGCACGTCTGCCTGAGGTGATCCATCTTTTCCATCATTTTCTGCTGACAAAGCCACACTCCACAATTTAAGTGGCACTTGAACCATTAGCACCAAGTTTGCTTGTACTTTCTAAACTTCGCTTCCCTTGCCCATTCTGTACAGTGAACTGAGATAACTCTACCAGCAGGGTCATTCTGGGCTTTATACTCTGTTATTATAGGAAGAACTCCTTCCTTTTTTCTTTTCTTTGCCTTTTTCTTTTTTAAATGTTCTATTCTGAAGTAACTCTTCAAGTGCCAACAACACTAGTTAACCAAATGCAATCTTTCTGTGTAGTCAGAAAAAAAGCACTGTACCAAAAATAAGCTTTCCAGCTTTTCCTTTATAAGTATTCTGTTACTAGTTCTAAAGTGAGTCTTACTTCACTGAAAGACAAAGATTACCACAAAGCTTAGACACGGAATGATAACAAGGTTATTACAGTGCTCTTAACACCTATCGACCCAAAACCTAGAGAATAAAAAGAGAATAGCTAGTATTTTTCCAAATGTCAGCAAAACGTAAATGGAAAAAAACCCTCTAACAAATTATATAGAAGAAAGACCTAGCAGCAGTAATAAAAAGCAGATTAGATATGAATTTTCTTAAGCAAACCCCCATGATTTTGATTATGGATGTCAAAATCATGTCATTGTACAAAAGCAGTATTTCTCTAAATGTGGGTTTAGTGTCACCTTACTGTAAGTATTATTATCTGTCCTGGCATTGAAATGGCATGAAAATACAAAATTTCAACAAAATTGAAAAGCAAAATTTCAATACAGAACATCACTAAATTTCTCAAAATATGAGAAAAATAAAAGTAAAGGAATCAAGTAAATAGCTACAATAAAATTTAATTTAAACCATCTCTATTCCAACTTAGTTTTTTGTAGTAATGATGAATTACACAAGAGGGAGCTGTGATCGGATAAATATGTCAAAACGTTTCATGTCAAGTATTTTCTGTTCAGTATTCATATAAGAAGAAACATGTAATGATAGTACGTGCTGCATTTTTTTTACTAAAAAACATGGTGCAGGTAATTTTTTTACCTTTTGCAGGAGATATTTAAAGTGACAGTATTATCCAAATTTTGTCAAAACCATTTGTCAAATATTTTAATATTCTTTAGGCAACTATTTTAGCATGTTTCTGTTTTATTTCCAGGTAGAGACTGAAGCAGGAAAAATTACTTTGCAAATAAGAACTATAGTTTTGGAACCACTTGTAGCATCCCAACTCAAATCTATTGCGTTCTTTTGAAATCAAGTTAGGAAAAATAAACAGCTATTTGACATCTTTCCCCCTGTCCTCCCCCTCCCCCGAATTGTCTCAGAACTGACATGCCAAGCTTCTGGCATTTTAAATAGTTCTAATTTTAGGCAGCTATGGTGAAATCATGTCCTGAATGAAGTAAATGACATCATTCCTTTTCATCATCAAACTCTTTACTTGTTATACACAAATGTTTGGGTCCACACACAGATTCTTTTTTCATTATTCATATATATGTTTACATTTTGGAAGAAAAAACCAAAACATGAGGACCTACATTTAGTGTGGTATTTTGTGAATTTTGGAAGCCACTACAGAAATGAGAGCTTTGAAAGAAAAGTCAACTGCATACTAATAATCTCATTTCAGTAACCACTCGGAACAGTTAGTGGTCAAACCAACCAGAAAATCAGCCAGAGGAAGCAAAACCAAGCTACTCCAAAGAGCAGGGTAACATGAGGAGTACAAAAAACAGACCTTACTCTGAAGTACTTCTCCCTGAACAAACTCAGGACTCGGTGGGAGGAAGTATAGGTATCCCTCATTCTAGCAGTACAAGGACTTCTTTTGTCTTACTTGTTCAACAGACAAGCTGAGGGAAGAAAGACCGTTAAGGGCAGATTGTGAAAAACTAAGACCATGTGGGGAGAAAGCCAGGCCATACCATTCAGGAGAAACTCTGAGAAGTGGCTACACACAGGAGGTTCATGCATTGATGTCCTCAGAGTCTGACTACTAGCACAGTATATTCTGAACATCCTTACTTGTTCTTGTCTCTTCCTGGCTTTCTCTCTTAATGAGGAATTATTTACTCAGTTTCCCAGTTGTCATCTTTCCATGTTGTTCAGCCTGCACTTACATCAGTTATGTTCATTTTCCATCTCCCACTTGCCCTGCTGCTTTATCTTGTTCTCAGTAAAGAATCTTGCCCAAGACTGAAAGTGCTGAGAGGTGACCATGCAATGATGTCCCTACTTGCAACAATTCTGAATTATGTCAGAAGTAAAACAATCTGGATACCTGAATACCATCAATATTTAAGGTTAACTATGTCTCTTACTTCTGTGACTAACCTGATGAAAACTATTTCCAGATGAAGAAAATTGTAAGGAAAGGTATTTAAAGTATATTTGAAGTAAGAAAATAAGGTTAGAGAGAATTTCCTCTGAACCATGGTTTGAGGATAGAATACTTCTATTTAACCCATGTTTTATTTGGGTTATGAATTTGTCTCAATTTGCCCTCCAGTTATTTCAGTTTTTTTAAGAGACTATAGCAGAAAACTAGATACAACAATCTTAAAACTTTAGTATTAATTGTATAAATTGTTAATTCTATATCTAAACTTGCTCCAGATTTCTTGGGGACATACCATGAAAGCTAAGTCATTCGGGTTTGAATATTCCATGCTGCAAATCATCAGTATTACGTTTGAAATATTCTAAAACTTTTTGGATTTTGTGAAAAGTATTAATTGAATTTGTTTTTTACATGCACTAGTGCTACAGGCAAATAAGTTTTTCCAATGAGATCTTGGAACAGCTCTCAAAAGTACAGCAGTATACAGCACACCTTTCTTGCCAGGGTCACAAGTCCTGCCAGCAAACCTGCTCCAGCTTGGGCTTCTCCTTCTGTGGGGCCAGAGATCCTGCCAGGAGCTTGCTGCAGTGTGGACTTCCACCTTTTTCAGCCATCCACCAGCTCTGGCATGGGGTCCTTCATCAGCTGGAGGTGGACATCTATTCCACCATGGACAGCAGCAGCAGATGGACAGCCTGCATCACCATGGTCTTCACAAGGGCTACTGGGAGATTTCCCAGTGCCTGGAGCACCTCCTCCCCCTCTTCTTCACTGACCGTGGTTTCTGTGGAGCTGTTTCCTTTACATATTCTCAATCCTGTCTCCAGCTATTGCTCTGCAGCAGTTTTTTTCCCCATCTTAAATATGTTATCCCAGAGGCATTTCAGCTGTCGCTGATGAGCTCAGCCAGAGGCAGGTCCATCTTGGAGGCGGCTGGCATTGGTTCTGTCAGACATGGGGGAAGTTTCTAGCAGCTTCTCACAGAAACCTTCACTGTAGCCCCCCTGCTGCCACAACCTTGCCATGCAAAAAAAGCCAGCAGAGGTTTCTTCTCTGAAGAGATAGATCCATTGAAGCAATCATGCTGAGAATGCATTACTGAGACAACACGTTCATTCTGAAGACCTATGGTTCCAGAGTTTAATGGTTTATAAAACTTCCTCGGGAGGAAATAAAAGCTTCAGACTGGTATAATTCTGCACATGGAAAGAAAATTAAATTTCTCTTTTATTACTTCACATTTATAGAACACTTGAGATCAGAAGTGCTTCAAAAACTATATGGGCTCAGCTCACCTGCTGAAATCCTCAGTCAGTTGCAAGTATAAAGGCATTGACTTGGGCAGACCCCAAGGCAAAAGTTAGATGAGACACTAAACATCATGTCTTGTGTCACAAACTTGTCACAAATCTTCCAGAAGGATAAGACGCCTTATTTATTTACTTACTTATTTATGACAACACATAGATTTTCACAGATTATCATATAGTTTAAAGAAATAACTTACATTCTCTAGTGTGACCCTGTTGTATATCACAATACAGCAATTTATGTACTAAGGGTAACAACTGATTGTTAGACATTTTTTCTAATGGGAGAATTATGTGTGTTGGATTCTTTTCAGCACAAAAAAGTGAACATTGCATTCCTTGGCAAAGTCTGTAACTGTTATGAAATTGTATAAAAGATGGATTTAAACCTCTCCTCCAGCTGATAATAAAGCAAGAATCTGAAACTCCATTTTATAGTCTACCCAATCCTATAGACTTACTTTGAGGAAACTTGCCAGATCATTACTGGAGCAAGGTTTAGAATAAGGAACTAATTTCTAGATTTCAGACAACCTTCAGTTATGAGGTAAAATAAAAAGAAAAAATGCCTCTTCTTCTGGCATATCATTTGGCTAGGTTCATATTTTAGATGCCTCAAGAATATAAAAATCAAAGAACAGGAAGTTGAGATACTCTAGTCCTGGGTGGAAGGTGAGTGGATTTAAAGTTGCTATTTTGGACTTGTGACTGCAGTGGGACCTCAGGTGGAATGCAGCTGCTCAAGTCTCCTATGAAGCACCCAATGCTTTAGTCAGATATGCCATAGCCATGTCTGAAGTAGGAGCTGTGCTGAAGCCTTTAGAAGTTTAACTCCAGGCCCAAACTTGATGTTTTTTCTCCTCTGACTTTTGATCTCTCCCTTTTAATCGGTGTGGGAAGGAGAGATGGTAAAGCAAGTAGTGTATGGGAAATTAAAATGAGAACAAAAGTCTGTCCAAATTATGCAACAAGGATCATTATTCTGTAAAATTGCTCTTCAAATGTGGCTGTCATTGAGAGGTATTAAGATTTCAACAGTTATTTTCTCGATGAAGGCTTAATTTCTTGCATAAAAAGGTTTTTAAGCTTAAAGCAATGCCTACACAATTAGTGTCCTTTGGTTTTTTGAATGTTTGAAGGGTGCTAAAGGATTTAAATGTTACAGAAGTATTGTTCATCACTACAGATCAGCTGTATCAAAGTACTGTCACAATAGCCTCAGAATTTTAACAAATTACAAATGTAATGTATCACTAGGTAGAATGATCTCTAGATCATTTTGCAATGGAATGTGTGCTTTAGGAAATCAGTGCAGGCTTGAGGGTTGTGCTGTATCTAGGGCTAGAGCTGGGTTGGGCAAAACCAAGCAGTAACTGAATTTCTTCTGCCAATTCAAAAGAGGACTTTACTGGAAAACAGCAGAGAACAGAAGCCACAGATTGCCTTTCTTTGACTCCTTTCTTTGTTTCTCTTATGCAATGGGATTTTCATGTGTGCAGAGAGGCAGAAATAAGCTGGTTAAATATACCAACAGGGAGAGAGTATTTGAAGAAATAAAATCTGTACATAAAATTGTTTAGTGTCATAGACTGAACAGTGAGGTACACGTCACCGGAGGGCTCTGCTGTGCATATCTAAGTGCACTCCTTGGCCTAGGAACAGCAACCTGATGTGTGGTTCTCAGCTAATTTACTTTGAAGAGCATACACAGGGTTTCCTTCCTTAGTTTTTCCCCTAGTCATCCTATACTCATCAGTTACACAATTCCTACTGACCTACACAGCCTTTTTTTTCCTGAAGCATCAGTAATTCTAATTGAGTAGGAAAAGTGGTACTGTGTGACTTAGACATACTTTACTCCTGTATTTATGGCCTGATCATGTTACCTTTATAGTAAGTACAAAGACCTCTAATGGCTACGGAGTCCAGCTCATATTGGAGAGCAAATCAGCAAAGAGAGCATATCTTCAAATAAGCTCACACAAACTCTTCAGCCAACGTGCCACGTATATTTTCACGGGTAGGGATTGGTTAGTAAACGTGGAGTAAAACCAGACAATCATTTAGACAATGGTAACTGATTTAGGACACCACAATATAACTTCTTTACCACCCATTTTTGGATCTGAATTAGTCTACTGACAAACTTTTAGAGAAAACCCGACACAAACATGCAGTATCATTGTAGGTGGCAGTAGCATGGTCACATTTATTACTCCTATTTTCATTACAGTTACTTTTACAAAAAGCACCGACATCTCACTGTCATAAGGAACGTATGTAAATGTAGTTCTGAAAGAGTCTTGTTACTTACAGAGTCACAATTCTGAATATTCTCACACATATAGATACCTTTCTATTATTTGTGGGTGGATCTTTATCTGTTTTATAGACTAGGCATGTTTGGAGTACAGAGAAGCTCAGGTCAGCTTTCTGTGTATGACTGTGTGAACTGGATCTCTGCAGTGCAGGTATGTCTGGTGTGCCAGGCTCAGGGCACAGGTTTTGTCACTCGGGGGTAGCACCACAGGCCCATGGCTTTGCAGCCTCCCTTGCTGACACACACGCAAGTGGCTTCACTGTGTAAGCCTGCAGGCTTTGGAAACTGTCTGCACTTCCCAGCTGAGTTTTGTTCAGTAGTTTATCTTTTCTTTATTACATCTCATCATATATTCTTCTAGCTTTATTACCTAAGTATTACATTATGTATATTTTAACTGTTATCTCTCCCTTCACCTTAGATAAATGATAACTGAATGTTTTAATGTAACATAGTCAGCAATCCCCCCAAAATAAACTTGAAATTTCATGTATTAAAACGGTTTCTTTTAAAATATTAGAATTTTCTGCTCATGTATTATTTTCAATTATTTCAGAAAACTGAAAAAGGCTAAAGACATTGAGAATGAGAAGGCAACAACTCAGAAGAAAACAGAACAGAAAAGCTTTATGAGACAGCTAATGAAACATGCAAATAGAACCCACTGCTGCATACTTAAATTTCATCCGCTCTTTGTGATCTCTGGAATTTTGCACTGTTTTTATAATGACATTTCCAAATATCTCAAATTTTCAAATTGCCATGCTGGATGTTTTCCACATCTTTACTCTACTAGGAAAAGTAGTTCTAATTATGTATAGGTAGCTATTTTTATATATGTTATTTTAAAATTTATTTTATTTTTAGCTACTTACTTTCCCTCTAAAAATACACAAGAGATCAGAATTCATCTAGGAAATGCAGAAACTTTTTTTTTTTTTTTTTGTCTCATGACTAGTGATCAGTTTAGATTCTTACTGCATTGAAAACAATTACCTGCCTTCCACTTGAAGGCATTCATGCTGGTGTCAAGATGTGTCAAGATCTTTTGCTGTGCCACCTCCAGTGAAAGGCTGTCAAGGTGAAAACACTATGTGTCATCCTAGCTTCCCACGCTACATTGAATTTTAATTTACTCTTAAGTTGCCACAGTATCTTGTGAGTCCTGTATTCTATCAAGTAAATGTTTATAATTCATATTTCCTTCCAAAATAAATAATAAATAATAAATTATGAATTATAAAAAAGGAATACAACAAAATAATGAAATACTGCACTTTTCATATTGTGGTATTTGTTTTTGGCAGAAAGAAATAGAGAAAATGAGAATGAGACATTTCCAATAGAAGCACGCTATGAATTCCACATGCTTTCGGAAGAAATTGTGCCAGGAATGGAAGACTGGCATCCAGCAGCTCCAGTGTCACAGCTGTAGGACTGCTGTAGGAATTTTTCTTTTACCAGTCAGATACTTATTTAAATAACCTACATTGTGTAATCCTCAAACAACCAAACTTCCCCTGTTCATGTTCATGGTTTAACCCCAGTTGACAACAAAGTACCACCCAGCCACTCACTCACTTCCCCTTCCCCCCACTGATGGGATGGGGAGGAGAAGCAGGAAAGAAAAGAAAATAGAACTCATGGGTTGAGATAAGAACAGCTGAATAAGTGAAACAGAGGAATAATAATAGTAATAATAATAATAATAATAGTAATAATAATAATAGTAATAATAAAAGTAAATGAGAGGGAGAGAGAGAGATAAATCACAAGAAAGACAAGTGCAGAGAATACAATTTCTCACCACATGTTGACCAATGCCCAGCCCATTCCTGAAGCACAATCAGCCCCCTTCCAGGTAACTCCCCCCAGTTTATATATTGGGCATAGCTTTTTATGGTATGGAATATCTCTTTGGCCAGTTTGGTCAGCTGTCTCAGCTATGCTCCCTGCCAGCTTTTGTGTGCCTCCTCACTGGCAGAGGATGAGACACTGAAAACTCGAGAATCACTGAATATGATGAGTTGGAAGGGACCCACAGGGAACATCACATCCAACTCCTGGCCCTGCACAGCACCATTCCCAAGTGTCACACCATGTGCCTGAGAGTGTTGTCCAAATGCTTCTTGAGCTTGGTCAGGTTGGTGCTGTGACCATTGCCCTGGGGAGCATGTTCCAGTGCCCAGCCACCCTCTGGGTGAAGAACCTTTCCCTAATATCCAACCTAAACTTTCCGACACAGCTTCATACCATTCTTTCAGGTCCTGTCACTGGTCACAACAGAGAAGAGATCAGTGCTTGCCTCTCCTCTTCCCCTCACGAGGAAGTTGCAAACTGTTATGAGGTCTCCTCTCAGGGATCCTCTCCAGGGTGAACAAGCCAAGTGACCTCAGCCATATGGCTGTCCCTCAAGGCCCTGCACCATCTTTGTTGACCTCTCTTGGATGGTCTCTAGTAGCTTAATGTCTTTCTTATATTGTGGTGACCAAATCTGCACGTAGGACCCAAGGTGAGGCCGCACCAGTGCAGAGCAGAGGGGGAAGTCCTTGACTTAGGGTAAGTACAACTCATCAACAACCAAAATATCAGTGTTTTATTAACATTATTCTCCTACTGAATCCAAAGCACAGCACTGCATCAGCTACTAAGAAGAAAATGAGCTCTGCCCCAGCGGAAACCAGGACAAGAGGAAACAAAGTTGTTAGCATATCACTGCATAAGCATACTATTTCTTCTTTGGTTTCAATCATTCATAAATATACAAATACTCAATACAGAATTAAAATATATGGATTGAAAAAACCCAACAACTTTGGAATATGAAGAAATTATCGTTTTAGTAGTTTCCACATCCATTTATTTATAGCTTTGTGAGAAATTTTCATGTAGTGCCAGACATGTTTAACTCTATCCCTTGACTCTGCACAAAAATATGTTTAAAAACCTACAAAGATCAGACAATTTCTATGTTGATTATCTTAGCTGCAGAAAAACCACCACCCCTGAAGCTGACTTCCTGCTTGAGAAACCATAAGCTAATTGCAAAACAAAAGGTACATTTGGAGAGGTCCTCGACTCTTAGCAGTTAGTGCATTGCAGCGTATCTGATGCAGAACAGCTTGTAAATGTTTAGCGTGTTCTTTGTTGAAGACAGTCTGCTTGATGTATGCTGTTAATACTGCTGGGTGAGATGATAGAGCATGAAGGAAAACAAGCTGCATCCTTTCCTGTCAAAATGTTCAGTTTCAGCTGCTCCAAAGAGCAGGCATTTGGGTAAAGAGTAGGCAGCTGCTTTTTTTTTTTTTCAGTCAGCTCTCATCTTTACCAAGTCACTTTCCACCTGCTGTTTTTTTGAAAAATTAAACTCCTTCCCACTCTCTTCAAGTCAGTTATGAGATTCAAACCCATGATGCCAGGGTAATGTCTCTTGCATGACTGACTCTGAAAAGAACAACATGAAGAAAGCAACAGGTAACTTGTGATCCTTAACAGATTGATTTTGTGTGGTTTGGGGTTTTTTTAAACTAAAATATATTAATTGATATTTATTTTTTTATTCATTTTCTATTGATGGTGACTCCTAGTTTTCTACTCATTTTTCCAAGCTAAATTTTCAGTGTATTTAATGTCCAATTTAAACTCAAATTTTCCCATAATTAAAATTAATTAATGAAAATATTTTGGACTTTAAAACCTTAAGAATACATGCTCAGAAAGTGACTTTGTTATGTTAGTTTCTAATAGTATTTAGGCAATACTGTGTTTAGTGCTTCTAGGCCTGTGTGACATATGATAGCATGTCCTTAAACCCAGACCTCCTAACTGTCCACATAAAAGGACTCCAAATCCAATCCCCAGGAATTTTGCATCATGCTAGGGCCATAAGGCAGTTGTGTGACTCAATCAAGTTGCCTTCCTCTCCTCCCCCCTATGCTTGAAACCTGTCTGTATGTGAAGGGCTTGAGCACAGCAAGCCAAGCAGGATTATCTCCATGGCTTGCTGGTCCTGACTTCCCATCTATCTGCCCTTCCTGCACCTCTGAAATACAGTCCCATGCTGGAGGGACATGGCTTCTGCATGGGACAGGGTAGCTCTATCAGGTTTACATGGCCAGCCGAGGAACGGGGTACAAAGACAAGGTGCACACACGAGAGAAGAAAAGGAGCTACAGGGCTTCGGGTGCTGGAAATGATCTCACCATCAGCTGTCACAGAATCTTATAATCACAGAATGATTGAGGTTGGAAGGGACCACTGGAGATCATGTAGTCCAACCTCCCTGCTCAAGCAGTGTTCTTTTAGAGCAGGTTATTCAGGATTGTATCCAGGTAGGTGTTGAATATCTCCAGTGAGGGAGACTCCACAACTCTCAGGGCAATCTGTTCCAGTGCTTGGTTACCTGCACAGTAAAGAAGTTTTCCTCATGTTCAGGTGGAACTTCCTGTGCCTCTTGTCCTATTACTTGGCAAAATCCAGAAGAGCCTGGCTCCATCCTCTTGACATTCACCCTTCAGATACTTGTATGTATGGATAACATCCCCTCTCAGTCTTTTCCAGGATAAACAGGCCCAGCTCCCTCAGCCTTTTCTCATAAGTAACCTGTTCCAATCCCTTAATCATCTTTGCTGCCCTTCACTGGACCTGCTCCAGGAGCTCCATGTCTCTCTATTACTGAGGAGCCCAGAACTGGACACAGCACTCCAGGTCAGGCCTCACCAGGGCTGAGCAGAAGGACAGGATCACCTCGACCTGCTGGCCTTGCTCTTCCTAATGCAGCCCAGGATCCCATTGGCCTTCTTGGCCACAAGGGCACATTGCTTTGCAGGCTCATGTGTCAGCATAGTCAGACTGTTAGAGTTTAACTTCTGCTACTGAGACCTGTGCCCTTAAGTTAAATGGATACTATAAAGTTGGCTGGAACAGTATTTAATATTTAAAAGAAGGGCCATAGTGTTTTAGCAGCTGTTTGAATTTAAATGCCATTTTGACTGATTATCTCAAAATATGTGGGACCTGATGCACAGCAGTAGTCAGAACCAAAAATAACTGATGTAGCCACTAATAAGCACCCTGGAGACCTGGATTTTTCAATCAAGTGCAGACAAAATTGCAATATCCACAGTGACTGCTACTTTTAAAAACTAAGTCCAGTTGTAGATGTAAGGTTTTAAATGCTCTGATTTCACCCATTTAAAGATTTTCAAAACTCCCGTCTGTGGATATGAAAACGTTTCTCATCTATTATTATCGTGACTCTCTCTATTTCCTTATTCTTGTTGATTATGAGCCTGGTTAATTTGTAAATCATCAGCAACCCCATTAAAATCCTTCTGGCTTTGTAGTGTTCCGAGTGCTGCAAGACAAAATTAAAATAATGTCTAAATGTCTTTATTTTATATAAATGTACGTTTTTATACATACACAAATCTAAGTATTTAAATTTAACCTGTTCTGAGCAGAACTCATAAAATCTTGATGAATCTCGGTAGACTTCAATATGGTACAATCATAATTTTATACAAGTTATAACACAACTTTTGATACCTATACATCTTTTGCTATGGAACTAATGCAGTTGTTCACATGCACCAGGTTTAGTCATCTCCCATCACTAAGGTCAAGTAAGTTGGTGCATATGAACCAGGTAGAAGCAGAACTCCAACACAGTCCTTACTGGCCTAGAAAAATATAACTCTTAGATGAAGTTCTCTGTCAAGAGATGCAAAATCTGCACATCGTACAATAACCAGAGATAAATTAAGATCTTCATTAGGATCTGTTGCAAGGTTTTCTCATCATGGAGGCTTCACTATAACAAGTAAATTCCTTATATATCTTTTGTATAGCAGCTTCTTTTCTAAAAGTTCAAAATATCAAACAAATTGCATGTACCACTTGTGAATCCATCCTTCTAAAAAACTAAGGGTTGACAACAAGTTTGGTGTAAGTATTTTGTTGTATTTTTTTAGACTGAGTAAAGAAGCCTACCTTCCCTTCTTATCCTTTGAATCTTGCTACGACTGGCAATTATTTATACTTTGATGACAGGACAATCCAAAGAACTCCTAGAACGAAAGGAATAAAGAGCATGTATTACAAGGGGAGACTAAAAAAACTGGCTTGTGTAAAAAGACAAAGAACAATTCAATTGACTAGAAAGACAGTTACAGAAATCCTTCAGAGAGCAAGTAAGATATCGTTTACATTAAGGCTAATGATAGTCAAGACACAAGTAGATATATGTGCTATGAACACATTTAGAGTGTAAATTAGAAGAAAATTTCCAACCATCAGGAAACTCAGGTTCCAAAATAACCTTACAATAGAAGTAATGGGGTAAATAACCTCACTGGCTTTAGGATGGCACCTTATTACTTTACAAAAGAGATTTAATGGTTGCCTATAAAAGGAAGCTAGACTGAGGGACTCAAAAAGTAATTTCTAATCCAATGTTTCCAAATTCTGCTTCTTTGTTCAGGTGGGGGTAGGGTAGAGAAGTGTTTATGTGGAAAAGTAAATCATTAATGTAATGTCAGATTTTCAAAGGAAATATATATGTTTCAAGGTAACATGTTTATGTTCTCAGTCATATAAACATAAATATGGAGGAGAGCAGAAAGAGAATGTATGAGACAAGGTCCAACTGCAAATAAATACAGCAGAATAAAAATGATGCAGTGGCATTTATTATTTCATGACTGTGAAATGCATACCTATAAGTTCTCAATTTTGCAGAAAGAAATTTTAATAGTACTGACCAATTTATATGCAGTTACATTAAGTTTCTACACAGGTGAGCAGGCTTCCTAAGTTATATGTATTAATGGGGACATATAGGAATCTTCTGTAAGGTGATTCAGAGCACATAAAATAGGGCAGCAGTTTGACTTTTGACACAGATGGTCTGAATAGCCCCACAGAATTGCCTTCCTTCTGCCATTGACTGTAGAGCACTAAGTTTTCCAAATTGGAGGCCACAAACTGAGAGTGGAAATAACTCTGTTTCATTTTCCTAAATAAAATCTGCAAAGACATAAATGATGAGAACACTTCCCATAACTTCAGGAGAAGTTAGTAATTTTCAGTATGGCTCCAGTTACTCTTTATCAAATCAATTGAACCTATACAGTATTATAATAAGCACTATCTTTTTGTGCAAGTATCTTTGTATCGGCATCATTACATGTGTGTTTGTGAGGGAGTGAAGTTGCAGTTTTATATATTTTTGAGGTGGAGTTGTTGTGTATACTCTTACAGTTACCAGTTTTTTCTATAATCATATAATGCAAATAAAGCAACTAATGCATATTACTGTTACAGGGCAAGTGCTCTAGTTTATTAGTATTCTTTCCTCCTTTAATTAAAAGAGAGTTTTAAGCCCTCTTTCCTAAGAAATAGCATCCTGTTAAAAACAGCTTGCAACTTGAATAGCTGCTTGTCTCTATTTTTAGGTAACTGCCACTGAAAATGTAAGATGAAGAAGGTTTTCTTTGTTTTGCTATATATTACTTGAGGAAAAATCAGATATATCAAGACTTGTCAGATACACTTTAGTCAAATGGGTCCTTCTGATTATGCTGTATTTTATACAACAACAAGAGGAGGAACAAACATTAAAATTGCATGATGTAAAACCACAGAGATAACAATAAAAGACAGGGAAGTGAGATACCCGATTTTATGTCTAACTTGTTTTTCAGATTATCTAGATACTAACTCAATTGATTTCCTTAAAAAAAACAATTAATTTCCTCAAATATAGGTGTTTATGCTGAACTTGCCTATGTGCCTCTTCAGTAGAATTTAATGCCAAAGTTCTCGACAGATATTATAAAATATCACATAAGGAAAACAAATTTCACTCATTGTCAGGAATGTAATTCCCATCTCTGTCTAGTTGTGTTATTTGATGCACAGGGGGTGTTTCTCTGCATGGAAATTCATTTTTCTTCTTTCTTTTTCCCTAAGGGAAAATGAACTTCTATGTTCAGAGCTTGGAAAGGAATGGAATTTCCACCCTGTGACATTTCTCTGAAACCACTCTCCATTTGTGAATATCTCCTTCTCTGCTGGTAATGGAATCCCACACAGAGCCAGTCTATACTAATGGTTTTAGTTGCTCCCAGCATCACTTATGACTAAGTGCAAAACCCTCTTTTCTACCTCACTACCAACCCCATCCCCCCTGCGAACCACAAGTCTAACAAGAGAACCAAGTCTTTTTCTTCTAAGGTCTTCTTCATAGTGGAGCTAATTATATACAAGACATGAACACTTCCTTTGAGAGGAAACATAAAGTCATCATGTCTGTCTGTATGCTCAATACTGCTGCACAAGTGTGTGTACCTAAGCTAGCTGGGAGTTCCTCCCAGTATTTTTACAATCTGAGGGCTAGTAGGGTAGCAGATTATAAACTTGTAAAAATCTGTGCACATATTCTATTACTTTATAATATCCCGTATTGTACAATGCCACACAGCATTGTCAAAGAGCCCACTCTCAGAAATGTGTTCATTTCAGGCAATATCTGAGAAGTTCACAATATGAGAGTTCTTGTTCTGCAAACTCTTAACGAACATGAAAACTCACCTGTTTTTTGAGTCAGAAGTGAATCAATTTGTGTCAATACAGTGCAATCCCTGTTCTAGGCAAGGGATCCTTCCGCTGTGTGTGTGTCACTCCTCCTGTGCAAGAGCTTGGGAAGTTTTCAATTAGCCAAGTTCTGAAAACATAGCGTTGGCGTATTGCGCCAGGGAGATGTACCATAAACTTGGCATAAGACGATATAAACAGAAATTTCTCTTGAAATATAAATGAAAAATTTTTATAATTCGCACAGTTGGTTTCCCAAAAAAAACCCCAACCCAAACCTGTTTTCAGAGAAAAAAAAGCAACTGAAAAAAAGCACCAAGTCTCTCTGACTCCTGGGTGGAGTTCTCATTCCTAACTGATAACCTTCTTGTGGCTACTGGTACTGATATACCTTTCTGATTTCTAGTGTTTTCTTCCAACTCAAGCAGGATTTGGCTGGGTTTGCTCAATGTGGCATGGCCAAGACAGTCGCGGCTTCTGGCTCCCATGTTGTTTGCCCAAATTTGTTCCATGCTTTCTCATCAAAGTGAAGATGAGATGAAGACATGATCTACCAAAAGGACATGATATTTATTCTGTTCAGTGACTTGGACAAATCTTGGGAAGAACAAAACAGTCTTTCATCTCACCAGTCACATGTCACCTGGACCAAAAACATGCAAATTTTTAAGAAACAAATGAGATTCTTTCCTTTGTGCAGGCCAGGTACTTGGAAAATATCAATTCTAATCAATCCAATGAGGTACATATGGTCTCCAGTATGACCTGCATTCTAGTTATTTTTGTAAAGAACTTGTTTCTTTCAGTAAAATATGAGTAGTTGGTCCCCTGGCAAATATTCTGAGCAGCCTTAAAACAACAATTCAAAACAAAAATCAGAACTGAAAAAAGTAAACTAGGAACTTATATTTATTTCTGCATGCTTTGGCATGGTTTATTAAATTTGTATTTACAGATTCAGATATCCTCAAATGTTGATAATGAAAAAAAGGTACAAAATTTAAATGTGGTAATGTCTGGAAATACCTTCAAAAAACAGCCTCAATTTAAAAACCTTTTTTTGCAGACAGTTAATTGATAATGTATCTACTAACATTTGAGTTAAAAATGTCCGGATTTACAATCATACTTACTCTGGATTACACACTTCCCAAGTCTAGTATTTTAATTTATTCCTCAATGACTAATGTAATTAATTGTAGCTATACATTAGCCTACTTGTAACACATCAAGCTGAGAGTATAGGAGATTAAGAACTAGACTAAACCCAAACTAACTGTGGTATGCTATATATAAAGCATTGCATGCCTGAGTCGATATTCCTTGTAACTGAATTTTCCAAAGAGCCTACAGCAAGGAACAGCCTAATGGGCCCTTTAATTTGAAATTAAAATTAGATGTTGTTTGTGCTGTTTGTGCTTTGCAGCATCCTTACTATACTGCAATGCTGGATGACTGGATGAAGTTGTGCTCCTGCTCACTTACTAGAGAAAGCATTCCTAAAAGGAAGGATGTGCATCACAAAATGAGTCCAGATTTCAGACAGCATTACAATTTGTAACAGTTTGGATTTAGGTTGAGAATGACACTGCATTTTAGGCCACTTTAAACTTTCAATACTTAACAATTAACTAAATGCTATGTTGTCAGGGAAGCCATTTTTAGCATCAAGGAGAAATACAAGAACATCTATCTAAAGATTTAACAAGGTTAAATGGAGAAGAATGTTGTTTAACAACTACTTTAAGAAAAAAATCATAAATCTCAGTGGTAAATTGTCTAAGTTATTAGATGTAAAAATAACCCATTAAAGAGATACATCTAAGTGCCATTCTTTTGCCAACCAGTGTTTCAATTTAATTAAAATGTTCTCTTGTTTTCAAAGCTACGCAGAGTCTCTGGTGGTTTTATTCAGATGTATTAAAATCCCAACTGAACTCTTTTTATCTATATATATTTTTTCAGCCAACAGCAACCAGACATTACCTGTATGTGCAATATATGAAAAATAAGTGTTATTTTCCATTGAAAATAATAAATTCAGAGAGGTTTTCCTTCAGTAAACCTTTTAAAAATAGCTTTTAACTAAAGAGAAGACCTCACAGGCAAGTTTTACACATTTTTGAACATTCTATTACTTTCAAAATTATTATTATCTATATAGCAGTGCCTGATTATTTTCCATATGCTAGTCTTCTTTTTAAAAGCTCTTTCTCTAATGGACTTTGATGTTTCCTTACAGCACTTTTTGTTCTTTTTCTCTCTTTTCATTTTAGTTCCAACACATACTCAGGCTGTAAAGGGAACATCTATTTAAGATCTCCTCAGAGCCTAAGGATAGGTATTTTTCTTTGGGTCAATGCTGAGTGACATAGCTTCTTCTTTAATCAAGAATTACAAATCTCAGAAAAACTGCTGATAACATCTGAAAATTAATGTACTTATCTGTAGTAATCTCTGAAAATTGCTTCTTCCAAGCATAGTGGAGATTGTCTCTTGAATATGTAATTAAATACTGAATGCAAGGCAACTTAGGCTCTCACTAAAAGGGCTTTTTTTCTGTTACAAACATATACATTCCATTTTTCTCTTGAGGGTGAAAGTAGATATAAATAGGAGGATACATAATCTAGTCTGTTCTCATCTTAGTTTTTGACACCCTGTAGAAAAATAATATTTGGGCCTGTGCATTATCGCATGCACTCAGCAAAAAATGTATTTAACTGGTTATGGTCCACAGCCCTGGTCTTTCATCTGAATGCTTGTGTATACAGTGGTGTGGTAGTCAGAATACAGATGATTACTCTATTCAGTATGCTAGAATTTAAGGCTGATTTTTTAACTGAATTTTTAAATTATAAGTGTTACTTATATGCTTAGGTGGCTAAGTTTAATCAGTGAATCATGGAGATTACAAGGTACAGAATTAAATTCTTAAGAGACAGCAAATAAATTACTACTCTGAGAGAAGAGTGAGAGCGTGGAAGAGAAGAAGAGAAGTGAAACCAAGGAAATATTTCTAATAGGATAAATTGTGCATTCAGTCAGCAAGTCCTGGCAACTTTTTCAATAACATGCAGTTTTGTCTTTTCTACACAGAAATTTACTCCTTTCTCTCCCTTGACTAATTTGTTCCATGAGTTAAATACAATTCTCAGTTGTAGAATTTACTTTAAAGATATCTGGTCTGATTTGTCAGGTGTTACATGCCATACAAACAGAAAGGTAGAGTCTATCTATTGAAGAAATGTAAATTTTCACTTGCCTTTCATACCTAAAAGAAGCATATGCAAAAAGAAAGGTATGTTTTTACTCTAATTAGTTCATCTGCTAAAATGGCCAGTTTTTACCTTCTCTTCAAAAGGTATAGCATCAAAAAATGACCCTTTTGGTTAAAGCATATGGCAGGTGAGTTGGGTAATGTAACATGAAGTGCATGAACGTACAAATTTTGGCTCAAATCCAAGACTTCAATAAACATCTGAGAGAAAACTTCTCAAATGCACGTGTGCAACCTGCAGCACCTTACAGTGTGAGAAAAGTTCAGGTTTGACTGTTCAGGAGTTCTGACTAAACAGAAACTACTTGCACATGACTGAGAAAGAAAGTTGAAGAAGAAACTGCTATCTGGTGATGAGGTTAATGCTCTTGTTTTGTCAGATTTTACAAAATCACTACCTGTCAGGCACAAAGATTTCTCAGAAACCCATTCTAAAAGCACTTACTGGATCACAGTTTTTAGAAGCGCTTATGCATGCAATGTCAAAATCAAAGCAGAGCACGTAAGGGCAGACTAAAAAACCTTAAAAACAATATTCCTGCCTTTTTTTTTTTAATAGGACGGTAAGTGCAATTCTTATAGGGTTAGCATTTTGTGTTATAATCCTTATGATTTTCCATAATAAGAAATTACTTTTTTCTTGTTTTTAACTAGCAAATGGCAACTATTTGGGCTGAAATTCTTCATGCTGCTGTTTACTACTAGCTGGGTATTTCTGTAAATTTCAGCTTCCAAGACAGAACCATCTCTGAGAGTAAAATTGAGCAAACATACATCATATGGTCTGCATTAAATTACGTTCTAGACTTGCGTAGACTGAAAAGATTGAATAATAGGATCGACCTATAATCAATCTTTTCAGGCTTTGTTAAATTCACCAAGATGATGGTGTGGATTTTCTTGCCCTGATTAAAATTTGTTTCATCTGGTAATTTTGTAATGATTACAGCCACTTTTACCAAACTGCATTTCACAGTTAAACTCTTTTGTCTCCCCAAGTGATGGTCAGTCATCTAGTGTCCAACACAGACATACTCTATGAGTCATTGCTCTATGAGGAAATTATTCAAGTTCATTCCTGGACTTGTGGTGGTGCATGTCCCCCTGCTAGGTTAAGCCAGAGCATCAGTGTGAGTCATTCTGTGAACTGGAGGGCTTGAATGATTTATGTTAAAAAGAAAGAAAATATGCACAAAGAAGGCATATCGGCTGTCTGATGTCGCTCACAGCGCAGTCCCACAGTCAGGTATGAGGTAGGGGACGTGGAATACAGCACCGGAGTAATGGATGTCCAGCCATGGCAAAGACAACAGTGCCTTAGACTGGCACTACTGCAGAAGCCCTGTAGAGTGGAAATAGAGCCTGTGTGGGCTTATCCTCGGAGGCTCAGGCAGACAATTACAGTGACTGATCAGAGCAGCAATCAAATTACACTGATTCAACCCTGTCAGGTAGTTAAGTCCTTTGCCTAACTTGTATCTCATAATCAATTCAGTTTCAACCCTTAACAGTCACCTTGAGATAAAACATTACTTGCAAAAACATCTCTACTTGATAGGGACAAATCGGGTGAAAAGAAATATGGTCTTTTGCTACAGCTTAAACTAGTGTTATAGAACAAATGGAGGATTTTATATTAAATTGCCTCTTCCATACAGTTCTGCAATCTAAGTATCATTCAAGACACAGAAAAAATAAGGCATCTATGATCTGACTTGTAGCAGAGCTGAGTTTCCTCAGCAGAAGTTAGTGACAAATTTGATTTTAATATAAGTTTCTAAATATTTGGAAAACAAGATTATAGATATCTTACATGGGACATACAACATTATTTAACTGTTTGCATTTTATTCTTAGCACTTTGGTTTTTCTTATCATAACATAAACAGGTTTTCTTTCAACTTTTACTAAAATTAATTAATAACATCAGAAATTGTAAAATGGAGGCTAATTTCTGTATTCAGTGCAGACTGCAATAAACTGTAAATAATTCATGGAGCAGTATACTGCAGAAAATAGCAAACTCCTTGTAGGACCATACAACTATCAGACCTAATTTATGCTATAGGTTGCTAAATCCACCCTGCAATTGCAGCCTACCACATAATCTAATTATTCTCCTAAATGTTCCAAATTGATCTTAAGTATTACTGCATTGCTTGCCCACAGTAGGAAAAGCTATAACTCATTCATCTCTAGATTTTACTGACCATTTTGGCAGAAACTTCTAATGCCTAATCTGAATCATGGAAAGTTTCTGTTTTCCTGCTAATGTTTTTCTTTTAGAATGAAATGTCATATATTCAGCTAAATGAACAACGATTTTATGATAGATTGGACTAGAGCAGAGAAATGGAACACATCCTTCTGAAATATCTTTTTCACTCTGAAATCATCTTTCTTCAGCTTGGATGCCCAGAGCTATTGTAGATGAGATAGCTCCTGCCCATCAAATAACACAACTGCTTTCCAACACTACTGTAGCCAGTGTCACCTGGTACACCTGCCTCTCCTACAGCCATATCACACCAGTGACTCATAAATCGTTCTCTGATCAAGCACTGTGTCCCCACCACAGCTGTTTCCAGTCAGTAAGATCACAAATTAACAGAAACTCCCAGTAGTCCTGAAGAATACTTGTATTTGATATTAATTAATTTTGTCCCTTGTACATGATTCCAGTTCTTACAGCCACGCAGGTCTTCCTGGACATTGCAGCTGCCTTCTGTGTTAGTGAGAGATGTGTTTTGCTGTCGGCAAGCTCCGTTATCACACTCCCTAAGCTTTTTAATGAAATGACAAAACAAGTATTGTTTGAAGACTGACCCTCTAAGAGCTCCAGTAATAACATCACATAACAGCACTTTCCATTTCAATGCCACTTTCCCCCCTCACAATATTGTGCTCTCAATAATTAGTGAGCACTGATTATCATGTGCACTGAAGGTACAGTTGTCATGCAGGAGTCCTGCAGAAATAATATGTTCTTATTTAGGTACACACCTATTGATGCATGTCTACCTACAGACCAAAATAAGCATTTCTATAAATCTAGGGGGGGTTTATTAATTAAAAATATATTTTTCTACTGTACTTACACTAGTTGAATCTGAAAATGCTAAGAGGCAGAAGAATTAAAATCTCTTTTTTTGCTATTATTAGGGCAAAATATTTTGTTTCATAAACAATGAAATATTTTTTGAAGTTTCATTTTGAAAAATCAAGCTGGAACTAAATTAAAAAAAAATTGAAAAGACCAAATTTTTCCAATGCTACATGGAATAAATGAATAAAATCATGATTAAGTATTTTTTGTGAATCCAAACTAAGAAAATATACTTTGGCTAAAAGAAAAAAAAGTCTTTTGGATTGACATAAAATGAATGTACTTTCTGATTGTTTTGATCTTGCAACAGAACTGAAAACGATAATTCATGTAACCAACTTCTGGTTTTACAAAAAGCATGAATTCTGGTGTTCTCACATACCAACCCCGTAACTTTGCAGATTTAGTGTTCTTTTACCACAGGTTTTTCAGGACACAAATTAAAATTAAATAGTAATGTGGCTGAGATAGCTGCGGTCCCACAGCTCAGATGTTGTCACGAGCATAAATTCTGGAGAAGGTTGGACTAATGGAGGAGTGACAGCACCAGGAAATCTCCCCAGTCTCTGCCAGGAAGCAGTTAATGCAGGGACAAACTCAGTGCCATGTGCATAAACAAGCCTGTAGCTCTGAGGTGAAGACATAAAAGCATGTATCAAAACCCATATGCATATTCGAGGTGATTTTTTTCACTGGTCCTTAGAAAAAGCTAGGAGGAGCTTGAAACAAAGATAAAAACCAATTAGAGACAAGCAACAATGTTGACAGAGTCGGACAGTGGGGGAAAAACACAAGCCAAGGAAAATCACCCAGGAAACTGCTGTTTCACATGCATATGGCAGAAACAAAAAGTTGTTTACTGAAATGGAAAAAAAAATTCATGTGTCTGTTCAACATTGTGTGCAACACAACTAAATATTTATTTACAGGCATAAAATGTCATGCTGTTTTGCATAATTAACTACTGGCAGAAATACTTCTTGAATAAACAAATTCTACAAATTTGATCATTACATACTTAAAAAATCCATTTCTAACAGATACTTTATATGTCAGTGATCACATGTACCCTAGCAACCAGGATGTTATTGAACTTCTACATACAAGTGGATGAGTCATTTTTAGTTATGAAGTAAGTCTAATAATGAATGTTTAATAAATGGCAGAATCAGTAAGCTATGAGCTAGATTTTATAAATGTGCAAAGCTTGGTAAATTACACTTGTTCATAAACTTGCTGATAAGAAAGGATAAATATCTGTGCTTTTTTTTTTTTTTCAAAAGAATGTTAAGTAATATTTTCTGTGTTTTCAGGTTCTTTCCCATATTTATCATCTGAAGATTTTGACACATCAACTTCACTTATCTCAGGTGTAAGGATTTGTCCTAAAAACATACATCATATCTCTCTTATCCTGCCCAAGACCTGAGAAAGAGTCTTCTCTGCTTCATGTACAGATTTGTGGGTACAAGTGTCACGTATTGAAGTGACAGAAAACATCTGTGTGGGGTATTTTATATACATTTCCTAACACCAATTTCCTGATACTTCAGCTCTTTGGTATAGAGGCATTATCTATTTTTTAAGAGCAAACTGTTCTGTAGTTAATGCACAAAATTTGCACAATGTGCTGCTTCGAAGGTCACATAGCACTTGAAAAAAAAAAAATAGAAATAGATTTAAGCCCCAAAGTGATTTTTTTTTCCATTTAGGGGATCTAAAGTTTCATGATAGTACTGTTGCGTTCATCACAAGGTTGGAGTCCAGCTCCTTGGGATTCTTTCCTAAGCAGCAGTCTAAGTACAAAATAGCCTATAATAAAATCTACAAGTACATATGACGAAAATGCAAGATTCGAAGTTGAAAGGAAAGAGCATTGATGCGTTCTAGAATGACAGTTCTCACATTCCTAGCACAGACAACATATTTGCTTCTCATTATTCCAGGCCTTAATCCTCAGTTTAACTGTACTCATTGCTACTCTGTTCCGTGGTTATTTGCATGCAGCATCAGCTAATGCCAGCTTAGAAGAATTGTTTGGTAATTGGCTGTTAATTCATGTTGTGTATGCTAGTCGTATCTCGTTGTCAAAGCTTTTTCCCTTCATTCCGATTATGAATCAGGAACAAATTTTGATTAGCTATCAATCAGATAGGAAAAATTATCAGAAGTTTTTGAACATTGGAAGTTCCTAAAATAGTGCATCAAAGAGAAATAGGCCTTTGTAAACCCTGTATGGAAGAAAGAGACCTTAAAGTAATTGGAGGAAGAAGGTGACTCTGTCAATATAAAACTTGTTGCTGGTTTAACATAAACTGAGAATGATGGACATCTAATCCAAACTAAGATAAAGTTTCACTGACTGACTGACTGTCCCTCATAACTTGCACAGGCTTTGTGGGATCACTGCTGTATTAGTCCAAAGCACAGTGCATATTTTTCATGCAAAATGAGACTACATCAGTTATGGTGAAACCAAGAACGGTTTTTTAACAGTTCAGAACCCTTATTTATGGGTGTTAAACCTAAGGCACAAATCCATAGTTTTAGTCTGTGCTGAAAGAAAAGCAGAAGTAAACAGCATGTCAGAGAAGCAGTGTGAATGAAAACCTGTTCCTTTTTCTGATATAACTGGGTGTAGGGTGTGGTGTACCCATACCGCTTTATCACAGAACCCATCCCTTGATCTGCTTATAGTAAGGTACTGTGTAAACTAGGCTTATATAGTTCTTTTGAACCTAAAAAATTCTACTTCAGTTACCAGGCCTTGTACCACCAGCAACATCAAAACCAGACAGGATTTCTAAATGTAGTTTTTATCTCAATTTAGAAAAAAAAAAAAGACAGTAATTCCTTCCTCAGGTACTTGCATAAAAATTCTACTTCAGTTACCAGGCCTTGTACCACCAGCAACATCAAAACCAGACAGGATTTCTAAATGTAGTTTTTATCTCAATTTAGAAAAAAAAAAAAAGACAGTAATTCCTTCCTCAGGTACTTGCATTTTCTAAATAGTCAAATAAATGGTTGCTTAAGAAAAGAATCCTTAGGAAGGGTGCTTAAGAGCAGAAGAAACTAGTAATTTAGGTTACTTCTTCATAAAGAGAAGCTTATTTAATTTTTTTTTAATGATCCAGAAAAAGTGGTACCAGCTTAAATTTGGCCAGTCAATAAACAAATCCCCTCTAATCTGCAGAAAGATTTCAAAAAGTGAACTGTGAACAGCTCTATTTTTTTGGTGTTTTGGTGACTGAAGATGTTGTTTCTGTTTTGGTTAATTATACAATAATGAAGAAAAGGAATGTTGCTCTATCAATTGATTTCTGGAGTGTTTCATGGGCATCAGCATGCTAAGCACTGTAAAGACACGGATAAAGTGCTTGTTCCTCCTTGACCACACTGTTTCTAAACAGGCAAAAGGGGAAATGAGTTGAGGGAGAAGAGAATTTGACCAAAATTACCCAACTGAGTAATAGCAAACAAAGGATTTCCTGCATTTAAGCCCGATAAGCAGTGAACGAAGCTGTTTTTACATGGAGGACTTACTGGGAAAAGGAAATACTACATTTTTTTTCACTCGCTAGAATGTGGATATTGTATTGGATTAGGAGAAACAGTTTTGAGTTCACTGGTTTTGTATCTTGTTTTCAGTCTGGTTTGCTAAGGAAATGAAACTTGTGCAATCACGGTGGGTGTGTTTGGGTGGCTGCACACATGTCCTGGTAGCAGCTTTTGAATGTGTTGGCAAACTAGCAAATTGGACACAAAGTATTGGTCTCAGAGATAACGTAATTCAAAAGTCTTGGTCTCAAAAGTAAAGTAATACAAATGTTGTGAAAATAGAGGGACAGTTGTAGGTGCCAGGCTGTAGCCTGATAGCATGAAAATTCACGTGACAGAAATCATACTACTTTAGTTTTGATGCTCACAGGACCATGCACTTTCTTCAGTTATGTTTCAGAGGTTTCCTCTGCATTAAGAAATTAATTAATTAAAACCCAACAACAAAATGAAACCACATAAAACAATGCAAAATTACGAACTGAGGCTTAAAGGAAGAAAGCCAAATACAATCTTATTCATAATAAAATAATGTACTAGAATAATGCTCATGGATGGATGGTATCAGATTTTCAGATTTTCCTTCAGAGAGTACAGCTGGTGGCAGCAGAAAGCTTCACTGCTGTACTTAAAGGAAGCAGGAGGAAACAGATGAAAACAGGGATGAAGCTATGTTCATGATGGAGAATACTTATGTTAGTGATCTCAGATGTCATAATGAGGCAAGATCTAATCAAAAATATCAGCATAGACAAGGCCTTGCTGGGGCTCAAGGAAGGCAGTGATTCAAGTGCTAACATTAGAATATGCAGTTTGAGCACGTGTCTCATGTTCGAACTTACTTGCTTCTTTACAAGCACTGCTCCCCGTCCTGCTGGTGAGACACCCTGCCAGAGGGTGTGATGGAAGCTGGAGAGCAGGTACATAATGTTTCATTTGAGTACTCCTGAGCAGGTCAGAAATTTTATTTCCCCTTTTAAAACAAGGGTTCCAGTATAATTCAGTTTCCCCTGCCTCACCAATGTGAGCAGCCTTCAACCAAACCAAGGCACACAATTTCAATTTCCATTGTGTCATACACATTTATTCACCATACGAATAAAATGCAGCGAGAGAAGCTAAGACCTTTTTGCATGGGATGGACTAGGGAACGTTTTTATTCTTGTTGCTATAGTAATGAATACACCTAATTGTGCAATCACTGCGATTACACGTTTAAAAAGGGTGGTACTTTCAAACAGTAGCAATACAACTGCAATGTGAAAAAGTGATGTAATCAAGGAAAGATGGAAGCATAAGTCAACAGAATGCTTAAAACGTATTTACTGGATTATAATGAAATATTTTAAAGAGGAAGTCTGACTTAGTTAAGATATATCATCAGCTTCTTACATTTAAAATCAGCATTTTGCTCTTCCACAGCTATCTTTTGTGACCTTAACCATGAAACACAGAGTTGACTAACAGCTACGAGCCATTTTAGGTGCTTGGCCATGGAACAGAATCCAGAACCTAGTTACTCAGATCGACCACAGACTGCATACTAAGCTGGGAGCAAATGAACATAGTTACTGGTCATTCTTTCTGATAGATTATATCCTAAAACATCATTTGAGGTGCAGAGTCTTTGTTGGAAGGAGGCACTTCCTTTAATTTGAGGTTATGGAATTTGTTCTGAAGACAGATTCCCTTCAAAGGGAAAGGAAGTTAACAGTCTGGTTTTGTAATGTATTTAAATTCAAGGGCTCAGATACTAGGACCCTTAATAGAGATGCTGTCACTCATGAGAATGCTCTGACACTCATGATTCTATTATTTATATGCTACTGAACATTGACAGTGGTATATATTCACCGTTACTTTTTGTTCAGTACTGCTACAGCTACTGATTAAAACTGAAGCCAACAATAGATAGGGCTTCTAATCCAGAAAAGTGACAGTAATACTTGACAAAATTGCTATTCTGAGCAGTCCTTTAAAACAGGAAACAATACACATTGCTTTAAAGTTGAAAAGGTAATAAAATTGGGAAAAGGAAAGGATCTTAGGAGTTCAGGAAAATTTACATAATTTTAGGTCTAAGTAATTGACAATGCCCTCTATTCATTTTGCATCTAGCTACAATGGACCACCAATGTCCATTTTCTCTCTGCTTATTTAAAATTTTCTTTATTGCATCAATTTTCCTGATCGTGTTCCCAACAGCATTTATTTCAAGATGTCTATTAAGTCTAGGAAACTGAGGAGCAGGTTTTACATTCCCTTCCTCTAAGTATAAGTCTCATGGTATCAGCAGAGGAGTGTTAAGTATTCTCCCGTAAAGGGTCTGAGAATAGTTTTGATCCCCCACCTCCTCAAGGTATTTTCACCATTCACTCTTCATAATTGTAAAACCTATAGAGACTGACCAGTGTATCCTGATGATCTTCAGGGACAAAGTAGAAGTTCAAGAAAGTACTGTGATGTGTAAAAAATTTTGTAAACAGCTTTGAAAAAAACCCAAGATTTTTTCTAATTAGTTCCAAAGATATTATGAAATATCAGTTCTCTTCAGCTGAAAAGGCATCAATTAAATTACTCAGTCTACCACCCTTCCTCCTGGACAGGTGGAACAAAGAGCCTTCAGATCTAGCCATAAGTAGACAGACTGAGAACAGGAGAGCACATGAGAGAAAATTGGAGTCATAGAGAGCTTAATCTTTCCCTTCACGCACACACATGGCTGGTAAATTTACCATTTGCAGCCCACACTAACACTATTTTTTTCCTTTTAAATAACGGTCAGCTCACTGTTAGTTCTTGTACCAATAACAGCAGAAGAGAGGCAGCCCCTGGCAGCCACTATCACCTGTAGCCACACTTTCTTAGCCCGGTTCTGCTTTCTTCTGATCCTCCAGAACCATGGGCTTGATGAGTTGCTGGAATGGGTTTGAAGGAAGACGCTCTTCCTTCCCTATCCTCTCCCTTTCTTCTCCATTTGACTCACATAATGAGCATATCAGAGAAGCAGAAAGAAGGGCAAGCAAAACCTCGTGAGAAGAGCAAAGAACCTTTCCCTTAAAGCAACGGAACAGGAGAGTCCCTCAGTATAGAAGAGTGGGGCTTGTCTATGCAGCATATCATGTCCATTTATATTTTCAGCATTCAATTCAGTACTCAGTTCAAATCAGCACAACCTTGCATTTCAGCGTGAACTCCCCTTGGAAAAGGTTCCTGCCCTGCAGATGAGATCAGAAACACCACTTACCACACCCACGCTCTGTGAAACCCCTATGACTACTCCTCATTTCTTCTCACCTCACAGTCAGCAGGAGCTGTCACTCCTACTTGTTCACACAATCCCTGCCATTGACTTTGTCATTGCAAATAACAAGGGCAAAATTACTATCTCTGACCTTGAACACTGCAGCAGCAAAATTAAATTTTGTCCACTCAGTTTGGAAATTTGAAGCAGCTCTGCCAGAAACAAAGCACATGGAAATCATGTCTACATTTCTTTTCATCTTGAAGGAGCAGTGTCATTTTAGAAAAAAAATAAGTAAACATCACATTAAAAAAACCAAACACCAACACTTCTGTGAGCCCAACTTTCATCCTGTTATACTTTCAAACAGACTGTTATACCCACAGCAATTTAACTGTGAAACCAATTTTAAAAATGTTTAAACAATACACTTAGTGTATTTCTAGAGAGTGATGTCTGGCCTCTTGCTGCTGACCAAGAGATATCCTGTAAAGGAAGTAGCTAATCACTGTCTCCTTGGAAAATGTTTACAAAGGGAGTTTGGGATGATGTTATCAACATCCTGTTTAAGTAGCTATTTTGTTCTTTTAAATCAGATGGTGAACCAAAAAGAAGCATTCTTAGTAGTACTGTTATGCTTTTCATTTCTGTATCTTGAGTTTCTAGATAGTTATTTCAAGGGTACCAGCTGTTTTTCACTTTATCTATCCATACTTTATACACACATGTTTTAAGAAATAAGGTTTTTTGCACTATTCTTATCAAAATCAGTTGGTAAACTCTATGTACACATAAGCAACCAAATCAAAACTGATCAAATACGTTAATTCTGAAAGGCAATAAAGGAAAGAAAGCTACTTTGCTATGGACTACTGGAGGGAAATAAAAGTTATGATGACAATGCTGTTGTACTCAGTTATACTAAATAAAAAACTTGTCTTTCCCTGATACGAGAATTAAATGTGATTTTGGTTTTATTAATACAGAATACTCTATCAGCTTGCTGTATCATGACCTTTCACTGCATATTGCCCCACTGTGTGCTGCTTTTGAAATTCATGAAGGAAATCATATCTTGTTTTATGGTCAAAGGCAATATCGACATCCATACACATGAGACATGAATTTTGAAGTTTACAAGTCTTCAAGGGACCTCTCTACATGGTTACACTGTCATAACTGCAATGGCTTAAAGACACAGTCAAGACAAGATTTTTAGGCATAGATAATGCCTTTTATTAGACCAGGTTGTATAATATAGGAAAAAGTACACAGATTTCCAGATGTTGCAGTTTTTAAAGTTTAGTAAATTTTAGCTTTCAACATGATTTCCTATAATACTATTGCATTCTGTTTGGGATATCTGGATGGATGGGCAGCTAGATACACATCTCGTAAAATGCAGTTTGAATGGTCAGGCTCAGGGGCTAGATGTTTTACTGTAACTGGAGACCAGCAGTGAGTCGCACAGGGGTCTCTGCTGGGATCTGTCCAGTTTAACACTGTTACCAGCAGTGCTGGGGGAGCTGGTGCAGTGCTCTCTCCTCAAGATGATGCAGGCAGCATCAAATTGGGATGACAATTCAGGACACTTGAGGCCAGGGCAGCCATCCAGAGAGACCTAGACAGGCTGGACAAATGGACTGACCAAGGACAAATGCACAGTCCTGCACCTAGGAAGGAAGACACCCTTGCACCAATGTAGGCTGGGTACTGGTGAGTGGGGAAGCAGCACCGCTGGAAAGGAGGTGGAGGCTTTGCCAGGCAGAGGCTGCACACGAGCCAGCAGTGTGCCCTGACAGCAGAGAGGGCCAACAGCACCCCGGGCTGTGCTCACAAGGCACAGAGCCAGCACACAGAAAGAAGTGATTACACCACCTCTGGTGGATCCAGTTCTGGGCGCCCCAGCACAAGAAGAACATTGACAAACTGGACTGCCTTCACCAGAGGGCTACTGAGATTGCTGGAGGCCAGAGCACTTGTCCTGAGAGGACATGCTAAAGGAACTGGGGCTTTTCAGCTTGGAGAAGAGAGGGTCTCAGGGGAGATGCAAGAGCAGACTGACTACTTCTGAGAACGCTATTGAGAGGGAGGCAGGTTTTTCACAGCAGTGCACATCAGGAATATGAGAGACAACAAAAAAAGCAAAACAAGCAAAGACAGTAATTAGTTTTTCGGGTTTTTTTTAATTTTCAAGGTTTTTTTTAACCATTAGATCAGTCAGATATTCTAACAGGTTGATCAGAGAAACTGTGCGGTCTTCAGACTTGGAGGCTTTCAAGATCCAGCTAAATAAAGCCCTGAGCAACCAGGCTTTGTGCCACAGCTGGCCATGCTTTGAGCAGAAGGCTGGACCTGAGGTCCCTTCCAAACTCAGACATTGTGTGATTCTGAGATTCTCGACAGAAACCCTTGTTAAGTCTACTCAAAATCTTGTAGCTTTTTAACTGTGCCAGTTGGTCTGATAAAAGTTATTGTCTTTACCCACAAGCTATGTCTTGCCTATAATTTCCAAGACTAAAACCCACAGATATTCCATAAAGTGGCAGCAGGTTTACACCTACATGGGTCATTACTAGGACTGGACTCATTCAATCCATCCCACAGACCTTTGGCATTTGAAGTGAACAAACTTACTCACAGTAGCTGTAACGATCAGCCTGAGTGTTCACTGAGAATGGTGGGGAACCCATGGCTGGCAAATAACCCAAAAAATGCTCTGGCAAAATCAAAGCCCAGAAAGTCCAAGTATTCCATGCTCTACTCTAGGTGCTGGCAGTTTTTCTAAGCTTTTCCTTTTCTGTTTTCATTAATTCTAGTCGTGGCTCTCTTTCACCTTGTTCAACTCAAGGCTGACTGCTGGATGCTAATGTTTAACTGAAGCAACTTTTACAGAAGAAATGTCAGTATAGAGTAGCGAGAGAATTACTCGAGGTCTGATAACCTCAGTGGGGTTATCTGACCAAAGCCTTCACTAACTGCAACTTTCCAAAAATGGAAATGTCTGATAAATTGGTGAATGTACCCAAAGCCTAGATCATCCTGATCAAAAGGGATGACCCAGACTTGGAACAGACACTAGAACTGCTCCTCTACCTGTAACAGAAATCAACACTCACACCAACAAACTGTTTTAAGAGTTTTAAGAGCTACAAACTTCAATTATAACAGAGAAGTACGTTTAGATGATACCTTAAATAGGGCTGACAATAAGGGACAGCCATACCTTTGTCGTATCATAGCTCAGACGAAGTTTTTCATGTGCAATTGCTAGCAGGCTCTCACTGAGGACAATTTGTTAAATCCAATGACTCTGATTACTACCTAGTTTGCATAAGATTTTGTAAAGGTGTTGACTTTTCATACAGTGACTCTTCTTAGGTTTCTATTTTCTGTTCTTCTTCCCAATTATGTTTGCAAGCTTTTCTCCTTCTCTGGAATTGCTTCATACACTATATTATCTGGCTTGCCTCTCTAATATTATCGACTGACCCTGCCACATATCAGATGTTCTGTTAGTACCAAGGAACCTCCTCATTCATGATCCCACACCACAAGGACACTGAAAAGCTTTCAGAATGAGGCTATGCTTTTACAATGATCTATGTTAAACAGATCTAAGTAAACGCTACTGGAAAAATATGTGGTCTTGCTCTCTTGTCACTTTTTGGTTGTGGTAGCAGTTGAGCTAATATGAGTGGGTGGTGAAATGAGTTAAATAATTAGTACCGTATGGCAGAATATGTATAATTTTTATTTAGGTTATGTGAGTTTATTTCTTTGCCTGGATTAATTTTTGTGTTCAACTGACTGTGTGGTAGTACATGCTCCACTAGTTGGCCCATTGTAAGAGCAGGTATGGACCCAGAAAAAATAGCAAATTGGATGAGCTTAAAATAGATTTGAAAGCACAACTTTAAGAAAATTACTTTTACTCTGATTCAAGGCCAAGCTATGTTTGTGGACTTGCAGTAACTTGGAGGGAAAAAGACATATCTTGAAGTACAGCTGAACTCCAAAGATCCAGCTTGAGCTGAGGCAGTAAGTCGGTTCTTTCACTTGGTTCTAATGGTAAAGCCCAATTTATAAGTTACTATTGTTGCAAAATCTTCCAGGAATCTGAGCATAAGTGTACAAAAATGCCTAGCTGGTCATGTTCCCTTGGGAGCAATATGGTCCATCCTAGCCATTGTCATCTTGCAACTGTTAGTGTGGCTCCTTTGGATCATAAGTTATACCTTAAAGCAATTAACTACTGATTGAAGCTCTGAGAATAGAAGAAAGGTCTTGCCTTTCCACAGAGCAAACCTCTGATCCTCTGAGAACACAAACCAGCATGAATCTACTTTACACTAGGAGACCATTTCAACTGAAGAATGTCACATTCAAGGATCAGTATGTCAGACTGCTGTCTGGGCATGTAATTTACAACTGAGTATTTGTATGAGATTGTGTACTGTAAGATTTACTCACGGATTACCTTCAGGCCACAAAGCTAGAAAGCACTCTTTCTGTCAAACTTCCATTTATTTGTGTACATATGCATGAATGTGAACTTCTCAAGGAAAAAGTGTTAAAGAAAAAGGCAAGATGGCTGGGATGTAGTTCTCTGAAGTACAATTCAGCCAGGAGACTGGCTTAACAACACGGCTGCCACAGGGCACATGATATGTGATCTTGGATATATATTACTGTATTTGTGTTTCTTAAACCACAGTGACCTCCAAGCTCTATGCTAGGAATGAGCTTACAACTTACTAAAAAGAATGTCACCTATTGAATGTGACTGCCAAGAATATGTAGGGTTTTTCCTTTTACCTGGAAGCAAAAGTCAGGTTGCCCCAGTCCCTGTTGTGATAATGATACTTATCACTGCCTCTGAGAAAAGCCAGTGAGCAAAATTGGTAATTTTGGAAACCTAAAGAGAAATGTGCCCTGGTTGTTGGCAGAAAATTACTTTGAATACCTGAACCTTGTCAGTTAGTCTTAAAATTAAAGAATCAGTTTATGAAGTCCGTGTGAATCTTGGTGTGGGGCACATTGGCATTATGATGACTAAGTAATGTTTAAAAACATAAAATGAGCTCTAAAACAAGATCTTGATAATGCAGCATCTCTGGGACCCTGTACTTTTGCACTTCTCCATTGAGTGTACTTCTCAACAAAAGACCATATGGGCAAACTATAGGTTACAAGATACAGGGTAACTTTGCCCCTTCAGATTTCTTGCCTGGCCATTTCTTCTCAGAAGTGGAAAAGTTGACAACGTCGAGTTGGAAGAGCTCTCAGAAACTCCTAATCGTGATACAAGAACCATGAAAAACACTGGGGCCCCTTTCCTTGCTCTGCAATTAAACTAGAGGGACGTTGTAAGGTTAAGCCTTTAAAATGGCAATCGTCGACGGGGGAATCTCAGTTTTGTGCCTCCACCTCAGCATCGCACAGAGGCTCACGTGGTGAGCCAGCCGCGTGTCCCACGGGGAGAATGACCCGGGACCTCCCCGTCAGCCGGGCCCTCGCCAGGCCCCGCCGCCCACCACCGGGGCTGGGTGCGGAGGGGGCGCGCGGCAGCAGCGGCCGGGCGAGCTCCGCTGGCGCGGCTCAGCCACGCGTGAGCCCCGGCGGCTCGGCCCGCCGTGGGGAAGCAGCTTGCTCAGAGGGGAGGAGAGGAGAGGGGAGGGGACGGGAGGGGAGGAGAGGGAAGGGAAGGGGAGGGCAGGACCTGCCCTGCCCTGCCGGGCCGAGGCGGTACCGTGGAAAAAAGTTGCGGCAGCTTTAGAGCCGGGCGGCGACAGTCGGGAGCGCGTGTGGGTACCTGGTAAAGCCAGCGGCTTCAGAGAAGAGCAGCCCCAGCTCAGTACTTCCTCCTGCGGATAAGATCTCCGCCAGCGCTCGTCACGGGTGGCGGCCGTCGCCGCCGTCGCTGCCCTACTTGAATCGGTTTCAGACTCCTCCCGAGGCGAGACGGGAGCGGGAGAGCGGCGAGGCGGGAGGGAGGAGGCAATGCGCGGGGCCGCGCCGCTCCACCCGGCCTCCTCCGCCCCGCGCAGCCCCGCTCCCTGCGCTGCTGGCAGAGCCGGCCGGCTGGCGGAGCCGCGGCTGGAACCGGCATGGGGACCTTAGGCAAAAGGAGAGAAAACCAGTGAGTTTGCCATGCTGCTTTATGTCCCCGTCGCCCCCCTCCCCGCGGCGGCGGATACCTGGGTCGGTGTCACGCCACCGCGCCTGAGAGCGTGCGGTGCCCGGTGGGGCGGGCGCGGCTCTCCCCGCGGCGGGGCTCGAGGGATTTCCGTGGGGCTCGGGGGTGGTACTGCGGGGGCCGGCCGGGGCCCTCCCGAGTGGGACAAGGAGAGGAAAGAAGAGCGGGAGGGGGTGTGTGGGGGAGGATTTTGTTTCACCTTTTGGGGATGTCAGGGTGCGCCGGGCAGGCGGGTCAGCGCGGGATGGAAGAGCCTCACCTTACGGCGTCGGCTGAGCGGGAGCGGGCTCGGTTACCTCCGGCACGGCCGGGGGACGCCGGGTCAAGGACCGGGAACGCGGCTGTTACCGCCCTGCAGGGGAAGCGGCACCTGCTCCGGGGTCAGTCCGCGAGAGGACGGTCACTTATTGGTGATGTCCTCCCCACCGCCACAAGCGTAAGGTGGAAATGCAGGGCGGATGCACCCCCACTGCCCCTCAGTCCCGCTTTTGTCTGTCATGTCTGGTGACTGCTGCGAGAGGATCTATCCTAAGCAATAGCCAGAGGTGCCGCCGGCTGAGCTTTGCCTGTCCAGTGTGGCCAAGTCGGCCACAGTATTACTGTAAACTTTTTCAGGTGTGGAAACGTCAGGTTTTCTCCAGCCCGTTGCCAAAGCCTGAAATATCTTCGGCCTTAATTCCTGCTTTGTTACTACTTGCTAGGATCCTCTGTCCTGTGTTGAAGAGTCACTGGAATACAGCTAGGAGAGGGGCTTAAGTTTGTAAAAAGAAAACACTGAAAGTTGATCAGGCCCTTGTTCTTTCATACGAGAACAGGAAGTCAGGTCACAAAGCTTAAGAGGGAAATTGACAGAAAGGGGGAAGGGAAGACAACATTTGCATGTCGGCTACTGTCAGCCTATTACGGCGGAGCTCAGTGATGGTTATTGCCTCTGAAGGGTCAGGCGTGTATTTTCCTGAATTTGAGACTATGGAGGCCTGGGATCAGTGTTGGGTTGTAAATGACACCGTGGTCAGTTTCGTGGCTTTCCCAGCATTCAAATGAGACAGAAAGGTAAGGATAAGGCTGGACATTCACGGGGATGAGGTAGGGTCATATGCCTTCATTAGGCATGCATATTTTTAACTTCATGCAGGAGTGCCTGTTCGGGGATGTTTGAGAATTTACTTCTACTCTCTGTATGTAATACACACACTGGATTAATTTCTGTGCCTTTTCTTCCCGGGGCTGTCAGCCGATTAATAGAGTCTTGCATAGTGTTCCAAGAAAAGTTGTATGAAAGCTTAAGATAGCAGCTTAAAGATGCTGGAGTCACTTGTTTGGGAAGACTGTGGAGTGTCTGAAATAAACCCAAAGAATCCCTGAAATTTCAGGAGTCCATGAAATAAACTCAGGTTTCATTGAAATGGCAGTGCTTGTTGTTCTTTTATGAACTGTATGGTTACACTCTCAAGTCGGATTTTGTAGTGGTTCCTGTTATTTGCAGGCAAATACGTTTCATCACTTTTCATCAATACAATATTGTTCCTATGTACTATTTCATACAGAAATATGAACTTGTATGCAAACAACAAATAGCCTTTAATATTATCTGTAAACATTTACACTCTTGAAATATATTATATGATCAAAACACAAGCCTAAAATTAGATATGTCCTTTATTTCGGTCTCATCTACAATTGTTATTAAATACGTTTATTTGCTCATCTATACTATTTTAAAACAACTTAATAGGAAATAATAATGTAGGATAGATGTAAATTAATGTATTTGTTTAGATTGTGAAATACTCCACTATGAGGTTGCTGATATTTTGTTTACTTAATAGTGATCTTCCTAATTAAATTAATAAAGCTAGTCTGGTGTTTTCCAATGTGTCTAATAGTTATATTTTTTTTCTCCTTTACTTTTGGTGGGCACACAAACATGTGGTCGTAGGTTATTGCATACTCTCCAACAAAAAGACGAGACTTCTGATAATCTTGACAGATCATTAAGGGAGCTCTAAAACCTTGTGCTCTGCAACTGACATTTAGCAAAAAAAAAAAGTCACTTACTGAGCAGTCCCTTTGGTGCACATATTAAGGGGGAGGATTATGTCTTTCAGCACCCTAACTAGAAGGAGTTAATTGTCCTTTAAATCTCTCCTCCTTTCCCATGCAGTGTAAAATTTGCCATTCTTGTCTTCTTGTATTTATTTCACTATTGTGCTTTCTTTTAGGCAACCTGCCCAAGCATGCAGCACTGCCCCTGAATCAGCACTGGAGCTGCAGCAGACCAGCCCCTGTCCCAGCCTCTCAAATCATACTCAGGTCATGATGGTGCCACTGGGGCACCTAGCCAAAGGAGCCACTTTGGAAGACCTTCTTGAAACCTGTATTCAGTCTTTTGGTGAGTGCCTGGAGGTTTTTAGAGTCATACTAATTTGTTTCTGTCCTGGCTATGTTTAAATCCCTTAGTAGCGAATTAAATGGATTTATTGGTGGAGAAGAAAGGTGTTAAATGAGAATTGTCTATGCTACAGGTGATTGTATTTTTGGTTGATGGATGTGTTTATGCATATGTGTGTAATATATGCTAAGAGGTTAGTGTAACCACTGCTTTTTCTTGAGGCAAACAGACAAATTTCAATCATCTATACTTTTAAGACTAATTTTGTTGTTCCTTCAAGTACTAATTTTGTAAACTTTAGCAAGTAATCATTATATTTTTGCATATTGAAATAACATTCTCATAATGCGTGTAAGCAACATGTTCATATTAAACCTTTTTAAACGGGAAGGGCTATTTTTAAACTAGATGAGATAACACTGGATTGCTTTTTGCATTATCAGTATAGATTTAAAGTTGCTTCTCTATAAGAGAGAAAGAATCCAAACAGAAATCACAACTGTATTTTTTTTTGAGCCTATCCATTTGTCTTTTTACAATAAGAATTGAAATACGGATAAGCATAACCATTGCCTAAGCTGTGTATCCCTGGTTTTCTTTTCCAACTTTTTCATTAGTAAACGTGTTTATATTTAATATTATTAAAATACGTTATTACTGAAGACACTTAAAGTGATTCTGAATGCTTTGCTTATAAGTAGCACATCTGTTTGTTAATGCTGTCTTTCAGTGCTGTGAGCTACTCCCAAAGTATATGTGGCAAAGTCTTAATTTCAGAAGTAGTCCTTAGAAAACAAATGTGCTTGAACACCCGCTCAGCTCTAAAATAATTATCTATATAGTTAAATAGTAACACATTGTGCTGATCTACTGGTGCAGTGCATAAATACTGTGTAAACAATGACGAATCTTTCACATTTGTTTGAAACAATTTGTTTTTTTAACTTTAAAGCCTTCTAATCAGCATGTGCAGAGAAATGCATGTCTGCGAAAAGCTGGTGAAACATGTAATTGTCAGTAATGTCTTGTTTCTTTTTTGCTTCTTTTCTCCCTCAATTCATTATTGTGGAGACACTGAACTGCTATAAAGCCCTAATTCCTCAACAAATGTTGATTGATATTTTTATAAGTTTCAGTTCAATAGGAGGGGGATAAGATATCTAAAACATGAGACCTTCAGGCAGTTTTAATATTGTGACTACTTGACCAATATTAATGTCTCCACATTTTAATGAAAAACAGTAATACAAATGTAGCATTATAAAAACCTAGTAAAATTATTAAGGTGATTGATTTAAAGTAGTGTAGGTGAAACCCTGAATAGGAGATTATTTTTGGCTAATACTCTGTATAGCAATATAGACGTGCTTGGGTGTTCTCAGATTCCTGTGCATCAGTTTATTAAAAGGACTAAGGTAATGAAGAAAAGCAAGTGTACCTGTGCAGTTCAGCTACACATGCATGTGAATCCTTCTTAAGCGTTTCATACTTCAGCTAGAAAACTTACCGTAGTCCACTGGATAGGGTTTTCTTGACCCTTGACAAGCCGTACATAGGTCAGGCAAGGTGAATTGTAGTGCGTCAGCAAACATCATTATAACTCACTAAGGCCTGTTAAAACCATGTTGTGTGCTGCAGAGCTTTAGACTCTTCATTGGGCAATCCACAGTAGTGTCTATATTTATACATCTTCTATGACATTATGGATGTTCTTATGCTATGTTGGAACTTCCCATTAAGGTATTTAAATAAAAATACAACTGTTACAACTCTGGATAACCTGCATAATGAAGTTCATTAAAGAAGGCTTTCGTAGCTTTGTATCAACAAAAACAGTGCAAAATTCATTCGCATTATTGTGCCAATAAAGGAAGAGGTGAAAAAACCTTTAATCTGGCATTTTGAAGAGGGATGGGGGTAGAGGGCAAGATGGTGAGAGAGAAGCATAGTTGCAGAATGATTACAAGAAATCTGATTGGTTGAGCAAGTTTCTTCCCATGCATAGTACTGTAGTAAATCTTCTACCCTGTATGCTAATAGTTCTGTTTAGACTGAGATTATATCTTCAGTCTTGGATATGCTGACCTGATTTTGTATATTATTCTATAAAGTCATTATTGTGATTTGAGCAAGTTTTAAATAAAAGTTTGAAGTACAGAACCCCCCCAAGACATTGTACATTTGAAGTTTACTTTCTGGGAAAAGCCCTTGATTCATTTGCTGTCTAATCTTAAGGAGGATAAGAGGCAGTAGATAGAGATGGTGGTGCGTCATGTTTCAGAATATATACTGCATGAGGTTAACATTATACTGCACTTGCTGCTGTTATGTGTACAAATACAATTTCTCTGTCATGGATGCAGCTGAGTTTATGTTCCTGGACTCAATTATACAAGTTTGGAAAAAGCAAATAGTGTGTAAGAGAGGCTGCTGTCAACAATGGTGTGTGAGGAGAAGTTGGCAGCCTTTTGCCATATAGGCAGAGAATATCACAAGAAGGTTTTAAGAATTAAGAAGGTATTAAGAATTAATACACACAGCTGTGAAGAGCACAAGCATAAATAGTTTGTCTTACAACATGGGTTAGGAGAAGAAAGGAGGCAGGGGGTATGCTAAATTGAAATTAAGAGTGAGATGACTAAACTTTGCTGCGGTATTCTAAACAGATTCCAAGATATTTCGTAGAAAGACTTTGTACGGAGAGCCAAGTTAATCTAAAAGCTTAGCCAGTGCAGTTAACTTAAGTTCCTGCTTTGGGGTGATAAGTGTGTGCTCTTTCACCTCTTAAACTTGGTCCTCTGTAGCTTGGACTGATGAAGGACAGCCCATGTGCCTTAGCGACAGAAACAGTGAGGGTCATATCAGGTAGTCTGAAGTCATGTAGGTGGTCACTACATCTGAGAGAGTAGCATTATACCAGTGTTTATTCAATAGCATGATGAGGGGATACTAAAAGTAGATGTTTCTTCAAGTCCCATGAAAGTTTGAATCAGAATGACTGAGATGAATCATCCTGCAAATGAGTTACTGAAAGTAAAGGCAACAAAAAAGTGAGGATGTAAGTGAAGGCAAGAGTTCAAGGGGAAAAAATAGTGTGATGAGCGTTTGAAGGTAGGAAGTGTCTTAGAAAGGAATATTGGTCCTTTCTTAGGAGAAGATCTGTAGACACTTGAAACCAGTCTCATCAGTTTTAAGAGGAGAGATCTGGTTATACAGGACAGTGATTCAAAACATGTTGCATGTGTCTTGGAAGACCTCCCAACATTATAAGTAGCTACAGGATGGTGTTAGTGCTGTGATCTGGATTGAAAAGAAGAATAGAGCAAAAGTAAATGCATCCCATGTGATTGCCTTAGAAAAGAAGGTGAAGAAAAGAGAAAGAAAGAAGGGAGGAGAGCGCATAGAGAGGAAAAACAGGAGGTAAGGTAAAATTATTAAAAAAATTAAAAAATACAGTAACTGCAAAAAGGTTAGATTCAGTGCAACCTCTACATCAGAGATAATAGTTCTGAACAAAAGGTCATAAATAGATAATTAAAAGTAGTTTTGCCATTGGCAACAAGAGGGCTGAAGTTGTCATTTCAGGGAAGCAAAGAAGTAGTTAATAGATCTTGGCCTGGAATATGACAGCTTCAGGAGGGAGATAATTTATTCTGGAGGAAATCTTCATTAGTTACTGTGATTCTGGAGTGGAATTTTACATAGAACAGTGACTTTAACCCCCTGCATCCATTATTTTCCATTATGTAGTACATAAAATGCCTGGAAATAAATGTACTTTTGGCTGGCAGACAGTTCTCTGAAATTCGATATGGCTTTGTTTCCTATTTTGTTGCTAGTTTTAAAGTCACTCTATCAGCTGTGTTGTTGAAACAGCATAGTAGGGTCTGGTTTGCTGGCAGGTCAGTAGAACACAGGAAGCACATGCTTAGTAGCACAGTCTTGCTTTTATGCCTAGTTCTTACAGTAATCTTTGTGAGACTGCATAAATGCATAACATATATTTAGTTCAGAAAGTATTACAGATCACAGAGGAAAAATGTATTAGCAGTGTTAACTTCACTGGATACCTTAATTTGTTAACTTTACATCTGCTAAATGTTCATCACATTTATCACCCTAGGGTGTCCTCATGCTTACTGTGACCTTGAAGTTCTAACTATGTGTTGTGAAGTCAGTTTCTGATCTAGGCAATTTTTTTTTTGTAACTTCGCTGTATGTTGGTGCATGGTAAGAGGCCCCTGTTTCTTTCCTCTGACTGTGTCTGTTTTTATCTTATAAATGTACCTTTTTTAATCTTGGGTAAGGTTTAAGGGTGCTTATTTTTTTAAACAAACATACCTTTCAAAGATCCACTGAGCTATTTTAACATGCATTCAAGCTTATAAACCGTGTAGGGTCAGAGGGCCCTTTTCCTTGCCCACGCAAAATGTTTAAATTGTTTTTACAAGTGTTTAAAGACTCTGTTGCAATCAGTACAACACGTGTCTTCAACATAGTGTCAATTTGATAGCTCCTTGTTTTGTCTGCAGTAAAGTCCTGAAATGTTACTCAGAATTACCTAACAAACAATTCCAAGAGTGCACTTGAAAGCCATAATTTATTCAAACACTTACGTCTTCCTAAAAAATCTGAGGATCTTTTAAAAGCTGAGAATTCCCTAAGAGCTCAAAATGTTGTTGTTATGAAGGTACTTCTGTCCTTAACCTTTGAGTGCAAGATCTTATTCTTTGCCTCTTACATTTGAGTGCTGGAAGTATGTTTTCTGTAGCATATGGATGACCTATGCTTGTCCTACAATTCAGACACTTTAGTTATAAAGAAATCAAGACATACAATCTTCAAATGCATGTCACAGTACAGTGTCCCTGTGTTTGGTTTCTTTTAAAAGATGTAAGTAAAGGGCTTTAGGAAAGCAACCAAGATATTTCTGAGACCATGTAGCATAATTCTGTGTGAAATCTCATACACGATAAACTGTTTGCAGTGGAGCTAGTTGTTTATACATATATGTCAATTTTAACCCATGGTTGGCTTAAAGGAAGTTGGAAATTATAGCAGTGTTCTTAATAGAATTTATGTGAAACTAATGCCATTTGCAACTTCTAATGGTCACAGTAGTCATAGACAGCTAGGTCTAAGAGCAGGTTGTGATGTTAAGTTGTTCTGTAGTGTTTGATCCATGCTAACTAGCTTGTTGCCTCGATGTGTGATAAAGTGAGATGTTTGTAAACAAACCTTAGAAACACTGGAAGCTACATCCAGACTAATCTGGATGAAAGATGCCATGGAATTGTTTTGATAGAAATCAAAAAATCTCACAAAGGTGCTGGTGCTGGTGGCCTCTTATGTGTAAGCTGCCTAAAACGGTACAAGTTAATCATAGTTCACATTTTTGGGAATATAAAATAACAACATTATTGAGTTGTCTAGTTACGTGAACTGATAATGTTTTTGTATTGTTCATGTCAATATCATGCAGAAACATATTGAGTCTTAGGAATTCTTTGAGAGCCAGCTACATATTGCATCACTCTCACGAACAACAACACAAGCAAGTTAGAGTTCACTCTTTAGAGCTGTAGACATTTTCGCCTCTAAATACAGAAAAAATGAAAACTATCCAGTTTTTCCCATTTCAGTTATCTGGAAAAACCCATTCTACTTGTAACATAAATACATTCTTCCAGTCTAGTTCAAACATACAGTTAACTACTAAAACAATCACAGTTCAATTACTGAGTTTGTCCTTTTATCAAATTTACTATATAACACATTCTAATATAGAATTCTGATTCAAAGGCAATAAATTCTTTCAAGGCATATACACACCCACAGAATGCAACTATGGCCAATTGCTTTTTTTCCTCTTAGGTTTGCCTGAAAAATCATTTGTTTTTATCTCATGCTGCACAAACTTGCAGGGTTCTATCCTTTGCTCTTGAAGCCTGGGCTGAATTTTGAGGTCTCCAATCCCCCCCAGAGTAGTTAAATTTTATTCACGATGCTGTTCTGTATGAAAATGCTGTTGCTCATTGTGTGTTAAGTAATCTGAGTGCTGTTTGGTCAAATACAGTGCAGAAACCTTAGTATTGCTTGGCAACAGAAACTATGTTAATGATCAATTAATGACATTGTGGGAACAGAAGAGTCATTACTGCTCTGTAGAATGCATGACATCGTGAGAACACAAAAGTAGTTACTGCTCTGGAGAATTCTAAGTGCTGTTTAGCTAACTATTAAAGTTAATTGTGGTTGTACCAAAATGAATATGATTTCTTTTTTAACCTGATGTCTGTGAAAAAAATTTCCCAAAGAAAAGGAACTTTAGATATCTTTATATATATATTTTAAAGTTCTACTTAGCTAATTTGACTTCAGTTTTTTCAGTATAATTTTCCAAAGCCAAGAAGTAAGTAATAAAACAAAATAAAACTTAGACTTTTTTCTTTATAAAGCAGTCTCCTATTTACTTATATTTACCACAGGGATATGACTGAAAATTCTATCTCCATGCCTCTAAATATAACTTAAGGAAAAATCAGTATAACTTTTATTTAGCAATGCAAAATATTCTAATTGCCCATCACCAGCCAGCTGATACCCAGACAGTTCCCAAGCAACAGCAGCCCTGACAAACTTGCAGCCTGTTTTTAAATGCTAAGCATTACATGATATGACATGAAATATCTCATTGGTCAGTTGGGGTCCGCTGTCCTGGCTGTGTCCCTCCAGCCTCCTTGCTGGTGGGGCAGCGTGAGAAGGCATCCCCAGCTGCTGGGTTAGGAGCTAGTTTGCCATAGTCTGTAAGCACCAGTTCCAGAAATATACCTACAAGTTAAAGCAAAGACTAGAAAGCTTAAGGTATGTAATGGTAAGTCAGGAATATTAGAGCAGGATTAGAGCTGGAGCATGCAACAGTAATCGAAAATCGAAGGTCAGGAACTGGGACCCAAATGATGTGAAACTTCTTCAAGCCCTTGAGAGGCACGCAGCTTGGTGTCTACTAGTGTGTTACAGTTTGAACCTTTGGATGGGACAGGCTTCATGCTTCCTTGGATGTGACGACCAGCTGCCCTAGGATCAATCACGCAGTTAGAGGGAAGCTTGTTGTAAAACACTGCTGTTGTGGGATGTGTAGGGGTTAAGCACACATCTGGGTTCAGTGGTCAGATAGTGACACTGCCCTCAGAAGTTTCTGGTTCTCTTCTGGGTGTCTGTTTGGTCCTGTCCCTCAGTGCTTATGCTAGAACAGCTGTGTTGCCAAGCATTACGCTTGAATTATTCAAGAGTTGTCTGCAGCTCAAAAAATGCACATGGCCCCGCCAGCATGATTTAAAGCTTTGGAAAAAGTCTTGAATGCTCAAATTATGTTTTGTTCGCTTTGGAGAAAAAGACTGTTAGATTAAAAAGTTCGCATCTAAATTTGCTAAAATCAATATTTTAAATATGCTATAGAATGATGTGTGGTGTGCGTCTGTGTGTGCAAACTTTTTATCTTCTTATATGTACCTCATCTGAATTTCCAAGGCTAATGGAATGCTTTCCACCCACATTGCATTTGGTTTCTCTCAAAGTACATTTTAATTTCTGAAAATCATCCCATTTCCCTTTGACAAGAGCTTTTATCTCCTTGTTTTAATTTCAAAGAATTACCCACCTAGAGCTCTTTATGCAAGATGTAGCTTTCCAAAAGCTGTTTCTGAGAGAGGGTATTGGTTTTCCCTGGAGATTTTTCTCCCCTAATGTTCCCTATCCTCACACAGAACAGTCTTATTATTCTTTTTGGATGTATATTATGCTCTCTTTTGTCTTGGATATATCTGCATTGTTTATGAGTATTTGGAGGAACAGGAATGGGTTCCTCCTCCTCTATTCTGTAGGGAGTTTAAAGGGAGTAGACTTGATGAAACACTAAGTTTAGGGGGTTTCTTCTAACATCTGTGTTTTCTTGGCTTGTTTAGAGAGCTGTTTGGTACAGGATTGATCACAGAGTAGTGCAGTTCTTTCCTCTCAGGAAAATACTGATTTCTTCTAAGCTTTGTTTTGGAGTTTTTCTTCCTAAGATCAGTTACTTGTGCAAATAAATTATGTATAACTCAATAGTTGCAATGATGTATGGACAATAATCCAATTTAAAAAGACACAAAGAGACCAACCCAGAACTTTAGTTCAATTCCCTGAGATTTTTGGTGCTGTCTGCTGAACATCATGTCACACTTGTTGCGTGAGGGGGAACACCACCATCCTGTACAGAATTTAATGTGAACTGGAGAGCTCAAGATTCCACCTCCTTTCTGCTGCAGCTAAAACTAAAAAAAAGCGTTCTATTAACTTATTGCTGTGTCATCATTTTAAGGATATTCTTATTAAGTTATATTATTTCTGAAAGATATTAAGCACTTAAGATAATGATTTGAAATAAAGAAAAATTTGCTGAGTACGAAGTTTTACTTAATCAGTTGTAAAAAACAGTAGGGCAAAATCCTTAATATGCAGCATTTCTGCAGGAAAGGATGTAATTGTGAAGATGGATTTTAAAACTGAAAATGGCTTAATGATATCGTACCACTGCAGAAGCTCTAAGTGCGTGCATAGAGGGATGTGTGTACTTTTATATTTTCTGTATAGGCATTGTACGTGCACATTTACTTATATTAAAATGTATGTGTATATAAAGGTAATATGTAAAGGATATAAAAAATAATATTCTAACTCTGGTGCTAAGATCTTCTCTGTAGTACTGCATTCAGGTTTGCTTCATAATGGTGCGAGCAACAAGGGGTCCAGAAAACAACATCAAAGTTGACCAGAGAGCTAGAAAACCTGGCCTCTGAGGAATAAAAATGACAAATTTGGTGTTTCTAAGCTCAGAAAATAGATGAGGAAAGCAGCCCTTAAACAGAGGAAATATTCTGATAAGGGAAACAAACATTTTTTTGTGTCTACTGGAGTCTGGGCTTTAGCAGCCCAGGTTGCCTGAAATATTTGATTAGACAGAAAGGAGCACTCTTAAATGATGGAGAAGCTCAAGTGTTGCAATAAGTCACCTACAAAAGCCGTGAAGTCCTCATCATTGTAGAATTTTAAAACCAAATTAAACTGTTTCTGAAGCATGATTTTGAGAAAGCTGATTCTTCATTGGAGCAGCAGAATAGAATATATTAGCTCCTAGCCCTGATTTCTGCCATCAGCTGAGCTTTCAGCTGTCATTAAAAGATTAGTTTAAATCTGCTTGCTAATCCTCCATAATGGTGTCATAACTGATAAGGAGAATGGTGGCTTCTTGTGAATCTGATTCTGACCAAATGTATTCAATTTAAGGAAGAGAGTTAAATGACTAGCTCTGTTACAGGGTGTCAAATAGCAGCACAAAAGTAGTAAGCCTGGAGCGAGAAGGCTGCTATGGGTTGCGTAAGTTTTAAGCTAAAGAGGAACAGAGTGTTTCCTGTCCATAAAGGGAATTTCCAGAGAGTATCTACAAAATACTCATGAAATATTTTATTTAGTTTTGGTTGCTTCTAGCCATTTTTAAGTTATCTTGAAGTACTGCACCTTGCATGTGGGGCAGATGCATTGACTTTATGGCTGTTTCAGTTCAGTCACTAAACCCTACCATGTGCTCCCACATGTATCTGCATATTTCATACATGTCTGTGTGTTTCATCAAGGTCTTTGAGACCTTGAGATCTTAGGAACATAAGTTCCCTCAATTTTCAGATCACATGTTGATTTAATAATCTTTGCAGACATTTGTAGCACCATCCCCACACCATCTTTAAACTACCAGAAAAAAAATTTGCAGAGGTCTTGAAGAATTCTATGTAGCACATCAGAATAGCAACCCACGACTTTCAGCTTCGCACTGAACTTCTGGCAATTGCTTGATGCTTTCTTGCACTGCATTGTTTTTGGTGCTACTTTTTGATAACCACTGGAAGACTTAAGGGAGTTTACAAGAAGTTATTCCTGTTCTTAGTAGCTTAGTCACTGATCATGTGATGTCAGTGCTCTGTGATTCACTTCTGATTCATTTCAAATTGTACTCTAGGTGATACAGTTGGAACCTGCTTATGAAATGTAGACACTGCTTATGAAATAAAGGCCTTTTAGACCTAGAAAAGCTAACTTTTCTTTCTTGCAAAATTCAGTTTGGTTAAGACATCCTTGGTATTCTTGTCGTATCATTGCATTCATGAATGAGAGGGAAGGTCTCAGTACAGCAATCTTGTCTACTGAACATAATTCTTTTTGTTAAGTGTATTTACCACAGACTCATGGCCACCAGGACCTGGTGAAAAGCAGACAGTTTGCTCTTAAGGCCTTACTTACTGACTTTCGAGTAATTTGTTTCTCTAAAGCATTCAAGAAACAAGTGATACTTAAGCTGTTTCTCAGTCATGGATTACGAGGAGTCACTCACTGGATCATGCAGTAGAGTGGCTGATGGGCCTAGATTAGAATGTTCTTACCCTTGCATGTTCCGAGTCTCACATAAGAAATAGGACTTTTGCAACTGTAGTTTTTAGTGGCTTTGTGCTACTGCGTAGATCATAAAATACTTATCATTAACTGTCACTGTGCTTTCATGCATGGAATTAAATGCTGGAAAAGTATATTCAACTTCTGCTTTCTTGTTTGTTTCAGAGTACATTTATTAAAAACCTTAGTACAATAAGGGCATTTACAGGAGAAAAGCATTCAACCAGTTGGTTTGTATTTTGCTGCAGTGAGACAAAGCTAAGGCTTACACTGTAATTTGCAGCTTTCTTTAATGTAAATTGACTTAACTGAAACACACCCATCCCACTTTGGTTAGTGTTCACTCAGTGGTTTTGCTCAGTAGGCTGTGTGGTTAGAAGCAGGTATAGAAACGGAAATGAAAAGGAGTCTCAGAATTTTGAAACAAATTGCTGGGGGTTCAAGAGCGTGCTGCAGAGGCATTCAGAGGCATGCTTGCAGCAGTCAGGAAAGCCCTCTGACTGGCTCCACCATTTGCACAAAGATGCTTTACCATAAAATTGTGTGCTGCTGCAGTTCCATGCAGGCTTGCTGTTCTGTGCTCAATTGGACTGGGAACCTTTAGATTTCTTTTTGCAGAGTGTTTATTTTGTTTTTTAAGCCATCACTAATACAATGTTTTCTTTGTGAAGGTGAACCTTTTAGTTGGATGAGAGAACAGATAGCCCAAAACCTAGTATTGCTTTAATGTGTGCAAAATAATTGTATGTCATTGTAATAAAGGGTATCTCTGTTGCAAGATAATTAGGTCTGGATGTGGTGAAGCATAAATACACTTTTATTATGCAGGAAAATACCATAAATGTGTTGACCTAATTACTCATAGTAGGCAGAACATACTGTTTTTCTCTGCATCTTTGTGACATGAAAAAGCTGAAATGGAAGAGACCTTCTGGAAGACAAAAAGTCAGTTGGGAACCTGGGGCTGACCTTGGTACCTGTGTTATGTCATAGCAGAGGATTTTGTAATACACACAGTGAAAGTGCTAAGAGAGAGAGTGTGTTATTTTTTGTCTTTGTGGTCTGGAAATGATCTATATTGAGCACGTATGAGAAGCTGTATATGCTTAATAGTTTGTGTGCACATATCGATTTGGCTTCCAAGATAGGCATATACTGAACTACTTTCCTGCTTAAACAGGAGCTAGTGGATGGAGCTTCTGGCAGAACAACAACTTTTGTCAAAGGATGAAAATTGACACAGGCCTCTGTGTGCAAGGCCTAAAATAATTTTACTCTTCCTGAAGACACTCAAAGAGTACAAATGCCAAATACTAAAGGCCTGAATAAGTATTGATTTTTGATGTCCCAGCCTTCCTCTGCAAGCTTCCCACTTCTCTAGCTGAATAACTTGCTGGTTTGCCCTCAGTGCTCATTCTGTAATACCTAGGCAGTTTATATCTCCAAAGGAGTCTTTCACTAAAGGAATGAAATTATGTGTGAATGCAAACAAGGAACACATGAACTTTGGTTCATGCTGTAGAACTGAGAACTTGTAGCATAAGCCAAAAGGCAGATCAAGAACTTCCTGTTACTTGGGGTCTATACTGCTCTCATTTATGGGACTGTAGGACAGGCAGACTTTCCCCTTGCCCATATCACTGAAGGTGGATACATTTGGTATCTTTCCGTATAAGGGCATGGAAATTCTTACCCAGTAATTAATGTAGATTATCTTGTTTTGCAAATGGGCTAAGTTTAATGTTCCATTTTGGTGATGTGCAAGTTAAAGTGCCTTCTCCCTGCCTTCCCTAGCAATAAATGCCATTTCTTATGCTGCAAATCTCCTGTTTCACGTCCCTCTTCCATTTTGCTGTGTTGTGCTTTGCTTCTGTATCTTGTTCCTGCTATTGCTTTTTAAAGAGATAACTACATTTATCCCCATAGAGGTTAATCTATTTTAAATTATTCGAAAAGATAAATTTTCTTTTGTGTTTGAAAGGGTGTCAAAGTCCAATTCAAGCTACTTAGGTTTTTTTATGACAGGCTGTGGGAGAACATTGTGAGTTAATATTTACAAACACTTTCACTACTGTTTGTTGCAGGAATGGAAGCTTTTTAAAGTGTTCTGCTACATTTCATGTCCTTGATCTTTTTGGAATCTAGAAAAAAAAAACCCATAAGACCGAGAAGAGACATGTAGTCTAAAGACCTTCTTCAGCTGAAATCCTTGTAATGCATAGTTTAGGTTGATGTGCAGGACATTTAGGTCCACCACTGGGAGTATGCACAGATTAACCTCTGGGTTTCCAGCGCATGTTGTGTCTCATTCCATGTGCATCTGTGTGGAGATGCTGTCCTCTGTGTGTACTTTGGTGTTTGTATGTTATCTGTACAAAAAGCCTCACAAACCCTTGAGAATATTGCTTGAGAAAATTTAGTCATACTGATAACTGACTGACATGGATCAGTAGCTGAATTCTTTTGCTCTGCAGTTCAATGATTTGTTTCCAAGTTTATATTCATATGCCTAAAGCTAAGCATTTAAATGCCTTGCTGGGCTTAGATCATTGTATATTCTGAGTGCTTTTGACACACAGCTGCCTTTTTGCTTTCCCTTTCCCTTTCCCTTTCCCTTTCCCTTTCCCTTTCCCTTTCCCTTTCCCTTTCCCTTCCCTTCCCTTCCCTTTTTTTTAAGGGTCTTCCAAACATGGTAGTGAAATATAGTCGTTGTTATATGGCTCTCACTAGAAAAATGATGCACTTCCTAAATTAGTAAGTTACTGCTATCTTTGAAATAGCATACATGAACAGACCTGATTGGAATTAGGATTCTGAAAAAGCCTGTTGCAAATTGTTTATGAAGGTATAGCAAGATTTCAATATGAATAATCCTTTATGTTTTTCAGATTTAGAAGGAAATGCATGTCAAAACAACCAGCTGCTGAAAATAATTCTGGCCATGCATCAGTTTATCATCTCCTCTGCAGACATGCTTCAGAAACTCGTTGATCTATATCCTTTGTAATTTTCACCTGCTTTTAAGGTAACTTGATAGCCTGACAAGTTTGAGATTGGTAACTAGAGGATATTTAATCAATGGGTGTATTAGTATGCCACTAATTAAATTGCATGCTTGTTCTTTACAGTTTTTTGTTTGTATGGTGTGCTTTTGTTTGGTTTAGGGTTGGAGTTTTTTGTTTGTCTGGTTTAATTTGTTATACACAGAGCAAAAGATGAAACTGCAGTTCAGGCTTTAAGTAGGATAAATCACCCTCTGTTGGCTGTGGAGGGAATATCTAGTAGGTGTTAGGTTAATGTGGGCACCTCAGTTAGATACTGTAGACCTGGGCCTAAGTTTCAGATCTGTTTGTCTCTCTGTCCACTATCAAGTCAAAGAGCAAAGAACAAAACTGTATCATCTGGATATGAAAATTTTCAACAAAAAGTTATTTCTCTCACACACACTCAAAATTGCTGAAATAAATCATAAGCTTTTCCTTTCTATTTGTTCCCATTTTGAGTCAACTGCCTGGACTCATATGTGTGTTTCTGGCTCATTAGATTTTTCACAATGTAGCTACTAGATCATATTCACAATACTAGCCTTTCTTTGGAATTTTTAATTGTGGAATATGTTACCTGTCTTCTTAGCTTTACAGAATGCTTAGTCCTAATTAGATGAACACAGTACAGGAAGGAGACCTGTCATGCTAAGAATCTCCATCCAATTTTGGTACAATTCAATTTAAGAATCCTTTCTTTCCTCAAACTCTGTGTCTTACAGGCATTTACAAGCAGCATCCTTGACAATAGAGCTTTACTGAAAGCGTTGACTGTCTGTCTGTAGCAGGACTGTCCGTCCTGCTACTTCTCTAATTGCAGGTGTTGGATCAAGTGTGCTAAGCTGCAGCTGTGGTGTAGTGTTGCTTTTAACTTAGGCTCATGGGCTCTTGGAAAATGAAACGAAGTCAGTGCTTGCATCTTTCTGAGATGGAACATATTCTGCAATCAGAAAAGCAGTTCAAACTTTTATCAGACTTGCACATTTTGCAAGCTTGGTTTTTAACTCTGTGTATAGCTCCTTGTAAAGATGTTGAAAATAAAGACAGTTTTGGATGGATCAAGTAGTCTGGGCTCCTGTGTTTTGCAAAACCTTGCAAATGTTCCAGTTTCACCCTTCCCGTCCCCTAAATTATGTGGGTGATTTTAGGTGGTTGCAAGTTCTTTCTAAGTCATCTAATTTTAGACGTTCAGAGAAGGGCCTTTAAAAATATTTGGGAACTTACACTTCACCAGTTCTATAGTCAGCCTAATGTTAAAGGGCAGATGGCATGTCCCCTCAGCTGTGGTAGATTTAGGCTGCAGTCAGATTTTGAGTGGATCCACAAGGTATTTTCATTAAATTATGTTTTTCAGGCCTGAAAATATATGTGTCATCTCCATCAGAAGAATCAAGAAATGCATTATACATTTTCAAAATGGGTTTTCCTTGTCTTCAACAGACATGGGCTACAATATCAAAACACGTTTTAAGGAGCTGATAGACTAAGAATATGGGTGTTTCTTTCAGTTGTCAGAGCAAGTCAAATGAAAACTGTTGCGTAGCTAGGAAGGTGAGGTTACTATGGAGAGGCATGTTACATTTTGCTCTGCCATTGTCTACAACTAGTTATGTTTAACAGAAAGTAGAAAAAAGCTTTTTGTTTTGTTTTGTTTTTTAAGCTCCAGTGAATTAGCTGAAAAGGATTTCTTCATAAATGCAGTGATTGATAAATTTGGTATTACTATTTCAAATCGTAATGAGATGTGTCAGTGCGAGTTTTAAGAGAAATTGTGAGGCATGCTGCAAAGAAACATGTAGAAAACAGGATTGTTGCACCAAACACTGCTCAGTACTCTGGCAACTGCATCAATATTACTCATAGTAGTCATAGCTGCAATGAACTTTGGTAACAACCTTAGGATATACTTATGTGAAACCTTAATCTGATATAATATTTGCCATCAGCAGGATGATTCTTATTGCTTACAGGAAGTATCAAGCATGTTACATTTTACATCATATGTGAATGGATGTGGTTTTCCTTAACAGTTTTCTACCTATCTTAATGCTTTAGAAAATAACTCTTCCATGCTGTGTGTAAAGATATGCTATTTTGTGAGGTAAGTATATTCTTGGTAGCTATTAGTCATTAGTCTGCAGTCACCCACATATATAAGTATGTTTTTGCACATCTGAAATTGACATTAGAAAGAGAAACAGGTGTTCTGCTTCAGCTTTTCAAGGTTCACTTTAGCAGCTTTACACAAAAAGGTCCAACTGGCTTTGAGCATACCTGTTTAAGTCAGTGCATGAGTTGTCGGGTCACAGTTTTGAACTGAGTCTGTATGAATCTGTATCTTAAACATCTGTGAAAATTGGCAGTGCTCAGGGAATGATAGAAGTGTGTCTAATATTATTATATAGGTCTATTAAAAATGAAGTGGGATATTGCAGATATTTTCATACTAAGCAAAGCTCTATTGCATTTGGTAGGTAATTCTTCTTAGTAATTCTGCTTCATCACTTGCAATGATCCTGGGACACTTTTTATTTTTACCTGTTAAGTATAGTAAAGTTTGATACCTCAGTTTAGAGAAAACAGAAGAGAGGGAAAATACTCAGCTCTAATAGATTGATGATACCTCTTTTTTACACAAAGGAGGAAATTATTTGTAACAGGAAAGTAGAATTTGTTTTCAATTGTGATGATTTTATTATCTCAGAGCAGATTATTATCGGTTATGTCAGAATGCTTTAGTATTGTGCAAGATCTGGTAACATTTTTGCTTCCAGGCGAATTCACACATATGTGCATCCGTAAGAATGTGCATTTCCATTTTTCCAACAAGCACAGATTTTTACATGTATAGTGCTGGGTACTGGGTCTGGCTGGGATGGAGTTAACTTTCTTCATAGCAGCACAGAAAGCTGTGCTTTGAATCTGTGAGTTAAACACATTTTAGGTAAAAAATTTTACCTATTGCTGAACAGTGACTGCGCAGCATCAAGGCCTTCTGTTTCTCGCTCTGCCCTGCCCCAGTGTGTCTTTGGGGTGAGCATGAAGCTGGGAGGGGACACAGCTGACCTGAACTGACCAAAGGAACATTCCAAGACATACAGGGTTATACTCAGCAATAAAACTTGGGGGGTAGTCATTCCAGGGTTGCTGGGCATCTGTGTGAGATGGTGTTTGCCTTTGCTTTTTTTTTAGTTTTTAAATTTCCTTTAGTTATTAAACTGTCTTTATCTTGGCCCATGCATTTTTCTCACTTTCTCCCTTTCTATTCTCTCCCCCATTTCGCTGCAGGGGGAGAGGAGGGAGTGAACACCTTAGTGGGTACCTACGTGCTGGCCAGGGTCAATGTGCCACAATGAGTGACAAGTCACATGTAGGAGTTGAAATATAAAATATATGGCTGAAACAATTTGAATAGCCCACAACGAAAACTGTAATTCTCTGAAAAGATTTTGTGCATGTGGGACAGAATCACCTGTAAACTATTAAATATATTTAGTTAGTAGATTTTTGTGACTATCAAAGTGTATTTTTTGATGTCCAGACCAAATAATTTCAAGTTTTAAAGAAGTTTATAAAACCTAAAACTTCATGAAGAATACATCAGGATGCATAATGTCTAGATTTAGTGTGAAGCAAGAAATTTTGATACCGAATTTATTGCAAGCTGTATGTGTAGCATAGTTCTTTGCAGCCTTAGGCCAGGTAGTTTCTAATTTGTTTTTAGTCGTGAACTTTTGATTTGTGATAAAATCAAGGTAGCCTGGCAAAAGCATCTAAAAGAAAGATTTGTCCTCTAAAGTTGTTCAGGAAGTAATACAACTTGTAAACAGGAGCAGATAACTAAATTTCAGCCTAACTGATTTTAGATCAAAATATTTTTCTTTTGGTGTGTGTGTGTATTAATTTTAATAGGTATTGGATTACAGAATTCTGGATTATGTTCAAAATGGACTCTAAACTATCCACAGCTATGGAGAAATTTCAAGAAGTGGTTAGAGCTAATGGTGAGGAGTTACACTGTCGTCTAATTGACACATCTCAAATGTGAGTGTCAAAGTCTCAATATACTCAGAAAATAAACTTTTGCTCTGAATTTCCTTTATTCAAATATAATGTCTCTCATAAATTGTGTGTTATCTATCCTTAGAAGAATTTATACTTCATTACAGATGAAATATACATTATGTAGTGGAACAGAATGCCCTTCAGGAATGTCTTAGGTTGAATTTAGCTGCAGTGTAGACTTTGGGCTGATTGTCCATGACAGCTAAGTTTTACTCTATCCAGGGAACTTAGAAAATTTGTAGATGCCTAACAGTTTTGCAAGATTAGGTGAAATCAATGAAAAAGGAGAATACAATTTGATTGGGTAAGAGATGAGGTAAAAAAAGTGTGTTTATATTTTAGCAACAAAGGTAAGTGAGGGTATAGTTTATTACATTGTCAGACTCTTGATATTGTTTAGATGATTTTGGTTATAAAATACTTGTTGTGGGAAGAATAAATCCTACAGCTATACATCATGTAGTTCTTTCTTGGGAAGACATCTTTGCCTGTTATATGAGAGATAGTTCTGTGGAACAGTACAACTGGCACAACAAGTGTCAGTTCGTACTTTGGAAATGCACAGGCTAAAGCAGAGCAGAATTTGGCATACATTTTGTATCTGGTTGTGAGGGAGGATATTTAATTTTTCAAATTAAAATAAATTTTATTACTCTATGGGTCAATAGCAAAGGGGGACAGTTCATACTCAGAGGCTGGTCAAGGAAATCTAAGAATTATTAAATGGAGGAGCGCTGGATGTGTTCAAGGAAGATGAAGTTACAGACAGCTATTCTGAAAATGCAGAACTGATTGCAGAAATTATATAGAATCTCATGCTGTTTAGTAAGACAGTTGTATTGTACTTAACATGCTACATCAATACAATACAGACTAACAATAATATTTTGATGGATAATCTCTAAAGCATGAAAGGAGTTTTCTGTTTAGAAGTTCAAATAATTCACTTTTTATTGCAGTAAGGCATGAAAACAGTGTTACCTCTGACTTAGAGAAAGAGGAAAATTTTGCTCTTCAGTAAATAACTTGGAGTAATTGTGTTTTTAAAGAAATTCTAGGGATTGGTCTAGAAAGCTGACACAGCGTGTAAAGGCCAACACCAGTAAAAAACGGAAAGTCTCACTTCTTTTTGATCACCTTGAGCCAGAGGAGCTGTCAGACCACCTTACCTATCTTGAATTTAAGTCTTTCAGAAGAATATCAGTAAGTTATTTTTATTTATTTATTTGTTTGTTTATTTATATTAAGCAAAGACGGGAAGGACATAGAAGATATGGCAGAGAGGTAGTATTACAAGATTAACTCTGCCATACGAGTCTGAGTCTGTTTCCAGACTCTTTTATTAATCGTGTTGAAGGTAGCCAGTGGAACTTACTCTGAGTAAAAACCCTTGTGCAACAACCATGTGAGAGAGGGAGAATGAACCTCAGCTGTGGAACAGTTGGGGCAAGATCAGTTGGAAGGAAGAGGAGTAAACCTTCTTCCAAATCCAAGACCTTCTTCCAAAGAAGATCTTTTTGTTCTAACAAGGGATGTCATTGGGCACAGGAACAAGCAGCATCCTTTGACTCAAATCAGTAATCAGGCTGAAATGGGATGAAGGAAACCTGGAATATTCTCCTAGAATGCTCACCTTCTATGGCTGTGGTGAACAGTGCAGCAATCCTGAGCAGTGATTAATGGACTGCATTGAAGATGGCCACTGGACTCTGCTTGCCTTTTTTGGTTGTGCATAGCAAAATAAAGACTAGAGATAAGAAAGCATTTTAGAAAATGCCATATTTATTGTAAGGAGGGATAAACAAATTTTATTATACCAGCTTTCATGTACACAAACAATTCTTAAGGATTTGTCTAATTTATTTTTTCTTTCATTCGATTTGTTTTCTCAGTAATATTTGTAGTTGATAACATGCCAACTTCCCTATGCATCTTGGCTTCACTTGCATCATTGTATGCTACAACATTACAGTTTACACATGGAAAAGTGAATACTGGAGACCAAAATCTAGGAGGGTTGCAAAGCCTGTGTGATAATAAGAGTGAAAGCAAAGTGGTTTTTTCAGTGTTGGTTTTTTTTGCTGTTGCTGTTATTTAGTTGGTTTTGGTAGGTGTTTTTGTAACACTACAATATGAAGCTGAACCTATGCAAGAAAAGGGGCTCTCACTAGATGGTGGAAGATTTCACAGTCGTGTTTTAATGTACTTTATTTTGAGCTGACAGTACGTGACTCTGTGTTTTGTGTTAAACTCAAAAAGCTGTAGAACCGAAGTCATGCACAGATTGCTGCCTGTAGGCAGTAATAATATGCAAAGCTTATATAACTTATCATTTTCAAAACCCCTGTGTAGGTATAAGGTAATTAATGAGTATAACAAGTATGGTTTTAGTCAGTGTCAGATGTGTCATGGAGTTCCAAGGGCTACATACATGTATACATTTTATATGCAGGGTACCTGCATATGTTTTTTGTATAAATTGAGTTTACCAAGACTTCAGGTCAGAAAATAATGTGTAATTAAGAATTAGCTATGCTAATTAAATCTTTGCAGAGTATGTTCATGATGTGCTAAGCCACAGAATCCTTTCGTTATTCTAACGTGGCATCATATACCAGGAAAAAGACTGAAAATGACTGGCTGTGTTATTAGTCACTGAAATAACTATTTAAAGGTTTGGGCATTTGAAAGTCAGGAGGGAATATTTGATGATGTACACAGCACACAGCAAAATCTTCCATGAGATACCATCCATCTTGCAGCAAATTAAAGTGCTGGGAGGGGTGTTCACAGAGTAATGACTGGAGGCATTCTGGTGCTTGGAAAGTATTTTAATTTATAGTCATAAAGTACAGGGAGGCCACAGTCTTTTGTAAGAATCTGGATTCCTGTTGAGGCTCTTAAGTTAGTCATCACAATAACAGACTCTTGCATTATTTAAGTACCTGAACTTCTTTACCGTATCTGCCACTAACACACTTGTTACAGCTGATCTCATTAATAAATTTGTGCACTACAATTAATTAAAAACTTTTAAGTAGCATTTTAGGGATTAATTTTTTCAGCATTTAAGGAAAAATCTTTTCCAAAGGAGATGACTGCTGAGAACAAAACATAAAACTGATTCATAGTTGTACTGAAACTTCTATGAAGTCCATAATTATGTAGTCAGATATTGAAAAATTATCTATCTGTATAGAGTAGTTGCTTAAATTTCAAGATCCAGCCAAACCTGGCTGGGGTTCAAAATTCAAAGAGTAATTGTAATGTAAGTACTATGTAATCTCAGAGACAGCTCTACTTATTACTAATATTTCTTCAATTTTTAATTTAATGAGAGGAGAAATCTAGAGGTGTCTGCTGTCATATCTGCTTTTAAAGTGCTGATAGTTCTTACCAAACAGATGGAAAAAAATTACAAAGTTGCAAGAAGGTGAGAGAGGGAGGGTAAGAAACAAACAACAGCCTGACAATTTATGGCCTTTGCTTTAAGATCAGTGCTATTCCACATACTCCTGTGGAAAGGAATATATGCCTCTTACAGCATATATTCCTTTACAGCATATATTCCTATACAGCATATATTACAGTGTTTTTGGTAAGATGTTAGTATTAGTGGTCATAGTAAAGAATGGATGTAAAAATCGTGTGCCACGTTTTCTGATGATCAAATTCTTCTGTATTTTTGTTAATGGATAAATCAACAGAATGAATAAAAATTGCATCAACAAAAGCAAATGATTGCTTCTCTTTAATCTTAATGGAAGAATGGCTTTTAAAAAAGATCTGTGTCACAGCTATCTACCAAACAATTTTAGGTTGCCTTGATTAAATAAGAGACTCTCACAAACTGTATTAAAAGTATTAAGGAATCTGTAGCCCTCATTCTTAATGGTCTTATCTTAGTTTCGTATTAATCTCATTGAACTTGCTTTTTGTATTAGTATAGCTTAATGCAGAAGTGTGCCCCAGCTACAGAATACATAAACTGGACACTGAACTCCCTTAAACTATTACTGAGTTATTAGATTACAATTTAAATTCAGTTTAACCTTCCCTATAGAAGTCTAGACTCAATGAATCTATGAAGCCACTGAGGCTGGGAGGAAAGCCGCAGTTCTACTCATCCTGGGGTTTATAAGAGCCAAGGCTCCTGAGATGCAGCAAAAAGATGCTTTCAGTTAATTCAATTAGTCAAAGTCCCTGCTTTGAACTTAACAAAGCTTTTACAAACGAAATATTTCAGTTTTATGGATATTTAAGGTATAAAATATATCTTTTATATTTAATTTGAAGAGCAGACCTCTGTCTGCACACAGATCATGAGGTATAGGAAACTACATGAATTTTCATTTATGCTTCTTTTGTTTGTTTAAGTTCTCAGATTATCAGAACTACATTGTGAATAGTTGTGTGAAAGAGAACCCAACAATGGAAAGATCAATTTCTCTTTGCAATGGTATCTCTCAGTGGGTGCAGCTAATGGTTCTCAGCAGACCAACACCACAACTTCGGGCTGAAGTGTTCATCAAGTTTATTCATGTTGCACAGGTCAGTTAAAATCTGGCATGTTTGGTGTTTATTTTGTCTTTCTCTGATACAGCCCTTTCTTTTTGCTCTTCCCATGCTACTACTGTCGGGTGAGCTGGGAGTGTTGGCAGTGCTCTCCTGCGTCATACGCGCAACACGTGTATTTGTGTGTGTGTGCTGTCTTACCAAGTGCTCAGATATTACAGTGTCATGGCACCGGGTCTTTCTCATGTTCATTCTGAAGAAATGGTTTTCACTGAAAAACTGGACTTGCTATTGAATCAGCATGTGAGATTCCCAGCTGTGGCTGTCAAGCTTTCCAAAGCATGAGCAACTCGCATGCCTTTGGCTGTAATGAGAAGCATTCCACCAGGAACGTCTTTCTGAATAAAAGCAGAGCTATGGTCCTATTAATATTTGCATATTAATTCAGCTGCAGTCATAACCAAGATAATAGGCAGGCAGTGTTTCCTAGTTGTGGTAGACTGTGGGAAGAGGGGGAAGTACTGAGGAGGTACTTTGAAGACTCACTGTATCTGAAAATTTAGTATTTGGTTTAATAACAGTAGAATAAGTTCATGTTGCACCCAGCAAAATCACAACTCATTACCAAATTACATGAAGTCAAGTGTCACAAGACTTGTAAGACTTCAGAGCAATACCAAAGAGGAAATTAAAATTTGAGTCTGCACGTTGAACAGCCTGAACCTTTAAATTATAAATACTGATTTTTTTTATGTCAACATAGAAGCTCCACCAGCTGCAGAATTTCAACACATTAATGGCAGTGATAGGAGGTCTCTGTCACAGTTCCATTTCCAGACTCAAGGAAACAAGCTCATGTGTTCCTCATGATGTAATTAAGGTTAGTATTGCTTCTCTAAGTTTTACAAATTAGATAACCTCTAACTTTTTTTGTCACTGCACACACTAAAAGCAACCTTACTTCATTGGATAAGATGGAAAGACAGAACAAAAATTTCTTTGATTTTGAAGGGTTTTTATTTGTCATTTCATCTCTACATCACCAGTTACTCCTACACTTCTTGCAGCTCCAAGACTTTCTTCAAGACTTGTAGAGATTCTGTAAGGTTTCTCATTTAATGTCAGATGTGATGAGCTGCATTTTCATTTACATGCAGTAGTACAGAATAATATTGAAGCATGAAAACGGAGAATTGGATCCTAGAACATTTGAAAGCAGAGCTATTGTCATCTGTAGCAGCACTGACCATCCTGAGTCTGTAAAATGCCAGCACAGAGCTCTGCACTTTGAGTGAAAGAACTGGTTTTGTTCATCTGATCTTTCCCTATGACAGGTTTTATTTAATTCAGACTTCAACAAATTTAGCCCTAATGCACACATAGTATGGTGGAATGGTAGGGATCTATTTTAATTTCCAGTTAAATTATTGTGAAATACAGATGAAAGCTATTAAATTGGGAAAGAAGGCATATTTTTTAGCAATGCTTCTTAAGAAGCCTTCATGTGGCTTCTTAAGAGACATCTTAAGAAGATACTTTATTCTTTTTGGGGCCTGAAATATTTCGTAAAGGTGTCTAGTGAGCCTCTTTTGATCTCTTTTGATCACAGTATGATCAACTTAAATGAACAGTGCATACCTAGAGTAAAGACCTGACCTTCCACTGGAAATGCTTACAGCTCTCAGAATCTATAAAATCAGTTAGAAAGCTTATTTAGAAACAAGTTGTTTTTCAAATTTTGTCATTTTAAGGACTGCATGTGTGTACATCATTTGAATAGCTTTTTGTATCAAGAAATCATATACTGGTGCTAATAGAAAGCAGGTAAAAAAAGGCTGGTAATTAGTGACTTGAAAACACACTTTGAGGTTTAACTACATCAAACAGTTTGTAAAGGTTACAAATCGAGAACGTTGACAGGAACTTCCCAGAGAAAACATTGGTCCATTGATTTTACAGTGTTATGAGTCAACTTTGTACCTGTATAATTTTAAACAAGGGAAATATTTATACTGCTAGACTGAAGATTAATGTGGCCTTTATAAAAACCCAAGATATTGTTTCTAATTCATTTCCATGGAAAAAGTTTTCTTAAAAAACAGATATGCCACCTTGAACCATAGTATGACTTCTGATCACACTGCAATGGGATCACGGCACAGCATGGGGTTTCTCTGCTAGGACCTCTCCAGCAATTCCAGCTGGTGACCTGAAAGTCAGAGAATGCATTCTGCATTTTAAGGTGAAGATGGCTGCTTTTATGAATGTCAGAGAGCTTGTGCTGTGCTTACACATTGACTGCATACAGATCCCCCTGATTTAAGAGAATCCTATTTCTTTTCATTTGACTAAATGGGGAACGTAAGGAGACCAGCATTACAGATTAGGCTATAGATTAACTATCTATAATTGCATATTAGTGTGTCATTTATGGATGTAGGAAATATAGAATACCTAGATTTCATTTGAAGTTTTAAAATCTTTTTCAAGAGCCATTGTGAGTAAATTCCTTAACAATAACATGGGAAGTTCTTGTGCTGTATGACAAAAACAGAAACAGTGACCAGCATTGATTTTTTTTTTTGTTTTCTTTTTATTTTTAGGTGTTTAATGAAATGACAGAATTGCTTTCGTCTTACAGAAATTATGATAGTTACCGACGTGCCTATAACGAGTGCAGTAACTTTAAGATCCCAATCCTTGGGGTCCACCTGAAAGACTTGATATCCCTTTATGAGGGCATGCCAGACTACTTGGAGGACAAAAAAATTAATGTATACAAACTATATTCTCTGTATAACCACATAGATGAGCTGATACAACTCCAGGAAATGCCACTTCCCCTGGAGGCTAATATGGACCTTGTTCACTTGCTTACAGTAAGTCTGTTAGATAAGATAAATACATCCAATTAAAAATTTAATTTACCTATCAAACAACTAAATAGAGAATTCCATTAATTAATTAATTATGAATTCGTAGGATTGTAAGATTTTTTTTTCATCTAAGGGGAAATGTACAGGAACAGAAGAGAAAAAATTGGTGACACTGATTTATCTGGCAGCAAGGGTAGAGGAGCCAGTTCAGCAGTATGCTTCCAATTATTTCTGTAAGGGAAGGAAGTGTTTATATCTGCTTCACTGTAGTAGCATGCACTCTCTGTACTTTCAGTAAGGAAGATTCCTTGTGCTGAAAACAAAACCACGCAGAAGTTCAGTCCCTCAAGATACGGCATTTCTAGCCAAGTTTCTTCTGGTGCTTAAGAAACTGTCTGACATAAACATTAGTCAAATGTAGTCAAATTAGTCAAATATGACTCTCCCAGTCATATCTAGTCAGTGCCATGCTACTAAAAAAATTGATACTACCTAGGACTTTGTTAAAACAATAGTTTTAACTTATCCTAGTAAGTTAAACTACTACCTTCTATTAAAATACTAATCTTCCTTTCTTGTTTCCCGGTTTTGTTTGGCCTTAACAAGTATCTCATCTTGGAAAAACTAGTTAGCCCACTTCCACTTTCTGGTGATAAGCCCTGTTTCAGTAAAAAACTAATAGATAAAAATGCTTATGTGCCTGAGGTTATTTGTTCTCTCTGGGAGCACTCTTGTGTGAATTTAAGCACAGATGCCCATGGCCTGAAATAAAGCTGTGTGAAGTAGTGAACAACTTCTTCCTGCTATTTGTTTTAAATGTTTTGTTTGAAATTATTCTAAGTATTTTTTCTTCTAAGTAATGTTTTATAAAAATGGCTATTACAACTATGTAGAACTTTGGCCATAATTTCATGCAGCAATATAGGACATAAATGAGAAGAAATACTTTATTTCAATGCGAGAGCTTCTGAACTCCCAATACTCCATGTTACAGATTTCCAGATAATGGCAGTAACAGTCTGGAATGTAGAATTGGACACATTTCAAATCACTGTGAACACCTGTGCAGCTCAAGGTCATTTTTTTCTAGGTTTAATCTGAATTAAAAAATAATGCACCAAAAAATATGAATGTATTCCAGCAGCAAGTTTATGAAGTAGTAGTAGTGACTGTTCTGGGATTAAACTAATGTGTTTGTTTTCAGCTGTCCCTTGATCTTTACTACACAGAAGATGAAATTTATGAACTTTCATATGCACGAGAACCACGAAGTCACCGAGCTGCTGTAAGGGCCTTTACAGATTCTTAACAAAAGGAGGATTTTCATTTAAAAGGAAGATTTTTTTTTTAAAGAAAGTTTTATCTCTTGCATTCAGCTTATTGTTTTATTTTATTGTATGCTAAATGGAAAACATTGTCACTTTGTGGACTGAGGTAAATCTATTAAAGCACAAATTGTTTGGTTGATGATGAAGCCTAAGTTAGAATATGTGGCAGAGTTGACACCATATCAGGTTTTATAATATGAGCACAAAGACAAATGAAGTTGCTGTGTAGAGACATGACATCTGTCTTAATCTTGGCAGTTGATACTATTTTTTTCAAGTGGAGAATTCTTACATGATTCAAATGATGAAACCCATGAGTGTTATGTGGTAGTTTTGTTCTTGTTTTATAAATATGGAAAAGGTGGTGATTTTACAGGGTTGTCAGCAAACTGTGACAGTTTAAGGCATGACTGCTGTTTTGAAGAGTTCAAGGAAGAGCTTAAGCACCATTAATTATCAAAAGAAAGATGTTGGGTCCAACAGGTCATTTCTGCAGTCCTGTGCCACACAGTCCACTGCCACAAATGGAAGAAGTGTAATACTGAAAATCTTTCCATGTGGTACTAATGAAGTTCCTTTCAATTTATTTCAGCCTATGACACCTTCCAAACCACCAGTAGTTGCAGACTGGGCCTCAGGAGTGGCCCCAAAACCTGATCCAAAAACCATCAGCAAACATGTTCAGAGGATGGTAGATGTAAGTAAGGTTGGCCAGTGTACTTTACGTCATTGTAAATCTTTGTAGTCTTAATCTCAAGGTATGAGAAAATACAGGAATGGGACTTGTGTCCTCACAAACAGATATTTTTGCCTACCTGTTAATATCAGCAGCAGCCGTGAGGCATGGATGGAAATTCCTTCAGTGGCTAAAGAGCCAGCAGGGACTGTGAATGCTGGCTGGTTTGTGTACTTCCAGAGTCACTCTTTGGAGGAGCCAGGGAGTCCATTTTTACCAGGGACTCCAACATCATGTTACTGATGCAGGCTGACAGGAGGCCTCTCAGTGGCTTTGTTACAAGCAGCCATTGCTTTTTCTCTTTCTTTTGGGTCCCCCGCTTTCTGGGAAACTACTAATTAAGGTGATTGATTCCAAAACTGGTGGGGGTAGAGAGGTAGTTTGTCTTTGCTTGCCTGCTTCATCTCTTTTCTTTCTAAGCACTTCTAATATTGCGAGGCATCCTTTGATACACGCTGTTTTGGAATATATTTCTAAATTTGATCTAGGTGTGCTCCTTGCCTTGTGGCCAGAGACAAACAGTAATGCATTCCGCAAGTGGAAACAGGTGTCTGCCCTGACAATTCTGTCATGTAACTGATTTTCTCATTACACTGACCTGATAAAATAAGCTAGGCAGTTACACTGATTTGGCTACAGAAACCACCACTGAGAGCACTAATTGAAAGCATTAGTTCAAGTTGTATATGTGGTCCTGGACAGAATGTTCTTAAAGCAGAAGTGAAAAACAGCTGTCATTGTGTTGTGAAGCATGTAGTCCAGCCTGTGTGGACTTTGTCTCAAACCAAGATACTATGTTTTGCTGCAAATCAACAAATCATAATGCTTTTTTAGTCTCAAGCAAAAAAAGCAATTAGACTGTTGCACTGTTTAATAAACACTGGGAGAAGATGGGAGAGGAAATCCATAACTAATGTGGAGGCTTTCTAAAGTGGTAATTCAGACCATCCTCATTATAAACTATTCTGCTATTACCTCGCGCAGTCTGTCTTCAAAAATTATGACCATGATCAGGATGGATACATTTCCCAGGAAGAATTTGAAAAGATTGCTGCCAGTTTTCCATTTTCGTTTTGTGTAATGGCTAAGGACTGGTGAGTACCTGCTTATCAACTTTGTAGCATATGTTTTGGGAGGGATTTAGGGGGTTTTGTGTTTAAATTGTATTTTATCATTAGGGTGGTAAAAGCATCCTCTTCAGACACAGACAGAAGTGAAAATGTAACTGACAAAAGCATCTTCTAAATGTGTTGTGAATGACATCTTCATGGGCTTACAGCAGTGGTAACCAAGCTGATTTAGAAGGAAAAACAGACGATAGAAAAAGAAATATTTTTCAAATTATATTCAGTATTTACTACTAAAGAATTTTCCTGTGATAAAGCTGTCCCTTAAAGAATTGGCAAATGAATATTTTGATAAAATCAGGAACATTTTCTTAACATATTAGAGCGTGGAAAAATACAACAGTGATTATTCAGAGGTTTACTATGAAGTAGTTTTGAGGTTGCATCACGTTTGCAGATATTTCATTTATCCTGACAGTTTGCAGTTTAAATGCGTAGATAAGCTTCTGTGTATTTTGGAAGCAGTTAGCCAGATTACTGAGATCACTAGTTTTTTTGCACATTAAACTATTGCTATTATATAATGTGAAGAAAAATATGTTTAATTCTCCTTATGCATTTAACAAAATATATGTCTCACAAACAACTTTTCTTGTTTATTTCCAGGGAAGGTCTGATTAGCAGGGATGAAATAACAGCTTACTTTATGAGAGCTAGCTCAATCTATTCCAAATTAGGACTTGGCTTTGCTCACAACTTTCAAGAGACCACTTACTTAAGGCCCACTTTCTGTGACAACTGTGCTGGATTTGTAAGCTTACTTTTTAGTAAATTATGGTAACATCCTTTGGAATTATGCCTTTTTTATCTCATAATTGCCTTGTGTCATATTCAGAAATGGATTTATATGAAACATCAGTGAAGTTATATAGAACACCAGACTTCTGCCTCTGTAGCCTTTTAAGGTATCCTTTACTCCCCTCTTGGCAGGGCTAGTATGTTTAAACATGGTTCATACCTTGTGGAGTTTGGTTCTGTCACCAAAACCAGTCTCAGGCAAAACTTCCAAATCCAGAGCCTTCCACTCCACAGGGCTGATAGAACTCATGTCCTGATACAGACATGACAGGCCACTGCCTATGGCACGGAAGATTTAATAAAATTGACTGTCCTACCAATCTTCATTCAGCTGAGATCAGACACGGCTGCTGAGGCAGAAGAATTCTCCATCTACTCCAGCTCCAAAACTTCTCCAGGAGCTGTCAGACCTGCAGATGTATTCAGTAGACTAGCTCAAGATACTTTGTATGTCATTGATGAACACACGTAAAATATTCTATTTACCTTATGCTAAAGAGGTAAAATGTTCTATTTTGACCTTATGATTAGAAGTGTAGGAAAACAAGATATTCTGCAAGTGCTCAGATCTTAGAAAAGAGTGGAGCTTTTAGTGTTTTCTTTTTAATCTGGAGGCATCAAACATGCAGAGAAATATATTAATACATAGGCTTTCTCTTTGTTTGAATTTCAGCTATGGGGAGTCATTAAACAAGGATACAGATGCAAAGGTAAAGTACTTTATACTTTGTCAATTTTAATCCATAATTGATAGTGAATGGCAAAAACCTGTGATCATCATGAGATCCATTGCTAAGGAGATCCATCTATGGACCCATTTAATCTGACCTCCCAGGGAGGAGAAAACTGATTTAGGAATAGTATGACAGAAGAAATGCAGAGATGAAGGAACTTGTGACTGACAGCTCTAATGCTTTGCAAGATATGACTGAATTCAGAGGGTTTGGGAACAGATCCTTGGACACAAACATCACCCCTCTGTGAATATTGTGCAGCACATTCCCAGCATCTGTTTTGCAGTGTTCTTCCTGCAGGTATCAGCTTTCTCTGCAGCCCCTACAGTGAGAGCACTGTTGTGTCTGAATGTTGCTATTTTGTACTTTCATAATGAAAAGGAGTTTTAGCCATACATAGCAAAGGGATGTCGTTATACAGATGTGTGTTGTTACAGGTAATCGTGTAGAGAACACCAAAGAAGGCTTCTTGCTTCCCAGGAAGGCAGCAGTGTGAGAGCTACCTCAGATGCCACACCAGAGCCACTGAATCACGTAAACGTTGTTTTGTTTACAGACTGCGGAATGAACTGTCACAAACAATGCAAAGACCTGGTTGTGATAGAGTGCAAGAGAAGACCCAAAACCTCAGTTGCAGACAGCAGTCCAACATCTGCTCTTGCTTCAAGCCTCTGCCCAGTAGGAGTCAAAGAACAATTCCATGGTGAGAAAAGATCACATTAAAAAGGTCAAAATATGTAGATAATCTTTCCTTTGCTCCTTTTTCTTTTAAAGCTGAGTTGTACAGCATCTTTTTAGGTCTTGTTAGTTAACTGCAGTGTTTTATCAACATAGAAACTAGAACCAGGTATGTATTAGCTTGTATCAAGTAACACCAGTCCTGCTCCAGACCGAGTAAGGATGGACTCCCTTTCTGGGAGATCTCATCACACTACACAATGTGTGGTGCACAAATGCCACAAAAAAACCAGTAAATCTTCTACCAGACTCTCATGAGGACTATATGCCATGACATGGAAGAGCTGACAGGTTTCCTTAACTCTCTCATCTTGCGACAAGCAAGTCTTGCCTTTTTAGCAAGTTGTAACATTGACTACTGCACTGTTACAATTCTGACTCAGATTTTAATGTGGAGTTTATAAAGTCAGTTTTCCTACATATCTGTGTGCTAGGAAAACCAACAGCTAATTGTCCTTATTTTTTCCACTTCAGTAGCTGAATCTGTAACTCCTTTACATCCTAGCATCTTTCACAGAACCAGAAATGAATAATCTACACCTCTCTGTTCTTCTCTCCTTCTATCAAACAAGCTGTATAAAATTTTCTTACTGTGTATTACTGTGTAGGCTTCCAAAGAAGGAATGTTGTCTTTGAAAAACACCAGGCTACTTCTGTTTTTATTTTGATTTTGATGTTCCAACTCTCTGCATATTCACTTTCTTTGAATTTCTTTCCTGCTTTTTGCGTGTATTTTATATGTTCTTCAAATCTGCTTCCTGCCACTTTGATTATCAGTCTTTTGGTAATAAGACTCATACTGCTGGGTTCCACCTTAGGCTTCCTATTAGCACTTACATAGAGCTCAGTGCAGCCCATTTCTCTCACTACTGACTATATGCATCTCCGTGACTGTGTCTGAAATGGCTGCAGCACTATGTAATAACCACCTCTTACCCATATCAAAGTTTTTCTCTAGCTGACCTTGGTGCCACACCTGTTTTCTTCTTACTGATCCATATTTATGCTTCTGAGACGGGGCAAAGAGTTGTTTCAAGAGACACAACATTGAGAAACTTATAATGACACCTATTTTGGCGAGCAATGAATGTAAAAGTCAGTAAGGAATACATGTTTTATTTATTAAAATAATGTTTAATTACCATGCCTCCTGTTTCTCCTTTTCTGGGAGAAGATCTTGCCTCAATTTACCGTATATATTTTAAAGGACAAGAAGAAGGATCATTCACCTTTCCTAATGGAGAACTAGTGGAGCACAGTGAAGACAGCAAGGACCGAACCATTATGCTCATGGGTTCCTCAGCTCAGAAAATTTCAGTGAGACTGAAACCAGCTGTGATTCATAAAAGTACACAGACTGATCCTGTACTGCTGGCTGGTGATGTATCTCGTAAGCGGAGAGAGAAGAAAGAACACAGGATGCCAGAAAATCCTTATCTCCAGGCAGCTCCAGCATCCACATTTCCAAGCCCAATTCTAGGCCGCAGAAAGGCATTTGTTAAATGGGAAAACAAGGACTCCAGCCAGAAAATGAAGGAGGAGCATCACAGCTGTAAACCCTCATACCAGGAACTTGAGCAGGTACCTACATGATGGAACAAATTCTGTTTTACACAACAGTATGATCAAATAGTTGATGTGTGGGGGAGTGGCTGAGTGGGAAGGTGTCACTTTAGTGTAATTAGTTGCCAATTTAATTGCAATTAAACAATCTATGAATGGCATCATGAAGTCTTAGCCACTTCAACTTCCAGTAATGCTTCATTTCAATTATAAATTTTAGTGCTAGTATAGGGCTTTGAAGCCATTGTTATGATCACACTGGTCCCTGTCAGTTCTAGAATGTGAACATAATCCAATCACTGAGGACAGAATGTGACTCCATAAAATGAGGAATGTAGTTCTGAATTTCCTCCTGATTTTGGTGGCCTCCCCTTCCCTAAGTGACAGAATATATGGGGTTGGGAGGGTAGGGAGCTCTGCTTTTGTTCAACTGACAACTGTAAGCACCACCAAGAAATTTTGCTGTGAACAGACATGATGCTTCTTGCTAGATTTCACCTGCATCAGCCCAGTTGTGTCTCACCTTACTCTAAAGTGTTCTGACAAAATAGCTGTTCATGAGACTGTATCACCTCAAATATGGCCCAAATTCAGGTTTGTAGAAATACCTTTCCAGGCAGATTAAAGAGACTATTACAATATCAGTGGTGCAGCTAATGGATGGATCCAGCTATAATTATGAGGAACAAAGACTTATTTTCATGCCTTTTACTCAATATTTATCACTGTTCTGTGATGAACCAACATGAAACTGATGCCTTAGGTTTTAACTTTTACCAGACCACAGTCGGATCTTTGAATGGTGACTATAATTTTCAAAATATCCCTTGCTGCTGATAAAGTGAACTCATGTTTTATGAAAGATGAATGGTTTATTAAGACAGAGATAAGACAATCTTCCAGTACAAACCACTTCCCTTTCAAGCAACAGTATCTTCAATACAACGAGGATGTGAAGCATGGATGTAACTTGTAAAAATGCATTTTTTAATATGTCCCATTCATACGAGTCCCATAATTTACACTTGCCCTTGCTCCCTCATCAGATTCTGACCTCAGTTACTAAACAGCAGATGATGTTATAAATTAATGGCTTAGCTTCTGGTACATCAGTTTCAGCAGCAGCAGAGTGGTCAAGTGTGACCTGGGGTGTTGTTTCCCCAGACTACTGTTGTTATGAGAGGTGCAGTGGAGGGTGGATAAATGCAGGTTGTGGACATGACTCAGATACCAGCTGCTGGAAGGTTGTCAGAGTATACACAAAGGATAGAGCAGTGACTGTGGAAATGTTCACATAAGTTACTGGTTCTGATACACCAATTTATGTTTATGGCAGTCAAGCTAAATATACAACCAGACAGTCCTCAAACAATTGGAGAATAAAATACATATCTCAATTTTTTTTTGTTTGTTTGTTTGTTTAGGAAAGGAATATTCTAAAGGCAGACAATGAAGGTTTAAAGATCCAGCTGGAACAGGCACATAAAACAATTCAATCTCTCACAATCCAGAAAAGAAACCATGTAGTTGACAGTCTACAACACAGAGACTGCTCCTAGCAGATGAGAGGAAAATCTCCTATGGAAGAATGTAAAACTGAAAGAGGGGCTGTGATAAAGCTGCTTTACCAAGTGAACTGGAGAGAGAATCTCAAGGATGTTACGCAGAAATGTTCTCTTTACTCAACACATTTCCCTTTTAAACATGCACTCCCAAATGTATGAAATCATTCCTTTGACCTTGTAAGGTAATTTAGCATTATCTGTGCAATGAAAATAGTATCTTCCGGGTTTGCTTTTAAAGGGAGTGAGAGTGTTGCTGAAGTCTCTGTTCATGTTGAAGACCATATTGATTCCCCAGTGACTTACTTGGCTGCCAGCAGCACACCTTACTGTACAAGTGTTCTGACAAAGTAGCTATTCATAAGACTGTGTCACCTCAAATTTCAAACTCAGTTTTGTAGAAACAAATATTTGATAATGCTGAGTAAGTAAAACTGTAGAAATACTACATTAAGAAAAACAATTCCTTCTTGGAGCTGAAACCAATTAAAACCATGAAGTGAACTGTCACGTTTAATCCCAAAAATTAACCAGAACATTAAAATAAGTAGTTAAGCTAATGATATTTGATTGATCCTTACACTTTAAGATAAACTGACAATTTTTTAAAACATCTTTCAGAGCTTTAGAAGTTCTGCTGCTTGAATGCTTACCTATATTAAGGTAACAGAGGTGAGACTTGACATTGAATACTGCTTCCATTTTTGTGTTCCATGCCATGACTTGGAACATGTATTCTACTTAGTTGGCTTAAGGGGTAATTTGTTGTCCCCATACAGTAAATACGGGACAAGGTTGATTATAATTCTCTCACATCAAAGTAGATACCATTGTTGAGTAGAACCTTTAGAGCCATATTATGAGGGAAACTGTACAGCAATCCCTGTGCAATAGCCACTGTATTTCAGAGCTCCTAACAAGGTTTCTCCATTTTCTCTCTCCTAGATTCCACATGCACTTTACATAAAGAGTCGAGATGAGTGTGCTCATCAATTTATGTCTGTAAATTTTGTATAGAAAAAGGTGTGAGGGAGGTAACTTAAAGATACAAAGTGTACATATTGTTAAGAGACAATAAAAGTGTTTGTTATTGATATATCTACTTGTCAGAATAGCCAATTTGAAAACTGCATTTGCATTCCAAGAGAATCTGTATGCTTAAGAGTTGTACAAAACTTTCTTGTATTTATCAGATATTTGTCATCACACATACAAACATCAGAAACAAAGTCCACTTAATGCTCAATGCTTCTAAGTTACCAGGTCCATTATAGGTTGAAATTTAGTCAATGACAATACCATCTGTGCTTTGTGTTCAAAGTGGCATAAATATACATTCCGTCCACAATTTACAGTCATTATCAAGTATACGAATTCTTTATTTATAAAGTTAATTTGAAACTACTTGCCAGTTTAGTGATTCTAAATCCTTGTTTTGAAATGGAATTGTGCTTGCAACTCCATGTATAAGTAAAAATAAATGGAGGGAAAGAGTAGTAGTGGATTTTCTGTTACATTACTGTAAATAACTGAAATGCATAGGAAAGAAACAGCAGCTCTGAAGACTGCACAGCTTTTTTAACTCATACACTAAACCTGAATTATTAACAAGTAACATAGAACTGCACTTTGATCAGTGAAGCAATCAGAATGGCTGTCAGGTTATGTCTGCAAACTTGGTTTGCCCATTTTCTGTGAGCTTCTTGATTTTGTCCTCTATTCAGGGAACTACAGCAAGGTGTATTTTTAACAGGCATTTAGCAAATAAAAGTCTGTTTCTGCAACTATTAAACAAGATAAAAGTTGAATATATTTTCATGTATTCAAAAAATACCACAAAGGAGCAGGTGAGACTCATAAATCTTGTTGTACAGCCAAGGTAACTGCTCACTGGTGGTCTAAACTCTGGATTCTAACACAATTTGTGTGTATGCGTACACTTTGTCTATGATGGAGTGTGGAGATCATGAACAAAACCTCAGAGTTAAAAGGAAAATTTCCTAACATCAGCAGCTGGCTCAAAGGCTACTGTGAAACTAGGTTAAGTACTTAATACTCAAAATTGAGTTATGACCACAGATTTGTACAGTCCTGTTTCTCTGTGATGTCTCCTTGTTCAATCTGAAAGACTTAAAAGGGATCTGTTTGCGGGAGTGTCTTACAGAACAAGTGTGCAGTGAAACACACTTAAATGTGTGCTGAAAACTTCCTGCTTCAAAGAAGTCAGCTGATACCTGGATAACTTCAGCGCTCTCTAAGTACCTTCAGGTTCTCTGTTTGCTGAAAGCCCCTAACAGTTATTCCCCCCACCTCCCCCTTTTTTTTTTTTTTTTTTTTTTTAAGTTTAAGGGGGTTTGAACATGCAGGCCTNCCTTCTTTTCTTCTGGGACTTTCTTTTTCCTGAAAGACTTAACAGCAGAACCTGATTACAGGGAAACTGTTAAAACTGACAATGCTACCCAAAAAGAATCACTTGCCCCTGCATTAATCTTCAAGCTGCTTCATGTTAGGAAAAAAAGCACAATTAAAAGTGTTGTTTAAAAGCCATGTTATCAATGATACTGAAATTTATCTTGGCTAAGTTAAATGGAAACACTCACCTTTTCCTTCTCTAGGTTCAGCTGTACTTACAAGGAGACAGAAAGAAAAAGAGCCATCCCCTGTTTATTTTTTAAGTGTTAATTCTGATTGTTTAAAGACAAAAGTAAATAGATTGAGTAATATCATAATTAAAAAGGCAGGGCTACTGTTCATATTCAGGTTAAATACAATTGCTTTTAGATGAGCTTGTATATGTTTTTGTTCTAGTAGCATCTGTTATTTTGTTGTAACTGATCTCTATGGCAACTTGAAAAAGTTTTAATGCTGTCTGAGAAGACTGAAAAAGTGTACAGATTGTAAAGATTTTATATAAATTGTAAGATTTTGGTTTAATATTTATAATAGAAAAATATTAAAATTGCATTTCATGCCTCTGATTTTGTATCTCAGAGAAATCTGTACAACCTATATTCACCTTCCTTTACTGTCATCTGAGACCCTTCTGCAGCATTAACCTAGTACTAGTCTCTGAGCCTTGGAACGGTGCCTGGGAAAACTTCAGAAGCTAGGTATTTGCAGATTATTTGTTTGGTATTTTAGTGGCTGACACAGTACAGACACTGTTTTGCTACTCACTATTCCAAGTATTACAAAGCATCAGTCTTTATTATCATCGTCTGTCACTTTTGTTAAGAATGCTACGTTTGAAAAGATTTCACAGCATGACAGCCAAGTTTAAGCAAGGCTTCTGTTGCGTCTGCTAATGCTGCCTATTGCACAGGCAGCACTGTAGCACCCTGAACACTTGCTATTCTTCACCTTATAGTAAACGTGAAAATACCATATCCTACATTTGTTTTTATATGGGGAAACGGACATTTATTCAGTTATCTACAATCATGTGAGGGAAGACAACAAGAGGCGAAACTCCTATTTATATGGCAAATCTGCTCTACAGTCTTACACAAAACAAGTTGTGGTTCTCTTTGTAATTATAGAAAGTAATAAAAAGAAAACTTGAGCAGTAATTGCAATATATTTCCTTAGTTTACATAAAGACAAAAGCAGTGATCATATAGATCACTATGCTTTTTAATTTTTTTTTTACTAAGATAAAATGTAACTGAGATTCCTTAGTAATCCCAAACAAATTCCTTAGACAAAATCCCAGACTTGTGACATACGTTGCTGGTTAAAATTTTCCTATAAAGTTATCTATAGCCTTCTCCATTTTAGTCAAAATATATGTTATTTTCATTACCATAAAAAGTAAGTTTCATCACTGTTGTAAATCACCAGCAGGAATTCTTTCTTACAAACAAAGGAGGAACATATGATAGTGGATCCAAATCACAATACACAGATGATGCAAGTAATTTCAAATACAGTACTTTATTCCTCAGTGCTTACAGCTGTTAACAAAAGTCTCTCTCAATTCCTGAAAAAAATCCCCAACCTTTGTTTTCAGGTCTTCAACAAACCAAACAATATTTATTTAGGTATTCACTAAGTGCGAATAAACACAAAAATGTTCACAAACATATATATGAAAATCTTTTACTTACAACAGAATTTTTGAAAATACTTTTTTTCAAGACAAAACTTGAGGTTTAAATCAATTACTCTCACGGTGTTATTGCATTGTTTGAGAAATTAAAAGCATACATTCTGACAAGAGGACAGCAGAGGATACCTCCATGGAATATGGTGGTGCTTACTTTAGTTTTCAACTACTGGCTTCACATTTTGAAATTATTTAAAAAAACCTGAAATGGCCAGATTAAAAAAAAAATCTCCAGCTTATTTATATTTCCATATTTTAGATGGTCTACACACATATAATTGAAATATGATACTGAAACCATTTAGCTGTTAGAATTCAAGTGGGCGTGTACCTGCTTCACTTGATGATTTACTTCATTCAGAACTGTCCTGTCTACTACAAACAGGATGGACTGATGAGTGTAAAAACACCAAGGCACATCCACATCTGCAGTTAAAATCCAACTAAACCGGTGCAACCTTGCATCCTAAGACTAAAGAAACCTTTAAGGATAGGTAAGTAGTTTGTTTTTCCCAGTGTATTTCCTTGATGAAGTCACATGCTTGACTGCTGGTTTACTTGTAGCAAAAAGTAACATTGGGATGAGCAAACAGAATTTAATCTTAAGGCTTTGGTTGTTAAAAAACTATTCTCTGTTCCTTTGCTGACCAACACTTCACTCCAAGGCCAGCAGTCTCATTTGGTATGTCATCAGTTTGTGAGCTATTCCAGAGCATCAGGCAAAAACGAAGGTCAGAATCAAGAGAACCACTGCTGTGCTACCACAGGTCCCATGAGGGTCTCTCCGTAAAGACTGCAGAGGCTGCCAAGGGCTTAAGCCAGTAAGAATAGAAAAAAATTGGCAAAGGAACTATAGTGTTAGCAGTTGGGTGACATTAAGCCATTATTGCAAAAGTTCACATCCCAGCAAACATATTCTAGCAAGGAAAACTACTGCCTCTTTTTGTCAGGCACCTGCTGGGACCCTAAAGCCTGGGTAGAGCCATGTCTATCGCATCAGAAGCAGCATTCTCAAGCAAACTGATGAGAGAGCAAATAACAGGAGAAAAACTTTTGAAAGATAATAATTTGATTTGGAGCAGAGCTTTACATTCATGCATGAAGTTGCCAGTGAAACAGGACATGATACATATGTTTATGAAAGTAAAAAAACATCTTTAAAGCATACCAATGAACACCAATAGGAAATTCGTGCAGAAAGAACTTACAACTGAGGAACATAAATCTAAAATCAAATCCTGAAGTTCAACCCACAGTTGAGCCTACAGTTACAAGTGCTTCAAGTCTGCTGTGCTATTTAATCATCAGACACACCAGGTTAATCAGATGCCTTCCTGAATCTCTGCACTAACCTGACCCTGATAAATGCTGTCATGAGTACATATCAGGCATCATCCTGTGTTCCACCTCTGTTCTCAGGAGCGGCCTTACAACAGCTCTAAATTTAATTCCTGTCTACATATATTTGCACAGCCATGATGGTATGACAGCTGACTTCTGTCTCTACTTACTGTAGCTACTCCTTCTAGAGTAACAGTGTACGTGAGGGAGAAGGCACCTATACCATGTCAAGACAGGGCTTCTTTTAGGTTGGCAGAGTAAGAGAGAGAGAAATCACTGAGAAAAGGCAACTGCTGTGTGAGGTGTCTTACTAGCTTACTAACTTATTAACTAGGCAGTTGGTGATGCCCAAACACAGAGCAGGCAGGGGAGAAGAGGAAAATTAAAAAAAAAAAGAAAGAGGGAAGAAGAAAAGGCGAGAAGAAATGTCACGCTCTTTTTTATGAAGCTCAGCTTATTCAAACTTTTTGTCTCAAAGCCGATATACGAGGTTATATACATGAATTCTTATCAGACATGATGGCTGCAGGTTTTCTGCCCAATCTGATCTTAAAATTTTTTTATGAAACACCAATAATGGAAAACAGGTAAAATGAAAATAAGACACTATCAAAACTCACTATGATTATGAGTTTACTGTACATGCTCCAACCTTTAAAGAGTGTCTGATACATTATGAACACAAAAAACCTGATTTGATTAACTTGTGTAAACTATTAATTCACAGTGTTACTTTGATGTGAAGTTCTGCAAGAATAACCAAATCTAATTGAATAATTTTGACCAAAGCCTTAAGGATTTTAACATTTGAAATTAAAATTCATTTATATGTCCCACATGAAAACTATGAATGAAGAACAACAAGATGAAGAGAACAAGCCTAAAAGCAGCATTCTTGAGTCTTTTAGAAGTGGTTTCATCTAGTTTTTAGGCCTACTTTGTTTTTTCTAAACAATGTTTTGGAGCAGGAGAGTAGACATGCAACATGCAATAATTAGAGAGGTCTAACCATGAATGTATTTTTGTTTGTTTAGAAAGGGTTTTATTCAGTTTTCTGAGACTTATTTTAAATAAAATGACAATAAAAAACACCATATAAGCAGTACGAAAAACAAGGACTTTAGTCATCAGATTTTAGTATAAAAGTTCTGTTCAGTTAACTAAAAGAACTCAGTGAGAACATCAGTTCAGCTAATGAAATGATTCATATGGTCATACTTAATTCTAGCCTAAACCCAAGTCAACATAGCTAAATCCCTAATACCAGTAAACACCACCACTATATCTTGCCAGTTACTCTGTTAAGATTTACAGTACTTTAGTATCTTCGGTATCCTCCCCCTCCTCTTCCACCATATGGATCACCATAGCCTCCCCTGCCACCATAACCTCCCCTGCCACCTTGGAAGCCACCCCCACCCTGGAAACCACCCCCACC
>VZTI01004803.1:1748713-1762575 GCA_013397865.1 Struthidea cinerea
CCTCCACCCCCCCAGTTACCCCTTCCACCACCACCACCACCACCTCCCCAGCCACCTCTTCCACCACCTTCCTGTCTTTTTTGCCAGGGAGGCATTTCGGGAGGAGGTGGTTCAATCTCTGTTGGTCTGCCTCCACGGTCAGGGACTCTCCCCATCAGAACCTATATGGAAAAATTGGTCATTTTCAGAGCTAAGAAACAGTAGTAATAACTTGAAGAGACATAGGATTTTCTCCTGTGGACAGAGAAATGCTGCCTGCTGTTTTCAGGAAATACAGCCCCTCAGTGTAGTGCGTGACAGCAGAATGACTATCTCCTGTCCTTCTAACACCACAACAGAACTCTGAAAGTGTTCTTATTTTTCACCTCTAAAACAGAAATAACTGCAGCTAGCTGACTCATAACTTCTGTGAAATTTTTATGAAGAACACTGCACACCTGAAGTATTAGTATTGCAATAAGCAATACACATACTTCATATGTAATATATACAAATACAAATATATATTCATATAGAAAAGACTCCTTATGATGTGGCTCTTCTACTTAAATTTCAAAGTTCAAGTTCAAACCTCATCAGCTGGCAAAAAACAAACTGGCAAATTGAAGTGCAATTCTCAAAGGAACACCAGTTTGCCAAACATTAGAAACTAGTGACACTCAATACAGAGCTGGAATGAACAAAATATGCAATAGGCTGCAGTAACACTTCCAAGAAAAGGAAAAAGAAAAAGAGATCTTGACTATAGCAGGTATTACTCAGTGCACAAGAAGAGAAACTGTACCGGACAAAGTTACATAAAACTTTAAGTTGAAGAACAAAAATGTATCCAAGTAGGTCTTTTTGTTGTCACTTTCAGATTTCCTAAACTTTGTGATCAATGTTAACATTCCCTGATCAGTCCCAGGCACTCCAACTAAAGTCCTCTCAAGAAAAAAAACCCAACTTTCTCTGAGATCCTACAATAATTAAGAAATTTCAGAGTGTTCAGGATCAAAACATATTAAAGGGTATCTAAATGAGGCAAAAAACATTAGAAAAATCTGTAAATATAGGATCAGTAAAAGCAGGCTTAGTCACCACTTGAATGGTGAAACTCACGTCACTACTCGCAAGCTTCAGCTTTTATCACACACAGAAAGCAGCACAATGTTGTTTCATTACTGTAGCCAAACCAGATAATTTTACTTTGCAGCAAAATGACATTTCCACAGAAACTTTTGTGATTTGTAACACACTGATGAACTAGAGATGGTGGTTTACAAACCTAACGACACAATCCTGGCAAGGTAGCCCAGGAACTGATACCACAAATACTTGTATGTATCCTTGAGGTGCGCAGTTCCAGTGAACTCAAGAGATCATTTGCACACACATGTACACTCCCCACATTGTTGCCTCTCATCTACACTACTCTGTTTCATCCTGTTGCCTGACTGACTGTCCAGCAAGATAAAAAAAAGAAGTTTCTGCAATGTTTACTGGAATACTGCAAACCTTCCTTTCTTAAATGGAAAAAACGAAAGTACCAACAAAACCAGTGTAATTCCAGAATTACTTTTGGTAGGTCTGTAAATTCTCATGTCCCTTTATCACATGCCAGAAACAAAAGCATACCTTGTTGATAGCACAGGCAGTTTTCTCCCGTGTTGATCCGCTACTTGTTCTTATGATCTTGGACAAATCCTCGCGAGCAGCAAGAAGGTGGGCTAATGTAATGGTCGACTTTGGAGACAACGCGTAACGCTTGGGCTGATAGATCCGTGCTATTTCGTCTGTTTTTACCTAAAGGATAACATCAAACAACTTACTTGCTAGGCATCAAACACACCAACAGACTAACAATAAACCACATACTGGTCTCAGTAAGTTTCATTTTGAACACAAGGTGTAACTTCTGAAAATACAGGCTATCTTACAAAACATAGTGCCAGTTATCACCAATTCTCTTCCTGTTGGTGGAGCTATTATACAGAAAACGCTGCTGATTATGTATAGTTGATGCTGAAACAGCACACCATTACAACAGAAACTCCTCTATCCACTGACATCAAACAGATTCCTTAATGTCTTCCAACATGTCTACAGACTAAAACTTAAGGACTCCATCCTGCTCTCTAAAGAGTTTTACATAACCATATTCAACAGGCTGCTTCTAAATGTGATGAAAACAGAGCAGCTGCAAAGTAAGGTAAATTTGTGGAAAAAACCTGAAAATATATCAATGCTGCAAAACACTTATGTAAGCCATGAAAAAGTGAGACTGAGGAGGAGAGAATATAAGATTCTTTCCAAGCATACTTTGATGTTTCATTTGTTTAACAAAAAAAGAAAAATAAATATACTTTCTGGGAAAATCTGGAATGATCTTCAGAGTGAAATAAAACACCTGCTATTGGCTAGACCAGACAACAGGTGCTGAACCTTTACAAGACTGTTTTCCTAGCTAGTAACTCCATCTTTTGTGAACCCACTTCAGTCTGCACACTTACCCCTCTTGGGGACTGAACAAGTTACAAAAAAACTGAAAAAACCCCCAAAAATGCCACACCATCAAAAGCAGAGAAACGTATCAATACCTGTTTAATGGTGGGGAAAAAAAGGCAAGCTAACAAATCTTAAAAAGACAACAATTTGTTTCTTTCTCTAAATTACATCAATGCCAGAACATTTTCAATTCTCAAAACCTTCTCAAAGAAGTTATGAACATCCTTCAAGAGAAATAAGAGGGAAAAAAAGATTGAAAATAGTATGTAATTTTGAATTAGTATGTAACTTGGTTATTTCTGTAACTGCATATATTTCACATCAAGTCTTTAAAAGACAGGAAAAGGAATCATCTGGCTACTTTATCATCAAAAATCTCTTTATGCTATTGTTCTATTTCAAAAGGGCATTCATTGTTTTTCACACTGTTTGAATGGAACAATAGCAAGTGACAAAGTTTTAGTCTGCTTAAGTTAGTCATCAGTCCCATCAACTACATTTTAGAAGTATACTCTAAATCTGAAGATATATAATTGTATTGGTACAGCTGTAAGGAAGTTATACAAGTAGGGACATCTCCTGCCTTCTCTAAGCTAAATCCCCCCCTTTTCCTTTCTTGCAGCATAAAAGCATTCACAACCCCTTCAGAAGTTAAACAGTGAGCCATTCCAACGCAGCATAGCAGCACCTACACTCATGTCTTCCAGTGATATTTAGTGAACTTCATGGAGTTGATTCTGCATGTGTCAATGACAAATTGTGATGCCACAAAGACTGGTGACAAAGACAATCCATACTTTCAGTAAGCTTTCCAAATTTTTAAGATTTATCCATCTTAAGCTTTCTACAGAAACCTTTGGCAGGAAAGCTGATCTTGCCGCTCATGAACAAAAACATCTGCCTCCAGCTTCTCACACATGCCTTCATCAAATTACAAACTTCAGGTATCTTATTTCCCTACTCTACTGGATACAAACAAGATATATTTCCAGCTCAGAAGTATCATGACTGTTTTTTAATATACAAAGTTCTAGGAAATAGTACAAATGAAATTATCAGAATTAAAGCAATACCAGCAGAGCAAATACAGAGGAGTGCTTTGGCATTTTTAGTGACCTGAAGGATTACAAGCAATTGTGTGATTTTCTCACACAAGCTACTACTCAAATAACCTGTTCAACTGAACAGCTGTTCATCCAGCAGCACTGAATCCAAGATAGGGGACAGTCCCTGTAACCTCACAGACTTCATGAGCAGTCACTTTTTACACCCAATCTACGTTAAGGCCCAGTGTTTGTCTTACTTTTGCATCTGCATGAAAAGTGCTGAAGTTCCCTCCTAGTTTACTTCATTGGAGGGTGTTAAATGCAGAAGAGAAAACAGGGAGATGGGAACTTTAAATAAAGTGAGAAACCCCACAAAGGATGCGAGAATTTCTAATTGTGAAGCTATAAATAGTCGCAAAGGATGGACTGTGCCACCTGGTTAAATCCATCCCCCTCCTCAACACCAGGATTTGGATATTACAAATATTTGGATATTTGGTATGAGAAACAGGCTGGAAAAAAGGTAACAGTGATGGAAGTTTATTTGTGTATTTACATGGTATGCATATTCTGTAGGAAGACTTGGGGAACTGTAGCAGACTCTCACCTACAGGAAGCAAAAAATACATCAAGTTTACCTTTGCTCTATCAGACCAGCCAAAAGACTGTACAGTCACATCGAGCCTCTTCATTAACATCCGCCGTCGACACTCGTACTCACTGCAAAGAGCATCATTGATTTTTTCCAATCTTTCCTGCAATGTTACAATGAAAAATTCAAACACTCAAATATATGAAGTTATAGAAGTCAATTCGAAGTTAATCCCATTTATCAACTAAGTTGTCTATCCCAAGGTGACTACTACAAACTACATCTATGTAATGCTACAGTAGTATGTATATACAAAATGTTTTGAAAGTGAACAACGGATGAATCAACACAAGGTCTGTTTTATAATGTCAATTCCGGAAGTATCTGATTATCATTGTTAGTATTTAGCAACTGAATTTTAGTATTAATATTCAGCAATAGAACAGTGACTTTAAAAAGGCAAAGTTAAATGAAGCCATATGCATTTCTTTTGACCATCCCGTTAAATACTGAAAAGAAATGGAGAAACTTTTCTTTACCACTTGGTCAGAGTTCAGAGGTTTTGTTAGCAGTGATTTCCCCACATGGTTATTTTTAACTTTTGAGAGAATGTCCTTTATCTGAAAAAAACACATACATCTCAGAACACAAATGATATTTAGATTTATTTCAGCACAATTTGTTACAATCTCATTTAGTTACTTGGAAGATCAAACACAGCATGTTTGTTTTAGCAGACTCATGAAAACAGATACACATCTTCTGGTTTATGATCCACTATAAAAAGATTTCCTGAATACTTTAATAAGATGACCAGCCTCTATATAAAAATATTTTATGGCACATCACTTCTCCTCCAATCAACAGAACAATATCTATATAGCAAATTTATCAAGTGCACACAGAAAGTAAGACTACTTAAATTACTCATTTTACATATACCTAAGTGTTGTAACTACAACAATTGGAAGTTCAGAGTTCTGTTGCCAAATGCTACACTGGGCTACAAAAAATCTGGTGATGGGTGCTATGAAGAAAGGCAGGAGATATGATAGGTATGCAGTCATTCTTTCCTATTAATTTTATTCTAATCCTTTAAGTGGCTCCAGCTAACATTACGTTTAAAACTTTTGCATTCCCTCCAAATCAAACTTGCTTATACTTCTTCCACTAGTTCTTGCTCTCAATAATCAGGTGAAATATTCTCTCTCTGTCTTCCAGCCACCACTGCATTCTCCTCTCTCATTACAAGAAACCTCTACCTCCTCTTCTTGAGTGAACTTCCTTTGGCAAAGCTCTTCTAAAACCATTACCACAAATGCTCACAACATTTGTGCATAACTTTCCAGCCAACTGATTTTTCAGCTGGAGTTGACTGCATGCATATTATTGTTCCTGCAACTTTTGTACCCAGTCTGATGGAGAGAACTACATCTTCATTCCCTTCAGTAAATAACCATGGGGAACCAAGCAAAACAAGTAAAACCAGAGTTAATTTTATTTTATATGTCAAAGGAAGGATTAAGGTGGTGCATGATCTACAGTAAAACCTGTAGCTGGGGACAGCCATTAGATACATTTGCAAGGATTTTAAGACTTCATGTGGGCACACAGACATTCACACTACATTTGTCATAGAGGCATGGTTCAAAGCTCAGTTCTGAACTTCACATATTGCAGAAATATCATCTCTAGTGATTGCTATGAAAAAAATTCAGAACTCAGAAATCAAATTCCAGAGCACCCAGTTCATTGTTAAAAGAAATACTTAGACAATCAACTCTCATATGTCAGGATTTTTGTAATTATCTCAATGGGTTTTTTTTTGCATATATGAAGAAAAAAATCTGACCTCAAATTTTGTGTGAAAACCAAGGTGTATGTATTTTGTTCTTTTTTTTTACATCACTGCTGGGCAGCACTCTGGCAGGTTAAAAACACAGTATCTCAGAAAAAGTCCGAGGTAAATATATTGTGCAGTGAACAAATTAAGGGAAAACAGTGTTTTGACTCTATCGGGAAAGACAGCCTAGTAGTATCTGAAAAGTGGCCATCTAATTACTGTAATATTCCCTGCTGTTATATTCCATTCGTAACACAAAAGAGGTTACAATAAGGGTGAAGTTCAGTTCCATGCGGTGTACTGATCCCAACACTCCTCCTTCTCTGATAATTCTTGCTTCTCTACAACCTTTATTTTCTTTACAAAAAGCACTCCAGGGTTTCTGAATGTAGCCTTTTTTTTTTTTACTGAAGCATGTACACAGTGCCTGTCATATTCCACTCCAAAATGCAAATGTACCTAAGCACAAACTATGTTTGAATTTAAATAAATGTCTGAAGAATCAAAATCTGAAGTTAATTCAGCAATAGAATAAGATCAGTATGACAGCAAGAGATGAACAGATCAGTAATTAGTATAGAAGAAGGAATGAACAGCAGACAAATTAAAAATTCTATTGGGCAAGAGGTGTCTATTCATATACCACTGAGGTCAGAAATATTACCTCAAAGGCTGAAAGGAAGAGAGTCTATCAAAATGAGACCAGCTGTTGAAACAAAAACCAATACAACAAAATGAAAAGTCTTCAATGTAATTTACAGTTAGAGTGTGAAAGAAGATCTGAAAACCAGTGATGCTGAATACTATCAAGAGGCTAGGATTTTAAGTTTGCAGCTGCAAGGACAACCAAGAGATAAATGCAACACTGGGCTCCACATACAAAAGCCATACATTCTGCCATCACAGGTCAATCAGCGCTGCATACTCCTGATTTCCATGAACTGAAAAGTGAAAGGAAGTTTAGAGAGAACAATTAAGGAAGATAATCAATGAAAATCAGAACTAGAAGAAACAAGAGCAGCTAAATGAAACAATCCTTTATTGACTGAGAAACTGGCCCCAGATTTCTGCAATCTCTTCCTTCCAAGTTAAAGAGAATACCGATGTAATTTTTATCCAGTACAGCTTTACTAATCAGTAACAGTTAAGGAGGAATCTCTTCACTGATGAACTGGTCTATGTTTATGACACACTGTAAAGTCATATTCAGAACATTGAATCTGCACTTGCTCCTCACTCCTATCAGCAGGGCTCATGGGGAAATTCTACTGCTATAACGGTGAAATAAGATGAGCTGCCTTACAGTTGCAGAATACATTGTCCAGCCACGACTGATGAGAGAGGTACGAGCACAAGAACCCTGACACACAACAGTCTGCCAAAGGACAATAATACAATGGATGTGAGAATCTATGCTATAACTGTTATGCTGTCACACATAACAGTTGCCCTGGATTGAGAAGGATATGCAGGAGTTTAAAAAAAACACCACAACCTAAAAAGAAGCCTGCACATATAAGTTGGAACAATACTAAAAACAGTGCCCAGATAAAAGAGCACTGAAAACATACTCAAAGAAACATAAATTGTAACAGCCAAATCATCCTAAAGTTTTTACACAGTCAAGTGTAAAAAGCAAACCAAATAATTAGAACTAGATGTAGACAAGAATATTTGACTATTTGACATACTGTGTAATCAATGGCCTTGGTAACATTAAAAATTTATGGGATTGCTTTGGAAGTTCACACACTCTCTAAATATAAAATGAAAACAAAACTGTTGGATCTGCTTGAGACAAAAATACCAGCTTCAAAATCTGCTGCATAAAAATACAGTTATTCTACTGTTACCAAATGAAGTGTATAGTTATGTATTGAACATGACATTTCTCATTTGTTTTGTAATTTTGTATTACTGACAAAAAAATTTAGCTCACATTTCATTACCACGTTCAATATATTTATTAAATATCCTCATCTTGTGTCAAAACAGAGCAGTAATTTTTTATGTTTAACACCTTCGCACAGAAAAACATCACATATGAATGCACCTCCAGGGTTTTCTGAGATTTTGAAAAAACCTGACCTGGGGAGAGGTGTCATTTTATTAAGTCAAAACATCAACACTTTGAGGAAAGAACATTGCCCTAATTAGTCCTAAGGTGTACTGTACAGCTACCGAGAGATCACCTAGAATCTTAAGCACAAAATATTTTTAAGCCTCTCTTTCATATACCTGCAGATAAATTCAGTATTTATCTAACTTTAAATACATTTTTGTTTGACCCTGATGTCTGGTGAACAGGACAACTCTTCTGTCTTGTTCCCTGCAGTTATATTAATACTTACTGTCCAGGCACCATTACATCTGTAAAATTACTACAGATCAACAGTTAAATGTAACACATTAACTTACATATTAATAAATTCTAGGATGTATACCCAAATATTTTTTATAATATTCTTCTAACATTTCACTTAAGTGTCACGTTAGCTTAATTTTGACTTAGTTTGTTCGGTAGCCCTTTATAGTTTCTTTTCATTCTACTGACACATGAAAAGTAGCAGAGTACTTTTCATAATGTGGGCAAAAAAAGTTCCGAAGTCTTTTGAATAATGTCACATTAAGAGTTTTTTCAAATAAACAGTATTAGAATGTCATTTTGTAATTAGGTGTGAAATTCACACTACCTTGATTGGAAAACAGCCAGACATAAGCACTAGTTACAAAGCACAACAGTGGCATAAACTTTTCTGAATCTTTCATCAATGTTCATTTAGAATTTATGGAGGTTTTGGCACTAAATTTCAGAATGACTCCTAGATTCCTGCTTTGTAAATATATTTTACAAGGGAACAGCATCTTAAACAACTGAAAAATTACTGTTAGTTTTTCAGTACTATACAATAAAATAAAATACACTTAGAGGTAGAAGGCTGCAATACTGTCAATTTATCTCTCACATTTTCACAGTGGCTATGTTGATAACCACTACCCTAAGTAATTACAGGAGATGCAAAAGATTGTTGCTATGATCGTATATTCAAAGTTTGAGCTACTATAAAACTCATTTTGAATGAAGAAAGCAATCCTGATTTTATACAAGTCTCTTAAATAAACTGGAAAGTTACTTAAAACAATAAATGTTCTAATGTTCCATACCAAAATATAGTGTGTGATCTCTCCCTTTGGTAGGTTGCTGCTGCACAGCCAAACTATTCTCAGAACTACTCCCACAGCTACTGACAATGCTGAAGATGCTGGACAAAGAGTAGACGTGTTGAAATGCTGCAGATACATGTGCACATACTCTAAATAAAAATACTAGATCAGTATGTAAGCCTGTATTATGAATGACATAATACTAAACATCGACAGTGCAATTTTATGCAGAACCTAATTAAATCAAAAGCCAAAAAATAATTGGAAAAATAAATGGATCATTTCAAGTGGATTTCTGTGAGCATATTAAAAAAAGTAACAAAATGGTGCTCTTAAAAAAAATGTTTACAAAGCCAATGAACTTTAATTGTGGCACCACCTTTCTAATGCAGCTACACCTATAAATGTAGGTCTCTAACTCTGTCATCTATCACAGTAACTCCAAACTTATCCTATATTAAAGTAACAGATAAAGGACAAGTAAACACAAAGCAGAAATGCTACAAAATCTCCTACAAGGCAGGAAAAAAAATCCTTTGTTTTTAAGGGATGAAACACACAGAGAACAAATTATACTATTAATTTGGAGTCACAGAAGACAAACGAACTAGTTTTGCCACCCTTCTACACTTTGAAGTGAGTACAAGTGGTATAACAACTATGGAACTGACAGACCTGAGCACTACTGGAAAATAGTCCAGGCAGCATTATTAAAAAAAAACCCAACCAAAACCAAAGATAAAATGCTTTTAAGATTCTGCTCATTTTAGTACTTCTGAAAAGTGTAACAGTTTATACAAACTGGGACACCAACACCATGCACAATTCAAGCCTGTGATCCTATCTGACAGGAAATCTTGGACTTTGCAAAAGGCAGCAGATACCAGCTGTCTAATAATTCAAAGGAAATGTTCTAGTATCTCTATGTGTGTATGAAGGAACTGGCGCTCCAGGTCTGGTCTTGCTGTCCCACAACCGCAGAACTGGAATCGTATCCCAATAACGGGATGAAACTAAATCTGTACCTGAGAAGTGAAGCAAAGAACTGAGCAAGGAAGACCACGGGCCATGGTTGCAGCCTATAAACACACATGGATGTAAACACAGTCAACACTCACAGAGGGAGAGCAGCACAATCAGGCCAGTTTCAATCCGTTAGTTATTAGCTGTAACTCTGACATCTTCATTCTCAGAACATTGCTTTTTGAAAACAATTTTTGAAAACTGTTTTTTCATCCCTTCAAAAATATTTACTGGATGTAAAGATTTCCATAGAACTAAATATATCAGGCACAGTTAATAGTGTAGGAATAGTCATTTCTGTTTGCACCTGGGTGATACCTTTTATAAATGAACCTATTAAAGGTTTTGTCTTGTCATGCTGAAGACAGATGTAAGAAAACCATGCAAGAAACAGGCCCTGTCCCCAAAATCTCTGAATGTTCAACTGCCCACTGGCTGATGAGGAAGAAGGAAAAAAAAAAAAGCACAATCATGTAAAATTAGTAAACTCAAAGACCCAGAAACAGAAGGAGCTTTTATTCTGCCCTTAAGGAGGGATTGGTCACTCTCTCCCCAAATACCAGAGAGAGATGAAGGGCAAAACTTTTAGCTGTCTGACAAAGAAGATAACTTCCACCTCAAGGGCCTATTTACATTCTGCAGCAAGGAAATTGGACTAAGGATCACATCAGTGAAATGAGTTAGAACCTGGAGGGACACCATGGAAAGAACTACCTTGCTGAATAAGGTTTAAGAGGGCTTATTCACTGAATAGTGGCAATTCAGGCATTTTCATCCTCTTTGCAACTAAGGCAATAGCACCAAGAAAACCATACTTGCAATTAAGAAATTAATAAACTAAAAAGAACTAATGTAAGTTTTGGATATTAAATTTAAATACATCCCAGAAATTACTACAGGTACATAAATGCACAATCAGTTATTACCCAAAGTCTTCTGCTTGCTGAAGCACGTTTGAATGGGTAAGAGGAAAACTTTTAATTGAAACTTGCATGGCAAAGTATGTCTTATCAGGTACATTGCAACCTCAGGGAAATGCTGAAATACTTCAACTCATAATTAAAACAGTTTAACTTAAAACGCTAAGGTGGCTTTCAGAATTAAAATTCTTTTGCGCTTGTCAGATAGGGCTTTTATGGGTGAGACTGCTCGGCCCTTAACTCTAGGATCAATGCTTACAGAGATAGTGCTTACAGTTTAGCAATAGAGAGAAGACGTAAAAGCCCATACCTTTTGTTCCACACTGCTTAACAAGGGAGGAATACCAGAAGATGGGGAGTTTGGCAGACCCAGTGCATCGCAAATAGCTTGCACTTCCTGAATAATTTCACTGTGCTTTTCCAAATGAGAGCCTTTACTCTTCTTGCTGTGCAGTATCTTTAAAGCCTGAAGTTCTGTACTGAGAAATACTAGAGAGAAAAGCATCATAATGGCATATTTAGAGACACTTAATTATTTCTGCATCCACATTCTCAGTACAGCTACAATATATACGTTTGTAAGATAACCATGATAAAAGGGAGACTTTCTCAGTTCTCTCCTGAACAGGTCAGTATCAGTTTCCTATTCTTTACCTCAATTTCCTCTCACCTGACTTCCTACCTTCAGTCTACACACTGCATTTAACTGTTCAACTCCCTTCTGCCACCAGACCCGAAGTTCCTCGGCTAGTTTCATGTTATCACACTGGTTCCTGCTGCCAACTCCTTTGTCCAAGTCCAACTTAAACTTAGATGTTGTTTCTCTCAATTCTGCTTTCAGCACCTTCAAATTGTGCAGCCTTTCTGTTTAAGCTGCCCTGAAACCCCTCACAAACACAGGAAGAAAGGTCTCAGTTTAGGTGAGCTGGAGCAATTGGATCAAGAGAGGGATCAGGAGGCCTCAGTAGGTTGCACCATACTTTTAAAAGAAATTTTAGTTTCTGCTAAAACAGCTTTCTAATGCTGCTCTATTTCTCACTTTGCACAAGTGAGTTGATGCAGGCTGAGCTAGGATGTAATGACTGTACACATCAACTTAAAAACACATAAGGAACTCTTCAATGTAAATTGTACAGTAATGATATAGCATGCACCTAAAATACTGTATTATAAATGGGAGAAATTATTATTACTTACATAGGAGTTTAAGACAATCTTCTTTCTCTCTTAATCTGTCTTTGATGTCTCCAGATACCAGTGACGAATACGGACAAGCCATTTCTCTCAGAAAGCCACTAATTTCAAGCTGGAAGCTCTCTATATCTTTCATGCCTATGGAAATAAATGCACAATTAATGGCTTTTTACAGAAACATCAAACTGCAATCTAATTTTTTACACTTATACACTTAAATTGCAGATTTCAACAGCCCAAAGATTAACCACCTACCACCCCAGTAACATTTTTCTTTTAAAAAGTCCTACATACAAGCAGACATGGCTTCTAGTAGTATATTGTACTCATGCTTTGAATGAGGTAATGCTACAGAAGTCTGTGAAGACATGAATGCAAATGAACATCAGCAGGAATTGAACAGCTTATGTCTCTAAATAGTGTGATTTTCTGATGAAGTCATCACAGGAGTCATGAACCTATTATTTTCAGTGATTGTTTTTAGTGCCACTACTTTTTTGGTGAAAACATAAGTAATATAAAATCCCATCCAAATTCCAGCACTCGACAGAAATAACCAGGCAGTGCTACACCTCATGTACCCACACACAGTGCGGACTGGAACACTGCACTGGACCAACAGCCCGAAAATACCCAGCACTGCAATTTATGCCATCAAAATATGATTGCAGGTGCAAATGTACTTTTTACATTTACATATACCTAAAACCACCCCTAATCACCTTCTTTCTTCCTCTTGATACAGTCTTCACAACACAAGACCTTAATCTAAGAGATGCGTATACACAAATATCAGCCTGAGTTTGGCTACCTTTCAGCTTTCTTGTAAACTTAAACACTGTACTTTCACTATTAGCTGAACGATATGGCTCTAAATCCTCTGAACAAATACTAAATTAACATTCGTATACCATCTGTTGCAGTGATGCTTTCTTCCATATTACAAAGTGACTTTATCTGGGAACCTAACCAAACGCAAAGCTCAAAAAATTCTGGTGAAGACAATCCATTTTCTGCTGCTTTATTCAGGGCTTCCTCCTCCAACAGGGCACCCGTGTACCTGTACAGGCAGATAAGCATCAGTAACAAGTAAGTGTAACATAAAATATACATATTTTCCAATTATTTTACTCTAAGGTGGTTAGTAACTACAGTTAAAGGAATTAGTCTTTCTACATTACGTTTCTAACCAAAAAATTATTGGTCCTTCATAAACAAAATAGTTTGTCAGAAAATATGAGGCAGGCGTTTTCACATGTCTATCTGAAAACAGACTTTGATCTCTCAAAACACGCCTGCCAGAGAAGAACTTAAGTACTAATTCAAGTGTTTGTCAAATTGCCTCCTAACATTAACAATTCACTGCCCTGGAGTACTGGGAATAATACAACTGAAAATTAAATTTTGCACGGATTTTGTCCCGTACCATCCAAACCACATCGCGGGAGGTGGGCAGGCACCAAAGAACGAGGCGCTGCCCCGCCAGCCTCCAGCGGCCGCCCCAGTGCTGACCACCGCTGCTGCAGCCCTGCACCTCACGGAGCGCCCGGGCTCCTCTGCCCTCCCTGCACTACACCCGGGGCGAGCCCACC
>VZTI01004803.1:1762897-1827129 GCA_013397865.1 Struthidea cinerea
GCCGCCGCGCGGGAGCCCCGGCCGAGGGGAGGCCCCCGGCTGCCCCCGCCCCTCTCTCGGCGGCCGCCCTCGCTCCGAGGGGCCGCGGAGCGCCTCGGGCTCACTCCCCGCCCGTGTCTGGGGATGACCCTTCCATACAACCCTGCTCTGCCTTTCCACCCCTCACCCTTTCGTCTCCTGGCCCTGCGGCTGTGGTCCGGATTTGGCCCCAAATCCCTGCCCGCTGCAGTCGCCTATCCCGCTCCGTCGGGTACCAGCCACTTGGAGATACACAGGGCCAGGAGAGACCACAGCCACCCTTTTGGGCTCCGGACGTGGCTCACGCCCAGGGCAGCCAGCTCTGCCACTTGCCCCAAGCTGCCTCTGGGATGTGGTTCGAAAAAGCAGGTTTTGAGGCCTGAACCTATGCGATTATTTCTGGGACCTCTCAAATTGTGAAATTCTGCCTAAGATGGTGCAACCCATATCTCCTGGGCACTTGTAGTCCTGATTTTCCACTGTGGGGTGCCTCAGCCCTGCTGTGCTTGATTTTGGTTGAGGTGGAGTTAACTCTCTTCACAGTGGGTATGGGGCTGTGTTTTGGGTTAGTGCTGAAAACAGTGTTGATAATATAGAGATGTTTTTGTTATTGCTAAGCAGCAGTTGCACAGAGCCGAGGCTTTTTCAGCTTCTTGTATTCTCATAGTAGAGAGTACCCCCACCTGTGAAGGGACTGGGGGGACATGGGAAGCTGGGAGGGGCCACAGCCAGGACAGCTGACCCCAGCTACCAAAGGGATATTCCAGGCCATATGGCATCATGATCAGTATATAAAGCTGGGGGGGGAAAGGAGTGAGGGGGGATGTTTGGAGTGATGGCATTTGTCTTCCCAAGTAACTATTGTCCTGGGGATGGCTGAACATCTCCCAGCCTGCCCATGGGAAGCAGTGAATTAATTCCTTGTTTTGCTTTGCTTGCATGCACTAGTTCTGCTTTATGTATTAAACGGTGTTCTACCTCAACCCACAAGTTTTCTGGCTTTTGCTCTTTACTTCTTAACCTATGTGTGTTCTCATTTTTTGGATTCTCTCCCCAGCCCCAGTGGTGGGGGAGCGAGTGAATGGTTGCATGATGGTTAGTTGCCCGGTGGTGTAAAACCACAACAGCCCTTTTGACCTTTTTTTACCAGTATTTTCTTATGTGGACCTTCAGAAAATCCAGTTGCTTAATCTGTGATGAAGACCAGAAAGGCTTACAATTGGATGGAAGTAATTACAACATAGATGTTCTTAACGCGTGAAATCTCCACAGTTTTTGAAGCAACTATTTTGAATTATTTCTATTTAACAGAAGACGTGGCTTTATTGAGTGCTAAGCTTTAAAAAGTGGGAATCAGGACAGCCATGACATCCTCCCCCACCCGCAGACAGAAATCTAGAAATTAAAAACATTGTTTATGGCAGCCAGGGGAAAGAAGAGCATCCTAAAGGCTGACACACTTATGTTGACCATATGTGTACATCAGTGCCAGTACCTCAGCAGTCTCTTTCACAGCTCACAACTGTCTTGTACCATATGACTGAACTTTAAAGGGACTTTTGTTTCAAATGGGCTAACATAATTTCCCTAAATGAAGGAGCACGCATCTGAGAGCAGAGATTCTGAACATAAACTCTTGCTTGTCTACACAGCAAGGTGAACATGGGAATTTTGGGGAAAGGTCTTCTGCCAATTTATTATTATGTATTTTTGTGTATTATTAGGTATGAAATCTCTACAATTATAAGTTGCCTGTAATCTTGCTAAAAAACAAAATACACGACTCAGTTTTCTATTAAGGTAGGTAAACCTCAACCATTTACTTGTATGAATATGACAAGTCACAAATTGTTATGCTGCCAAAACTGCTTGAGAAATGTTCCTGCTGCCAGGCTTGCAATGCGCATTCTCAGACAGCCTCATGGCAAGAATGGGGTGGAAGGGTCCTGCTTACTGCTGCAGCAGGGCCATCACCTCCTGATCTGCACTGCCAGCCGAGATGGGTTCTATGTGGTAGGCATTAGCTATCTGCTCCTAGAAGGAAAAATAAAGCTGCTTACAGATGCATCAGCTGCACATTTAAACACTTCATTGCTTAGTCCTTCTCATATGCAGCATAAGAATAAAAAATGAGATCTCTTGAATTCCAACAAAACGGAGGCAGACACTATTTTAATGCAGGAGAGGTACAAATAATTTGTAGTACTAAGAAACATTTGGCAGACAATTAATTGACCACTAGAGGGGATCATAGGAGTGGAGAAGGAGTTGAATGTACTACATGATAAATGCTTTCCTCTAATCCAGGCTCGCCTACGTGCGATGTTGTACTGTATGTGCACAGTTTAAAAATGATTGAGAAAAGACAGCACTCTCTGCATACTTAGGTTGATATAAGAAGCTTATATTAAGTTTAAAATACATCAATAACGGGTTTACTTGTTACAATGAGGTAGCTTCTTTACACAGATATTTTTTTACCAGTTTAACTTAGTACAGAATAAATCTGTTTAGCTTCCATCTGTAAAAAGGTGCTAATCATTCTTTTAACCTAGTAAAAAAACATAAGTTCTGTTCTTCAGACTTGCTGTCATTTAAACAAGTGTACCTTGCTTGTTTAAAAGCTAATGTTAAGTTGCTTTTAATCCTTCTTGTTCTTATCTTTAAGGATGATTTAGGAGTAGCCACCCCAGGCAGTATAAACCTCATTACATCATTGTGGAATCAGACTGCAATTTGACATTGATCTATGTATTTTAATTACATCAGTCTCACAAAAAAAGTATTTGCAATGTGAATGATGTGATATCAATGTCATCGAACCTGAACAAATTTCCACTAGCTACAAGGATCCTACTCATCCATCTACTGGCTAGCCTGCTGAAATTGAGCTTGACATCCCGTCATAAATATTTGATTTAGAAATCACCCTTCTAACATCTTCCAGACCAAATCAAGCCACCTGAAATAGTGACATCAAAGTTTTAAGTCCAGAATGAATTCTTTTAAGAAACTATGCACAGTAATAAATTCTGCAGAATGCAAAGTTCAGTTCCTTGAAAATGGACTGCTCTCAAATGACTTTGTTGTGGCACATCTCTCTGCACAGGGGTGGGAGAGGTCAGAACCAGGCAGCCATCAACACCTTGCACGATGACTGCAGCATATTCACTAGTACCCTTTTTCCAGTACTTGTCTAAGAAGATGGTGGCTTTTCACTGTCCTTGAGTTGGAATAAAATTAATAAGGCAGTCTAGCTTTGTAAGGTTATGGACTTAATTGCACACAGTTGAAGTTACTAAGTTCTGTCATTTACTTTTGAAGTAGTAGGTGTGGGGCCTAAATATTTCAGTGAGATGTGCTTGCATCTTTCAGCATCACTAAATAAATATAAACAATCTGCTTCCCTTTTTTTCTAGAGGTGGTTTACAAGAGAAGCATTATGACTATTGAAAGAACCTAGATTTCTTTTTGCTTAAGTGGAGTCTAACGCGGAATATATTAATACACAAAATACAGAAAGAAAAGCATTGAACATAAGCAGCTTTTTAAAAGGGAAAGCTGAGTGACTCATGGAATTGCCTGCACCTTTCACCTCTGTAAGGGGACTCAGTTTAATTGTCTTCTTGCTACTAACATAGTAATTATACTGTGAGGACTAATTACTTCTGAAATTTCTGTTGCTGTTTTTTTTTGTTTTTAAAGAGAAAGTGAGAAGATGATTTAGCCCATAGGTGCCCAGTCAACATTTGTTTGCAGGAGAGTGCTGGTCATAATTCTGTAGATATTATTCAATTATGAAAAAGATTGAAGCCACAAACTAGTGCAACATATTAAGTGAGCAAAAAAAGACAGACCTGCAGTAAATCTGGCCACTGCTACAGCAAATGTTCAGCCTGGCAGGACAAAGCAATGAATATTCCAAGTTCATATTTCTCATTCTTTTAAAAATAAACTGTGCCCGTTTTGCTCTTCAGACCATATGGCATGAATCATTTCAGTGAAGCATTCATCACATCATGATTTACACTGACATTATTTCTTAGAAGTTAAGTGGTGGGGCTTCACTGGGAGCAGCTTCGTGTATTACAGCCATTCTCTTCTCTTTCACTTTTTTCACTGAAAGGTAACTTCATTAATCTCAGCTCAAAACTGGAGTTATGGGAGTGAAACCCAAGCACAAAGTGTTCCTGCTTTTAGGCTTTCTGGTTGAAAATTAATTTACTCATAAACACAAGGTTTTTATTTTAAGCTTTTATTCTCGTGTATGATGTAGTCATAGGTGGCTGATTGCTACTTACTTTGTTTTCATTTTAAGAAAGTACAACAGAAAAAAGTCTTATGATAGTTATAGCAAAAACAAATTTAATTAGAACATGCTGAATATTTAAATGGAAAAGAAAGTATGTGATCAGGAGTGTGAGTTACCTGAGAGGGATTCCCTGAGGTCAGAAACCTGCTACCGAGTCCTGTGTCAGTAACACTGGAAGACTGCAGAGTTGTCCAGGAAAGCCTGTGAACAGGGGCCCCACAGACACTGTGCTGCATCCATAGGGAAACCGGGTATGTAGATTTGCAGCAGTTCCCTCTCTCAGCTCTTAACTCTCTTTTATCACTACCTGTTTCTTTTTTTCCATGGATTTCCCAAAATTAAGTGAATTTTCTGTGGGTTTTCCCCCTATTAACCCCCTGCTGAGAGATCAGAGAAAGGAAGAACTTCTGCATATAGTAAGACAAAATTATTTCTCTGCTAGTCATGTACACAGTGTGACCTTGGAAAATCACTTAAAACTTTGTACTTCAGGTGTAAAAGAACAGTGTTATTTGGGTAGTAAAGATGGTAGACCAGAACTTAATACATATAAGAAATAATAATAACAACAACAACAACAACAACAACAATAATAATAATAATAATAATAATAATAATAATAATCCTTCTGACCTTGACTGATAAAGTGTAAAGTATCAGAGTATCTACCCTAGTTAAAATAAAAGACAGGAAACATGAAATATTATTAAATGATGGGAATAGTTTACTTCTAAAAAAATTGCTGAATCAAAACATAAAGTGGCAAATGTTGGGTCTTAAATGTAAAGCTGAGACTTTCCGAGTATGAGACATCCATTCCACTGGGGCTTGACTCACAAGTCATACTTCACAATTTATAGGAAAACTGGTTTCTTAACATATTGGAATAAAGATTTTTAACAAGCTTCCATCTGTTAAACCAGCGAATTGGCTTAGTCTGATCATGCTTGCTGTTTTAATAAATAGCCAGCATCATTTTTCAAACCACAGCTTTCAAATTAGTTTGGAGCATTCCAACTCACACTCGTTGTGGCCAGTCCTGAAAGATTGACGTTGCTTGTACGTTTGGAGGAGCCTACACCACAGAGAGAGCCCAACCTCCGGTCCTGGTGGCTTGGAAGAAAGGCATACCAGTGCCATTTAGGAAGGGTGGGCTGAGAAGTGACCTCAGGATAGCCACTTCCTTGACTAATGGTATTGCAAATGAGACATAATTGGTCTCAAACAGGAAGGGAGTTAACCACTAAAGTCCGAAAGCAACTCCCTGTCTGGAAGGTGTGTTTGCCACAGCAAAAAAAAAGCTACTCTGTTAGCATGGGAAAATGAACTGAGGGCATATTTGTCTTTTTGCTGGGTTTTTCTTTTTCAACAGCACAAATGAAAATGTCAACAAAGAAGTGTGCATGGAATTAAATCCTTGCTTTTCCGTCTCTATAACAAGACATTTAGGGTGTATCTATATTTTTCAATCATTTTATATATTAGTATTAAAGGTTAAAGCAAAGCATCAGTAAAGTTAAAATGAATGTTTGTAGTCCAGATTAAAGCAGTCAAAATCCATCAAAAAGAAGTCGTAATGCGAGAAGTGATTAAAAAAAGGGGGGGAGGGATTAAAAATATGACTATTGACAGCTAAAAAGATACACTAGCATGAAAGGCTGAACACGTTTGTGTTATGCACCATGCTTCTCAAGTCTTGAGTGATAGGAGTATCCAAAACAGGAAGTGATGAGGATTGGATGCTGACCACCAATCTATACCATTAGAGTTTTTCTTATGAGACAACAGGAATAAATGAATTGTGCAGTTTGTTGTTTCTTCTCTGTTTCTATAGCCATGCTCATCAGTTTCTCACCCATGCTTTTGTGGGGTGTTTGATCCAATCTTTTTCTCCTCTCCATCTCAATCTTGTCTTTGTTCCAGTTCTCCTCATGAACTTCAAGAGACTTCAAAGCACAGGAAGTGACAAAGGTTCAGTGAAATGGTTGCATAATAATCTAATCTATGTGAAACAGCTGAGGTGACATAGCTGAAATAATAAAAAAATGAGTAAATTAAAGGAGCGTGAAGCATTTGAGCCCATAGTATTGAAATCTGACAGCATTAGAAGCAAATAAAAAAAGTATGATGTGGCCTTTAATGTATGGAGTGTTCCTCTCATGGAAAATGCAATACAAACTCACAAACATGCACACATCCATACATATATGTATGTATATATAAAAGCAGGTCCTTAACTTGTATTTCAGGCTGGGGGGAGGTTTTGGTTCTTAGTCTCTCTTTTTCAAATGATTCACCTAGGAACTGCTTTTGTGAAAAGTTCTTAGCATAATTCTATTGGATTCTCCTAGAAAAAGAAATAAGGTATTTTTAGAAAGCTTATTTTGCTTTCCCTTGAACTGTAGGGCTTTTTTTTTTTTTAATAGTAACTCAGTCTTTTGGTTTTCTTTCACCTCTTTCACCCCCTCTGTTGCTATTCCTTGAGGACTGTGGGTGGCCGATGAAGCAGTGAACATCACATGATGTCACTTAGCAACCTGATGTTCATAAACAGCAACAATCATTTTTCTAATGGCTATTTTTCCCCGTCAAAAAAAACGTTTAGATCCATTCCATTCTGACAGTGCTGAATTCTTCGTCTGACTTCCAGTACATTTGTTGCTTATGCTTTCCTTTTTGGGGGTCCAATTTCAACATGATTACGTCATAGCTGTAAGGATTACATCATGCTATTAGCTATTAAGATGCTTATAACTTTTTTCTGAGCTTACTAGTAACATGTAATGACAGTAATTGTTAGCACCATTGAAGATCTTTAAGAATAGTCTCCTCTCCCTTTTCCTCAGTTGCCTGCATTGCATGTCTCGGATGCTGTCAACATACTGTTGGTGAGATGAAACCAGAAGGGTCATCCACAAACAATATTTTTATTTTTAAATACCTTTGGGGAATGCTCAGGAAGCTCAGAGATCTATCAATTCTTTCAGAAAGAATCTGGTAGGATTTGTGTGCATCCTCTTAATATTAGTATAATCATTTAAAATACTGGTTTTGCTGTGAAGGACTGTCTCTGTTAAATGACAAATTTTTGCAAACAGCTTACCTTCACATGAGTATTAAGATGGAAACCAAAAGATAAGATTATAAACTATGGAAAGTGGAATTGTGCAAGCCTTTGAAAAGGACCTTGCAAAAAATCGCTTAGGAAATACAGCGAAATTATGCAACCACCTAAGCCCAGCTTGTCCTCAAGGAGTTCTGTCTCTTGAGAGCACAGAAGAAAAACCAACCACAAATCCTGTCCATGCAGCATCAATTCCCCTCTCCCTAACCATATGGCTGCTCCTCAGAGAACTGGGGGCTCTGTTACTGAGAAGAGGGAGTAATGTGGGTGAAACCAAGACACTGTCATCACGTGCGCATGACTGCTTCCACAAATCCTCCAGCTACTCTGTAAATACTCCTCTCCCTCTCACTATTTGCATTGGTAATTCATACACCAAGTAAGTAATGGCTGAACTACACAGATAGGGAAAAGTATCTTGTTTTCTTGCTCCCTTTATTTTTTAAATTTGATTTTAAAAAATATATATACTACAGAAGAGAGAAATAAGAAAGACTGTACTTCCTTTCTATTTCCAAGACGTCTTTCTCATTCATACCCTCTTTCTGTGGATCTGCATTTCAGTTCTATAAAACTGGGGGAAAAACCCCTCTGATAGAAATACTTATGGCCCCAGAGCTCTATACTGCTCTCACATAGCTGCAGTATCTCGCATCAGTAAACTATTGCTATCTGACCCACTTCAGGCGCAGCGGCTTATGTCTGGAGGGTGACAGCAATGAAATCTCTACAAGCAATCTTGAAATTTCAACTTTGCTGTGTCTGGTAGAAGCCAGAAGAATAAAACTGCAAAATAAACTGCTTCCTGTTGTTGAGGGAAGTGAGGACAGAGTTACCTAATCAACAGCTTTCTGTCTACTTAAACCTTTAAACTCAGCTTAACAGGAGAGGCAGATAAAGTGATACATGTAATATATTACTTTCTACATTTTCTTCCTGCGAGCAAGCAAAATTAAGACTATTGTAATGAAAGATGAATTAATCCAAGATGAGATTTGATGTAAATTATGCAGACTGAGAAAATGAATGAGAGATTATGGCCTCTGCAAATGCATTTTTTATTCTCTGCCAATACAAGGTTTATTTTTTTTTTTATTCACATTTTTATTACTATGTATATGATGGGATTATTCACAGAAATCATCACATTCAGGGTGTGCTGGCTGGAGACATAGGAAGAGAAAGTCCTTAGCCTGATTACTTCCCAACATACTTTTATTTGCCTCACAATCTTTTTGCATTTTATAGAGTGAATTAGAGTTGGATGACATAATTAAATCAAAGAGAGGTTGTGGGGTGTAGCAAAACTAAAATCTCAAAACAGTTATGAGCTGCAGTGAAGATGATTTTAAGAAGGAAGACAATCTCATGCTCTTTGTATGTCAGTAGATGGTGCTCTGTATACTATCTGCATGCACAATGTATAAGCATAGAATGGTTTTATAAACAGTGATTCTTACATAGCCTTCCCTTAGTGCAATGGAAAGAACTTCTGGGGAAAAAACCTATATAGTAAATTCAACCTCTTCACAATTCTAGTTACATTTACTTGAAAATATACGTTTTGGCCCTTAATTTCTAACTCTTCCTTGATTTCAGGTGTGTTCATAGAGGGGTTTCGCTTCAGTAGATCTGGCTTCTGCAGCAAAATATCAGGTAGCAAGTAAAAACAAACTAGTAAATAAGTTTGCTTCACAGCTTAACTGAATTTCTTTGTAAGCTCCATGCACAGAACTACATGTTGCATTTAGATCTATTTAGGTACTTATCTGAGAATGATATTCATTAATAGTCTTTTAAAAGCCCCATTTTAACAGTAAACTTACTTTTAATACATTTTATGTTAGCTCTTGGTGCTGACCGTACCAAATTATCATTCTCCTTATTTGTTCCAGACATTAGGGGACACTTCTAACACAACAGTATTATTTAGGACTTCTTTTGTAGGAGCTTTTGTTCATTCTTATTTTATTTTTTTTACTCTGTAGGCACCCATTCAGACACCAACCTACCTAGAAGATTTCCAATCATAAATAGGAATAAAAAGTAAGTAGTGCTGAGACATGACCAAACTTTGAGGTATGCTGTTTCCTATTTCTGTTACTAAATGAAGAGGTTCAGCATCTTGCAAGACAGGAAGCTCTCCGTTACAAATCACAGTATGTACAAAGTATGTAAGTTGTCAATGGCCCACTATTTTGGCAATGGAAAAGCTCCTTTAAGACAATTTGAATACACCTTGTAGGCACCCAGGGATCTTTTCACCACTCCTTTCTCACACAGAGCTGGTGCTCCTTGTTCTCTATTTAAACATAAAGATAAAAATAAAGATAGTGAAAAAGTATTTTTAGATGGAAGAATTTGGTTTAGTTGGTGGGGCACTGCTGTGTTTCCAGAAGAAAAATATGGTGAACATAAAGGAGGAGTCAGGATAACATCCTGGAGCAGTTTCTAGGCCAGTTTTCAGCTCTATCAGTTTTCTTGAAGACAAGTTAATGGAGGGGCTCAAGTCTTCCCCTAGGTTTTGCATGCAACCAGCTGCAATGCTGTGGTGTAAGTGCGCAGCCTATCTTTCATAAAAGATGAAAAGTCTTAGATGTGGAAGGGTAAAGCTCATAAAACTGATCTGAGCAAGAGATAGCTTAGTTATCCACTGGGAAATACCAAGGGACAAGCAAGGGTCTGTCGCCGCGGGCCCTCGGACCATTACCGCTCAAGCGGCGTCCGGACCGATCCCGACAGGGCTCGGCGACAGTGTCGGTGGACACTGCCTTTCAGTGAGTGCCTCTCGGCAGCGCGCCGTCAGCCGCTTCGTGCGGGCTATCGCTGGCAGCGGGGTGAGATTGGATAATCAATCTCCCGAGGCCCGTCGTCCGGGTCACTCTGGCTGCTGGTGGTATGCGGTGGTGTGGCGGTGCGATCCCAAAGGCAGAGAGATAAAGAGAAGGGGAGCTCTGTCTCTTACCAACAGCTACGTTTATTAGCAGCGTGGCTACAGAGGGGGAGAACTCCGAAGATTTCAGGGGTGTTCGGGGTTTTTAAGGGGAAAATTCAAGGGAGGGGTTTACAACTTGGACCAATAGGGTAACGGTATAGGGGAGGAACAAGGGTACAAAAACCAATGAGGTACAACTGGGGTATCAACTTGGGAGGAGTCAGGGAGGAGCCAACATGATGGGCACTTAACTGGGGAACATTCTGGAACAGAAGAACTGGGCATGTGCAAAGAGGTGGGGATAACAACTTTGACAGACAGAGGAGAGGGAGGAGATCGGGCGGGGACTCTATACCATAGAGTCCTCAAGGGAAGAGGACTGATCTGCTTCCGATCCCTCCATCCACCTCAAAGCACTCAGTGGCGTTGGGGGAGGTGGCCTCTGGATGGACCAAGAGGATGCTCGGCTAGAAGCAGGTGAGAAACCCTCACCCACAAGGGTCCAGGTGTTGCTGTTGTTCTAAGTAACAGTCAAAACAGTGTTTTTTAATCACTAAGAAAAGAGAGGTGAAGGTTGTATACTTCAACTCATTATTTCTGCATTTTCTGTGTTGTGGGAGATCCAAATTCGAACCTCTACTGTGCAGCCTTCAGTCACACCCCTCAGGTTACAACCCTCCAGCACCCCCAGACCCATCTGCCAACCCCCATTACCCCATTATGTGTGATGCCAACCCCACCTTCGCCTGCCCACTGTCCTCGCTTCATGTCCCCAGCCATGGCCTCCCCACCTCACCCCCATCATGTCCTTGTCCCCATCCCACCAGGCTGCAGGCTGAGGCTTTCTCAGGTAAGCCTTCTTCTTGAAGATTATCAGTTATGAATAAATTGTTTTCACTGAGAAATTTCTAGAATGAAGTCCTCTCCTAGCCAGCTGCATGCCTTGGAAATGTGCCTTTTTGACAAAGCAAATGTGTGTTCTATAGAAAGCAAACTGCACTAAAGAAATTTTTCAGAGAGCCTGGTGGATGGAACAATCACCATCCATTAGGAGCACTGACACTAGCTCTGATGGGGTCCAAGCCTGGCACTCTTAGCCCAAGGGGTTACTCAGACAGGCTGAACTACTGGGACTAATTTACATGCCCTCCTTACTGGAAAATTTTAGGCAGTAAATCAAGAATCATAGACAAACTATGAGGAACCTCTGTTTTGTGAATCCTGGCAGATCCCTGGAGCTGCCCAGCAACTGGCTGTTTGATACGATTGCAATGTGATGCACCTGTATGTCCAGCCAATATATAATATACATTCACACATGAAATATTAGGCACTGAGTGGTTTCAGGTGCTTTTTAGTGTGGAGTAGATAAGGCAACTGAGTTTGTCTGTAAGTGCCTACAGAGACACTTGAGGAAAAAAATCCTTGCTCTGAATTTAGCTCACAATCCCTATGAGGCACAGTTGGCTGTCCATGAAAAGGGAACACCTCCTGGAAGTATTGTAAAGAAAACCACTTGGTAAGACTGAGAAGTGTAGAGGCAGTACAGCTGTACAGAAAGGGGGGCAGGTTAATGTACTTGATAGAAATAAAGACACTCTCTTGAAATATAGATCTCAGTTGGAGAAAACACATTTTCAAACAAAAATATTAAATTTCTTTCTAGATTCTACAACTGTAGTAAACATTTATGAAGAAATGACCAATTTGAGAATCAAAAGGAAGATTAACAGCTTCAGTTTTATATGCTAGCAGCCAAATTAATTTCTCACTTCGTGGAATTCATCCAGGCTTCTACTCTCTAACTTTAGTGAGTTATTCCAGATTTAAACCAGTGTAAGCAAGGGCAAGTTAAAAATACTTGTGCCACAATTGGCCTTGAAAATACATTTCTCCATGATAGACATTAAGCTGACTGCTGAGGCAGACAGCATGTCTTGCCCATAATAATTTTGTATTTGCTTCTTTTCCTTAGTCCTTAAAATGAGTTCATGACTTCATGACTCTTAGAGTAAATGCATTATATCGTGAACACACTTTTTATTCAATATTTGGGGGAAATTAAAGTAAATATTGTATGTAATAATACTGCATGGAAAAGCATGAAGGAGTTAATATGAAGGCACTTAGTTAATCCTGTGGTCTGAGGTAAATGGCAGACAATCATGTAAACCTAATTAACATCATAAAACAAAGACAAACAGCATTAGCCCATCAGGTCCTGGCTAATCTCTTATTTTCTTCAGAATACCATTGCATGAAAAGGTAAGGTCTTATATACTCAATTAAAGCTAATTCCATAAATGTTTTGTCATGCTTTAGCCAAAATTGACCCAGACTTTCAATCTACACTCCTGCAAGCAGATCTTAGTCACACAGACGGACCTTTGGAAACAAGCTTTGCCTAATGGCATTTCCTCCACGTTATTCTGGTACCTGAGCACAGAGAGAGGGGGATTAGTGAGAAAAGAGAGAAACCACACAACCGTTGCAATAATTATGATACCGAATTTCAGTGCAGACAGTTAAGTGAAAGGAACCTTGCTGAAGCATCAAGCACCTGGGGAAAGCTCCTGGGAATGAGTATGTTTTCTTTGGATTGTATTTTTGGTTTGGGGGAAGAATTTGTGACATTTTCTTTGGGGCTTTATAAAGCAAATATCCATAATGTATCATTAAATTTAATTTCTGGTCATTCTTTTGTTTCCTTCTGCTGTTCATTAGTCCTGGAGGATTCTACATCACTTGTAGATAGTCTTTCCATGAATATAATACTGTGGCTGAACATTATGAGATGTACTTTGGATGTCACAAAGGTCATTTCTATATACCTTTATACACAGATTTGGACACAATATCAGAGAATGGTCAATATGAAACTTTTTAAAAAACTGCTTATTTTTCACGAATTAACTTAGAATTCAGGAAATGGGAATCTCAGAAGGATTTTTGAAAAGTGAGTATTTTTATATCTACCTGAGCTACCTGAGATAAACTAAATTTCACCTCTCAGATGAGGACGATTACCAGATTAAAATATCCATGATAAACTAGCATGTTTTTGCTAGGGAAAAGGGTAATAGAGTTTTTGGTTCTTTTTTTTTTTTTTTTTTTTTTTTTTTTTTTTCTGTTTATGTAGTACATATATGTTGCTTAAGAATAAGCAGTTTAGTTATTTAATTCTGTCAACTGTTAAAGGGTACAAGTACTAAAATCGGGTGGCAGCCCTGAATCCTTGTCCCTCTTCAGTCCTGACCTGGCAGTTGGCCATCTCCAGGGAGAGTTGGGGGGGACTTTCCTGTGTATACTGGGAGTGACAGGGAAGACACACAGAAGAGCAATTGTCCATCTGCTGGACATCTCTGTTATGTTGTTCTGCTCAATTTTACCTACGTATCTTCATCTCTGAAAGGAAGAGGAGGAAAACGATCTGCTGGAATAGAGAACAGCTTTTCCACTTTAAACTCAGAATTTGTGCAAATATTGGGTGCTTTGTCCATGATTCATGAAATTCGATGGACATTAGCTATAAACTTTAGTTTTTTGTTTTGCAGAGATGTCACTATGATAGACTTTGAAGAACCTTTCTATTCATTTTGTATTGTCATACTTTGTTAACTGTATTGCCCTTTTCCTGTTGCCCTTTTTGTTTTATTTTTTCTCCTAATGACAAAGCAGAGTCTAATTAGATTTTTTTAAAAATTTACCCAACTATTAGTCTTTATTGAGAACTAATAAAGAACTCACTGTTAAGAAATAAAACAAATTAAGAGGGATACGTGCATGTAGTAAAGAGGTGTCATGGAATGACAGGAAAAGGGCAGCACCTTTAAATTAAGAAAGGAAAATGATGTAATAATGATTAAACCACAAAACAGAACTCCAACACAGTGAATGAGCAATGAAAATAAGGTAATAAAAAGGAGTACTGAACTAGCTCATGAGACATGTTATTACAGTGAACATTATGCTAGGACTGTTTATTTTGCTTAGCATTATGGCCACCTTCAAGGTTGCTATGACAAATGTGTGAGCGTTTAACGGAAAAGGAACATTTTTTTTTTAGCTAAGAAGGCATCCACCAGCTCTCTGCCTACTCAATTTCCTAAATTACGTGCCACATAAATTTAACTTCATTGGCACTAAACAAATGTTAATGTTAACCACTTATGGGTTAAAGCAATTTTTGAAATATTCAGTGTGTTTCTCTGTTGACATTCCTCAATCCATAAATTGTAATCCATGCAGTTTTGCTTGAAGAAAGCATTCACTCAAAATGTAAGGCACAATAACAGCACCTAAGTAAGAATTTCTACTAGCTAAAGGGCTGATCCAGATTAAAAATTACTATGTACAGCTTCTACTGGATTTAAGGGAAATTAAAGTTTTTTTTCATAACTGGCCTTTCAATGACTTTTTTTTCTATGGCACTGAAAGAGTCTTATTCATGTGTGACTAAGTGACACTAAAATTTATGCAAGGTCCTTACGGCAGAGGGAATAGGGGAGGAAAAGCACAACAGGGTTTCTCCCTGCAACTTACAAAAACATTATCAATGTGGTTCATTCATTGAGCAGGGACAAACTCAGAGGCCTGTTACCAGCTGGAATAGATGTACTGGACCAAACAAAGAGGTAAAGTGGAATTGGGACAACCACAGTCTGAAAGTGAGGTAAAAGTAGAGTACAAAAAGGTCATTGGAACCCAGTGCACAGGAGGGTTGCACATTGACAGGGCTGTCCTTCAGGTTGTAATTCAACTTCTAAAGATTAAACTAGGTCTTTGGGATGTTTGGAGGCATAGGAAGCAGGTAAGGAGTTCCCACCTGGCCTGTCAGGATGTGTAAGGGGAGTGGTAGAAAGCTACATTAACCTTGCAGCATTTGAAGCTGTGCAGGTAGTGCTTATTAATGTAATTAAATAATGAAAATACTAAATGGTGAGTGGGGTCACAATGGAAGCTCTGACATAAGAAGCAAAGATGGTGTAAAAAGAAGACTATAAGATCAGGAAGCCCAACTAATCACATCTCAACATTTCAAAAGGAATGGATCGATTTCCTCTGCTGGGACCTCAAGCTGAAGGTACATTGCCCTCTAACCTGACAACTAAAGACGTTATGTGTGGTATTATTGATGGAAACCTTGTTATATGCTTTTTCTTTCCTGAAACATTGTTTAGGAGTCCCTTTTTTTGCTAGTTTTTTCTGTGTTGTTAGGGCATGACTGGAAGAAAACTGTCATGGTTTTTACATCTTGGCACAAGATTTGCAATTTCATCATTGAGGTGAATGATGATGAGATGAGATTTAACTCCATCACTGCCAGATTAACAAAAAGCGTCAGGAGGCTCCAAGTCACAGCACAGGAACCTGTAAGACTACAAGTGATACTGATCATGTTCTTGCCTGATGTTTGCTGTTGAAGATTCAGGCTTATGACAGATCTCCAAAAGAGCTGTCCATGATATTGTCAAAGGAACTCTAGAGCAGCATGCATATAGATGAGGCACTTCTGCAAATGTTCCCAAAGCTGATGCTCTTCTCTTCTAAAGCTACAGGCAGCAAGTAGCATAAAAGCCTAAACTTGCTGCTCAGGGAACACTGTATATAAGCAAACAAGTGACTGAGAACTAGAGAGAAAAAAACACAAAATAACCCAAAACACTTTTCTAGGATGTACTTGGTGGTGGGAGAGAAGCAGAATCTCCTGGCTGTGGAGATTTTGCTTGAGACACCACAATTTGTTTACCTGGCTATGGAGATTTTGCTTAAGATACCACAATTTGCTTCAACATTGGGGTGGGTGTATTTGCCTTTCCTCGGGATGTGCTGTGGTTCAGTAAGCTCTGCTCAGCTGAAAAGAAACTTTTCACGCCATGCCTCTGCAGAGTGCTGCATGCGATATTTGTGTTGTTAGAAGAGCTGGAATGGAGACTGTGTTTGAGTTAAACAGATGAGCAGAACTAATGCAGGGGTTGAGCAAGGCTGAATACCAAGCTGCTAAGGTAAACACCAGCTCAGCTTTCTCATTCTGATCAGTTAATGGCTTGAAAAAATTGAAGCGAACTTATACAGCTTATGCGTAGCATCAGCCCTCAATAACTCATCTGGAGCTATTTCACCTGAAGAAGACTGTCAATAAACCACGGTAAGACATTGTTTACATGTTATCTAGCTGACTGATTAACTGCTGCTTGCTCACTGACATACATACTGGATGGACATAAAAGTCTTCAGCAAGCCTAAGTTTTTGGAAGAAATCAAGACTGTGCACTCAGCAATCCTTTGCATTGACCACATTGTATATGAGCCCAGTTAGCATTTTAAGCAATTTTACCTCCTGAGTTGCTGAGATCTATGATCACTATAAGTTCCTATATTCACATATATAACTGACTTGGAGGATACTACCAAAACGCCTTGTTTGGGAAAGATCTTTGCTTCAGTCCTGGTTTGACATCACAAATTACTGTCAGCTGTGACTTAATAGTCAGTATCATAAGCAGACAAAGGTAAGACACTAAGTTTTCAGGTATTATGCTGATCTACATGATGACATGGCAGGCTTTTGACTAACTCTGCATAACACAGCTATATCTATATATAGATATATGAATAACATAGCTAGACTATGTCCACTGACACCAAGCAGCACCTGTTGATACCTACCTGTTCACTAGCTTTCTCCGCTTTTGTAAGAAATCAAGATAAGAGTGAACTGACAATCTTTCGAGATCTTCTTTAAAACTCTTGCTGTAGATGTGTTATTGACATGTTACTTATTGTCCAAAAAAGGAAGCAAAGAACTCACTGAAAATTCTGTTAGCCTGCAGCTACCAGCCGCATTTCAGAAGTTGTTTAAAGTCTGGTGACTATCCAAGCTTGTCAGCAGCTGGTGAGATTACTGCAAGTACAGTTGATCTTCAAAGTCAGAGAAACAGTTAAGCACTAACTGCACCATGTAGTAGAAGTAGGGAAGAAAAGATCATTGCAAGATGACTGCAACTGATGAGGTGCCATCCAAATGTCCATGTAAATATGCAATCTGAAATTCCTCTTGGGCTGCATCACAGATGTCAAAGTTCCACCAAGTCCTGGCAGTGTGTTCACCAAATGCTCTGACAGCCATGACTTTCATCTCAAGTGATGCTGTGTTAGTATGTCAGTTGCTGTGTTTTTGCAGACATGAATCATTAATGATGTCAGCCTTTCCTAAATGACCTTTGCAACACGTGGGAGCAGTTCCATTTAAATGTTCTTACCTCCAGTTACCACACACAGAGTTTTAAACTGGGCATGCTTGAAGATCTTTTCTACAGTACAATCACTGATTACACAAGGTGAGATTTTTCACACACACAAAATTTTTAGAAGGCAAACAATCCCAGAAGAGGTCCACACACCTAGTTTGTCCATTTACAAACTTGTGTCACTTTGATGTCTTGCAAAGGACAGCTCTTTAGCCAACAACCTGATAAGGAAGCCAACATTTTTTAAAGGTCATTCGTGTACAAATGACAGTAACACAACCCATCACTGATTTAGTACATGCTACTTATGAATCAAAGAGCAAGCCCAGGTGGTGTTCTGTCCAGGTCTACAAAAAGACTCCACTATGTTACCTTATGATTGCCTGCTTCATGAAGGGGAAGGCTTCTGTATCTTCCTCCAAAGATTAAAAATAGATTTTCAAGTGCAGGTGGTTAGGAAATGTGAAAAATATACAAATCAAGGGAGCAAGGACTTCAAATAAGCTGTTTCCCAGTGCAGGCAGCTTTGCACTCAAGATGTAACTGAAGCCTGTCCCCAGGGGTATAATCAAAGGTAACTTCTATCTCATTCTTCAGCAGATATGTAGCCAACTGCTACATATCTGCTGAAGAATGAGATAGAAGTTACCTGCACTGGGCAAAGCACATCATAAAGGTTAATTTGGAAGAAACTATTCTATGTCATCTAGAAATATAAAAGTCAACTGGTTGAGCATTTTCTAAATAATTCTAAGTAATAGCAACTGTCCTCACAAACTGTTACAATACAGATCTGCTGACATTCTCACCCTACTTTTCCCTCTAAATGTAAATGTTTATGTTAAAGAAAATCAGAGGGAATGGAGATAACTGCTCCAGTGAAGGAGTTTAAGTAGATACATCTGGGCCACACATTCAGGGTATGAAGTCAAAGTGAGTCTTACAGCTCAGTGCCTTACAATCCTAACTCTGGTGCCAAAGGTATATTACTGCAAGATTGAGGAGTGATAGCATGGAAAAGTACAACCAACATAACCACTCCCACCCTCCCTTAGCTTACTTTCCACCTTATGGGAGGAGTAGGGTTTTTTTTGATTGATCTTGGGGCAAAATCCTCCTATTTTCCTTACACTACTGTAAAGCCTCACAGCAGCATTTACCAAGAAATGATATCTATGATTAATAAATACTGGAGGAAAATACTATCCATGGTCAGAACTGCCACCACATTCATGAATGTAAGCCAGTTCAGAGGTGTCAGGCTGAACAAATGAGGACTGAGGGGAAAACAAAGATGTGACTGGTCTAAAGGGAGGGGAAACTTTAGGCAATAATTGAGCATTTTTTTGAGACACTGGTGGATTAATGGAGAGAAAAGCTACAGAGAGCATGGAGTCATCAAGGATAGTGCAGGAAGGACTTGAGTCACGATCAGCATGTTATTGAGTAAACTGATGAGCCAGACTTACCGCTTCACTGCTGGCTAGAGGCAAACGAGCAGGAATCTGTTGGCAGCAAGACACCCAACAAGCAAACGGTGCAGTTCAGGTACTTTTGAATTTTCCAGAAACACAAAAAAAGGCCAAAGTTTTTAGAAAATTTCATTTTTCTAAACTTCGTAAGAGAGAAACAGGACTAAGAAATGTGAACTGGCAATTATATAGTCAAAATCTATTCTAGTAACCACTTAAGACAAATGTCAGTCTAAAAATGGGATGAATATTTGTGTACAGTAACATTACTTCAATTTTTTAGTAGTGGCATGAAGGGGAATGACTCAGTCTTGTCAAGTCCCCACCCATCCTTTGGCTCTGGCTACTTAGAACAGTTTAAATTTTGTAGTAGGTACAGGGTCCCAGAGCCACTGACTATCTGCCAGCTCTGCCTGTACTCACCCACATTCAGTCTCACCCTGCTGCTGATGCTTCTGTCTGAGCAGATGCGCGTGCCTTCCAAATATACTCTGCACAGGCATTTTTACCTGGCTTTGCTCAGGCCTCAGATCCCAGACAAGTTTTAGAGGTGCTTTTAAGATAGATTGGTAATATGGAAAAGGTTTGGAGGTCATGATTTTTTTTTTTTTCATTAAACTGTCTTGAAGTTAACAACTCTGTGAAAACATTTCTTGTGCCAAAAGAGCATGTGAAGCAGCTGTTCAGTACTTACGCAAACACCTGTGAATATTTTTAAGCTTACTAACATTTAGCTTTCCCCCTCACCTCAATACCATGCTAATACCTATTAGTTATATTGAAAAGCCTTTGTTCATGAAATATATTCATATTTTAATAATTCTGACAGTGAAAAACATTGAGTTATATTGATGACATGACTAAAATGACAATCTTTCAATGGTAACTTGAAATATTCAAGCATTACCAGTAGGATTTGCCTCAAAATTAGAGATCACATTTAGGAGGCACAAAATTACATCACTTATTCTGAAACTCTTTTGCTTCTCCAAAATTCTTAATTTTCTTGAAAAACAAGCCACAGAATTGCTGATGCAGTAAGTGAATTCTGGAGATCACCTAGTGTGGATGCTGAAAAGTTTTGGTAGAGAAATCTTTCAGCTTTCTGCAGCGTTCTGTGAGAACTGTGCAGTTCTCACAGAAGCTTTGAAAACACGGCTATGGGTTTTGTAAACTAACTCCTTATCTTGCACCTGGGTTTGTTATGCAAGATTGTTATGGTTGTAGCTTTCTAATATTTTGGAATAAGTGTCTTAGAGCTTGACCAATCCCCTCAAGGGGTGGATGGCCGAGCACCCAATTGTCTTATGCCGTTCAACACACTCTTTGCGAACCCTGTTATAAAAGATGAATTAATTCATTAATATAGATCAGAACTACTTTCCTTTTGAACTTGTCGTGCCATTCCTCGTCGTTAGTGCCGCTCACAGCGACAACCTAGTCCAGCCTCAAGTGCCGAAAGCGGGGTCAGTTTAAGCAGGTTACTCAGGGACCTGCCTCAGTGAGTTCTGAATGTCTCCAAGGATGGAGACTCATCACCTCTCTGGCCAACAAGTTCCAAAAGCACTAAAGCCTTCAGAACTATGACTTTAGAAATGTAAGTTTACTAATGTAGCTACCACAGAGATATCTGTGCAAGTCTGCCACAAACTAGAATTAATCAGAAGTCTGGATAGCACCACTATTTTAGAATGGTGTTGTTAATTGAAATGTCTCGACAGCACTCAACCTTCCATGCCAATCAATTAGCTATTCATCTGTTGATCTGCAAATCACAGACATGCACCATTTACAAAGAGGAGTCTTCTGTAGTACGACTTGGCAGATTTCTGAGACACTACCTATTATGGAAGAGCGAGGACCTTGACTGTATCACACTTTACTTATTCATTCAGGTACACAAAAAGGCTCAAAGGCCCTGGGGAAGTCAGAAGCTGCATAGCTGTATTCAGAATGTTTGAAATTTCTTGTGAATGCTGCATCACTTGTCAACATATCCTGAAGAGATTAATTTTGTGAGCAGGGCCAAGATGATGCTCCTCTTCCTCTGCTCTCCCTCTCTATTATTATGATTCCACAGAGGTAATTTAACCTCTGTCCCACAGTGTACCTCTTCACTTTGCAGGGATCACCATTCTCACGTCTCCGCTACTTTCCAGGCTTCTAAGAACTAACTGAAGATCACTAAGCCCAAGGAAGCAGGAAGAGTCATTCAGCATTCTCATGAGAGAAGTAGCCCTGAAAGAAAAAGAGTTCTCTCCTTCATAAGCAGCATTTTTAACACTTAGCTGTAGAGTCATGGAAAACAAGAACAATGGATCCTGCACAGCTGGTGACTCAAGTGTCTCTACTACTGTTGAAGGCCAACAGTGACAACCTTCCCAAACTGATTTGCTCCACCTTGTTGGCTTCAACGTAGTTCCAACAACTGTTAAAATTATTTAACTCTATTACCAATGTGATTGTTAGGGCAAGACAGAATCCAAGGGTTGTTTAGAGCTTCAGTGTTTTAGTTTTCCTGCTCCCCTTGAAAAGAGTAATGTTTTGCAGAGTCCAGCCCACTACCCATTTATAAACAGTTAAATGCAAGTATGCAAGAGACAAAAGAAAACTTAGGTAAAATCGTATCAGACTTGGAAAAGAGTTCTTTGGATTGGTAAGTCTGTGGCTGAATACCCACCTAATGGAGAAAACTTGTCAGCGTTATTCAAGAGCAACGCAGTATTTCAAACTCTTTTGGTCCTTGCAATACAACTTTTAAATACTATTTATAATGGGCATTTCGTAATCAGCAGCTATCATCATCAGATGCACACACAGCCTGTAGAAACCTCTATATGCTGGCACAGAAAGCTGAAGACAACTTCAGAACACAGAAAGAAAAAGGGAACAAGTTACGGAGAAAAGACAGGAAAGATCAAGTCACTGTAACACTTCCCTCACAGGCAATACAAAGCAACAACAGAAAAGCACCTAAGCACACTGGCTGGCACACAAAGAGACAGCCAGCTCTAGCAGAGGGCAGTGATAACTGCAGACAGCAGCAATATGTTTGCAGAACCCTTTTTTACTTTAGAAACAATATTCCCATACTTTTGGTTTGAAAGAAGTAGTTGACTACACCACTTGCTGTTTACGTGGGATACAAAATGGCAAGTTACCTACACAGAGGGCTAGGAGGTGTCAGGTGTAAAGAGATTTTACTACAAATGTAGTACTGGAAGGAGAGAGCTCATACAGGAATGGTTTGGCAGGTTGCAATATTGGAGTAAGGAAGATTAGCCCATAACTCAAAGCCAATTTTGCATGCAACAGTAAGTTTAATCATATTAACAGGCTTTCTTATAGCTAATTTTAGCACTGACCAGAGAGACAGATTTGGTTGATCAGTACTGGGTCTACATTTAGAAAGGTGTCTCCTCCTCTTTCAAACAGTTATTATTTGGTCAGTTTACTTACCCTGATTCATATTAGTCAAAATCAGAATGCAGAAGAGGCTTTTGTTGGTGGTTTAAAAAATAAAAAAGCAGCAAATGCCGAACATGAAATAATTGTTCCTGTGCATTATCTCGAACTGACATAGATAATTGCATATTGCTAAAGACATCGGATATAATTTGGTGGGTACTGAGATGTGCCTGGAGTCTGCCAAACCACCACTTAGCTGAAATCACAATTATCTGAGAAGCTTATTCTCTCAAAGACATTTTTTTGTCAAATATTCCCAAACTCCTCAAGTCAGGGCATGGATATCTAGAGATACAAGTTTCTTGAAGAATTGACTTATCTCTTTTTTTTCCTCTTCCTTCTAGATAAAACAAAGTATAGTTAGCGATTCACAGTATGCATTACTCAAAGCACAATTAAGTCAGATCCCATTGTTTGTGTGTACACGCTGTCCAATCTCAAATTAAAGGTATAAAATGGGGATTAGTTTTTATTGTCATTCATTTACTTGCTAGGTCTGTTTCCAAACTGTTAAATTACAGCTCAGTGTTCTCAAATTATGGAAGTGATGATACAATCCTACAGATTGAAGTCCTTCTGTTCTGGTACAGGATCCCATAGTGATCCATGACAGTAAGCCAAAAGGTTCAAGAAACAGTGATACAAAATGCTGAGTATTAATTGCTAAATGACTTGGATATTTTTGTGAATTCTGTTTAGAAACTGGCCACCAGCTCCATGAACTCCAGCAACTGAGTTTGACTCAGCTGTAAAGAAAAAAAGATAAAAAAAAAAAGAATAAGAAACAAAAAAAACCCCCAAAACCCACCACCACAAAAAAACCCCCAAAATCAAAAAACCAAACCAAGAAGAAAAAAGAATGAGAAAAAGAACAAGAAAAATAAATCAACCAGAAAAAGAAATGAACAAGAACCCCTTGTTCAAACCCAGAAGATTGTGCATTAACCATGACATTAAGGTAGGTTTGTCTGAGATGTAACACTAGGTTTCTAAATTGTATGAAACCATGTTTAATGCTGAACTACTTTCTCATATGCGGTTTTCACATAGTTCTATGGTTTTCTCTACTAACTCCTCAACTTATTATTCATTCAATTCATTTGCTTTTTTCATTTCTCTGGTGCATTTTCACATCATCAATTAAAAGCTCAAGTGTCTACACTTAATAGTCCATGTAACATTTACACCTGGCAATAAAAATTCTTCAAGTTAGAAACTGATCAAATGAACAGTGAGAATTACTTTATTGGCTGTAACCAATAAGAAAACATTTGTAAAACCTAGAGGCAAATACAATTCAATTTAAAATAATCCATCCTAAACCCTGACCACTGAACTTTTAAATTATGGTTTCACAGATTTCCACTTGTTCATTTTTCTTCATGGACTGATTAGTTTTCCTTCCTCTTCTGGTGTGTATTCTTATTCTGTAACTTACACAAAGCTTAGAATTATATTCAGAGATACACATTTTTGAGGTGGGGTCAAGTGGGAACTCAGATATATACGTTTTATGTAAAGGAATCTTGACCTCCTCAGCATGATGTCAAGGACAAGTACTGCTGTGCATACAAAGCAAGCTGGTATAAGCCGATTTTTCTTTAAAACACTATAGCAACTCTTACAAATGGTTCTTACAATGAAAGATGCTGGAGTTTGAAGGTAATACCTGTATTTATTTCTTTTTAGTCTGTTCTTGAGCTGCAACATTTCATTTCATGTGCACTGTTCTGAGCAATCCCAACACAGAATGGAAAAACGTTATTTTTTTAATTTCAAGATAGTTTTAATCAGGTAATTACAGGAAAAAACATTGAAACAGTTTTTATGGTGTTATCTACTACGTCAACTTACAAGGATATGATGTAACAAACCAGTTACAAACTTAAAGACATATATTTACATTATATACTCAAAGTAATAAGCTATATTCATATTCTTTAAGCCAACACCTATGGGATGAGTTAATTAAATTATACATCATTCAGTAAACACAAATAGCAGTTGAGGTTTAATGGAAACAATATACACATGAGGCACTTTGAGGTCATTAGGGTGAAAAGCAAACGGCACCAAGCAAAAGAAGGAAAACCATGTACAGCTTATACTGCAGCTTTAAACATGAAGGCTGCTTTTTCACCAAATGCTTTGATTTCTTTAACGAACCACAACTTTTGCAATTAAGGGAGAGAAACTTTCAGATGAAAAAAAGAATCCCCAAAATGAAAACCCAACAGCCCCCTCAACCCCTCTTTATATTTGTAAATGCACCAAAGGAAACAAGTTTTATCCACCCAGCTGCTGGACTAATAGTACCATAAGGCATCTTTTTAAAGTTCTTGTTTTTGTTGCCAGCCAGCGATCCTGATCTTCATTTAACTAATATGAATGTATAGCTGTACTGGCTGCACATTGTGCCGTAAGCCTGGAAAAGATTTAAAGTCTAATTTAAACCTGGGCATTATTTACACAAGTGTTCAACATTATCCTCCAGGTACACACGAACAGATCATTCGGAAGAGAACTCATCCAAAATGGGAATGTTATATTCCAACATGCACAATTAAGGCATTCTTCAAAATACCTTTGCTTCTCTAGAGGAAACTGCATTGGTTAAGGCTGTTTGAAACATCTCTTCTATAAGCTCTTGAAGAGTTTTATGTCATCATTTTCTGCTGTTTCCTAAACAGTTACCATAATAATTGTAGATGATTATTAGATATTGCTTTAACCATGCGCACAGCTGTAGGTATACCCTTCACAGCTACTGAATTTCATGTGTGAGAGCACACACCCACCCGTGCATACTCACAACTTCATTTGTACCACAAACCAAAGACCAAACTCCCTCTGTATGAGCATCAAAACTCCATCACTTCGCTGTGGTAAGAACTTTGAGAGGGAAAATAAATAAAATAATAATCATAATAAAAAAAGTTAATAAACCCACTTTCTTATAAGCCCCGTGACACAATGAAAAGAATTTTCATTTCATTCCTGGTTCTTAAGCTCCTGTAACAGGCCATCACAACAAATTTAAACAACAAAAAAAAAACCATATGGTTAAAGGATTTTTACTTCAGTATTAATAATGAAACTTAGGAAACACAATGAGCTAAAGCATCCCAGTCAGATTCCAAATGACTATTCAGTAAATTCATGACTAAAGCGTAACCTAATCGTGTACCTTAAGCCGTGCACGGATAGCCCGTTAACTGCGATGTCATCAAGAGCTGTGCCTGAAGGCCGCCGAGCACATCCCCCAGTAGATGGTGCCCGAGCGCTGCTCTCACTTAACTTCCCACACTTTGAAGGGGAAACAATTTTCACGGTAACCGAGGCTTTCAACGAGCGAGGGACTTAATATTCAGTGACGGTTTCCAAAGGCTCGGGTCCCCTCCAAGCAACACAAAGCTCTGCTACTACATGCCCGACAAACTATAGCTCCGATGGTAAGGGCAAGGATTACGGATCGGGGAAGAAATTTCTCTATTTCCAAATGCTCAAGAAAGTATTTCAGAAGAGATAGAATAAACGTTACGTGCCGCCAAAACCAGAAGATGTATGGATGCAACAAGCTGTTCTGGAATGGGTTTGCTGTGTCTACCTTCCACTGCTCATCTCTTAAATGTAACAGTGGGTAAGACCCCTAGCACCAGAGAAAAAATACACGTGCACGCTACTAAAACCAACCCTTATGCAACCTTGGATCTTTGCATTCGTTTGGTCTCTCAAACCAGGCGAGCTGGCTGACACTTGCAAAACAACAGGAACAAGCGAGCATGGGCCCATTCAGTAACCTTTTTTAGATGATACAAGTCTTCAAAGAGAAAAGCAAAAGGTGGAAACCTTTTAGCAGCAAAGTGGTTAAATGCAAGGTGAAAATATTAATGCACACATTTAATAAAAATATTAAAGTATATGTGTCATATAAAATACAGTACAGGACCAGGAGTTTCACTATGTTTTATAGTGCTCAGAGGAAACTGCTAAAACTAATTTTTTTCTGAAGTATATATACAATATGATTATATAGCATTTTCTTATACAGCCAGCAAGTTCTTTTCTTAGGTTGTTCATACCTCTCCTGAATTAGGAACCTAACACAAATATTAAATTCCTCTCATTCACTAGAAAAACATAACCATTTTTTATGAAAGTTGTTTTTAAAGTTAACAGTCTATTCTAGGCAACCAAGTTTAGCTGAAAATGTGTGAAGCATGAAAACCAACCAGAGTAGCAGCTTTCAAATACATAAACAGTAAAACCCAAGACTGCTGCTACCATGTCATATTCTTGGACTTCAGCCATCCAATCAACTCTTAATACAAAACTAGAAGCTCTTCCATAACTTCTATAGTTATCAAGATATTTGTTGTCTTTTTCAATGTGAAATAATACTTTGAGATGATCTATGTACAAAAGGCGGTCAATTCAAGCTGTAATATAAATATAAATGTTTTCTTTTAAAAAGTATTTTACAGACAGATAGTTATATACATTTGCTCATTTTACTTCTGGGCTACAAAGGAAAATTAAGGGGCCTGATACATGCAGAAAAAAAATTACACAACATATACTGAAGAAATGCATGAAAGTGAGAAAAGTAAGTCATGCATTTTTTTAAATTAAAATTATTAGGTTCTGTGTAATAACAAGGGTATAATGAAGAAGATCGATCTGTCCCACTCCAATCAAGATGTCAAATAGGCACCTTTGCTAACGAATTATGACTGTTTTTGGTGTTCTACATGTTTTTAACAAGACGCAAATGTTTCTTACTTCATAGCACAGCACAACATGTAATGCTTTTAAAAATTCTCTGCAGGTTAATTGATTAATTCTTACCTGAAAGTTAGACTTACTAAGTACAAAACCATAAGAAATACCATGCACAATATACCACCATTCATACACATACAGACACACTCTCACTCTCCAGCCTCCCTCCCCAGCCCCGCCTTCAAATTTCCCCAATTAAGAAGTTCACTCAGTTTGGCCTGGGCTGTAATTTATTTCTCAAGCTAAGTCTTTTGTTGTTCTTTTTGAACAAAACACACAGTATTTTTGTTCTTGCCCGTTCAAATTAGAAGAAGTTGTGGTTCAAAATAATGAAAACAATTTCACTTTTGTTATTAATCTTTTGTTTTAATCATAGTACTTGATAAACAGCTGAACAGGATCCTAGTTTAACAGAAGGATAAACAAGAACACTGATGACAATTTGTTACAACTGCCTTAATGTACCTTTTGCTTAATGAACATTTGAATATGCAAGAAAGTATTTTTGGGGGACACCCCAAAAGAAAACAACTTGCTGGTTGAGCAACAGAAACAACGTCCTTTTTGCTATTATGTTGAAATCAAAGTCGTTTATATATAAAAATAAATGTTATGTTCTAACAAGAACATTTTAGACAATTACATCTGTGCTTAACAAAAAAATATTGGTCACTCAAGACTAGAATAATTAATATTTTAAAGGTTTTTAGATTATCAGAATGCATGGTTACAACTCAACACAAACTGTAGCTGAAGGGAACCAGGACTGAAAATATCAATTTGTCCATCTGGAATAAAAATGCAACTAAATTAACTATTGAAAATACTACCATGGAATGTGACAGTAGATATGGTCCATACCTACTATATTGGAGGGAAGGAAAGTTTAACATGTAATAATTCGTACCTTACACATTTAGTTAAATATAAACATTTGTTATTTATACATAAAGTTGCTTCCAAAAAACTATTAATAAGTGATTTAGTTGCACTTAAAATCAGTTTCATTTCTCATTTGCTGAGTATTAACTTTTCTTAATCTTAAATCAACTGTCACTAGTGCACTTTTAGTTAAAATTTCCCCTCAGATAAGTTTTAATCCTTTTAAAAGAGCCCCCTCACCTAAACCATGAATGTACAAAGTGGCAAAAGTTAATCCCTTTTAGTATAATCATAGTTTATATACTCATTTTATAGCCAATAATAAGAACAGGCTTTCCTTTGCAAAATCTCCTTCACAACTCGCAACAAATGCCACGCACTCCAAGGAAATAGTTAGGCGTGGCTAGCACTTGTAAAATGCCAAGGTCTGACAAGTCTTGTTGCTTCCTCCACATCAAGCATCTCTTACGTGAAAGAAGATTCCCTTCAGCTTGCCAAAAAGCTTCCACAAATCCAAGTTAGATGCTTCCTGGAAACAAAGATTTTTCAGCTCTGTTTGGCACAAGACTGATTCATCCTGCAGCTTTATGCTTTCCTCCACAGCACCCACACACCTCACCACAGTGATGGCATGCTCTCAAGGGGAGGTAGCAGCACATACATGGAGCAATGAACGAGAGTGCCACCAGTGCTAACCAGCGTAAGCAGAACTTGTCATCACTAGTGTCACACGAGCAAGGATCAGAGAAATCTCCTTCAGAGTCTGACATGCAGTGATACAGCATGCTCTCTGCGCAAAGCATGCAACTAACTTGGTAGATACATCTTTTAATAGGATCTGGCGCATCTTGACATTTTCCTCTGCCATTATCTTCATGATTAAACCTTTCCTGGCAGTATATACAGCGGGAACGCTCACCATCCTCTTTTCTTCTCTTTGAGTTTTTAAATTTTGACGAGGAAGGCTGAGTTTTAAATACCACAGAATTCTTTGAGTCTTTTAGGGAATTCAACTTAGTTCCATCCCCACATGGGTATAAATAGTCAGATTTTTTACTGTCTGATTTAGAAAATGGTATATTTGAGTCTGCGTCATCCCTCTCCAGGTCATTCTTCCACATGTCAGGATGCCTGTAGTCTGCATAACGACGTATCAAAATGTCACGAGGGTTTATTCTGACAATTTCATCTTCGTCCTGAAAACTAACGTGTCTGATTGACTTCAGTGGGACCTGGAATGGCAAAGTAAGAGAAGTTTACTATGGTGAAGTCCCAAATTTATGTCCTCCACCTACAATGTAAAACTTAGATTAGAAAATTAAAAAACCAAGACTTTTTTCCCTTGCTGCCTGAGGATAAAAAATTCAGCTATTTTCTCACTACTACAATTTACAAACTTCCCCACAATAATGAGTCTTTTGCAGTGTATTAGGTCTATGAGCTTTAGTATTCTTTCCTGACTTTTTAGTATCTTGTAAGAGCTTTGGGTATTTTGGTATATGCATAAAACTTGATGCTGTTCTGGGAATTATGCTCAAAATTAGAGTGGAAACTAATTCCACAGATTAATTATGCCTTATGTGCTGATTTCATGTGATGATCATCTGCTTTAGGACTAACTCCCTGATACATTCACTATTGTGTTATCCAGGGAAGCTTTCCTTAATTACTGCTCTAAGTTTTCATACTCTCTCAAATTTGTAACTAGAGTATGGAACACTGGTTACTTATTGACAAAGGTGTATTCTAGATAAGGATTTTGCCATATGAAGAATAATATTCAGTATGATGACCAATCAATAACAGCAGCTTCTGAATGTGTCTCCACTTAGCTAATATACAGTACTTAAATTGATTAGTTTAGGACACCAGCAGGCAAAGACCCAAGTGCTTCTTAAATTCTCAGTTTGTAATGAAATGACCATAATTTAAGACCTTTTACCTCAAGAGACAAGTAATAAGGAATGTGCTAAACACATACAAAACCAGCAGAGAAATAAGATAGAGCTCTTGTTTATTCTGCCTTACAATGAATGGGCGCGGGGGCATGAAAAAGTTGTCAAAGGTGACAAAGTTCATAGAATTATCCAAACTGAAAAACTGTAGGCCTTAGATATCTAAGTGTAAGATAGCAGTTTGCCACTAAATGTTACTGAAATCACATTACAAGGGACTTGCAAGAAAAGGTGCAAATAATGACACAATAAAAATTTAGCACATGTGTATAGAAGTAGCAGCTGAAAATAGCAGACAGTGCAGCAATAAAGCAAGGGTCTCAGTATGCCCCAATATTTCTACCTGACAGGCAGGCAATTATTTTCCTACACTGTGGGGCTATTATAATCAGAGCCAGATTATGAGTGCGCTTCAAGTCAAATTCTGCCTTTTTCTCTGTCAAGTGCACAGCCTGTAAACCATCTCACAGAAAAGACAAAAAAACCCTCCCCTCCCTAACCTATTAGTCTTATAAATTCTTCCAGAATCGTGAATTACTTGGGAATAATCTTTGGCATCAGTATTGTTGCTTTGAAAGTGTTTACCTTATTAGTACGTAAATTAATGAGAATTAATGTGTCACCATTCCATAGTCAAGGACAACAACTGAACTGCATGGTCCTAATCTGTTGCAGTGTGTGAAACTACTGAAGATGATGTTTTAGGTTAAAACACTTCTATGTCACTTTGCACGTGTCTATGCTCCTACTGCACTGAAGTCTGCATGTCCTGGTTTTGGGGTAGGAGACAGAGAAGGGAAGAAGGAAGGCAGCTGGAAAAGAGGAAGGAAGAGCTTCTTAAAATATGCTTTCTTCTGATTATGTAAGAATATCTGTAGCCTGCTCTAACCATCATTTCCCTGCTCAACAATCCTTGTGTGATGAGTACAGAACTGTAATTAGAGATGCTTTGCCCTGGGACTTTCAACTGGAGTATGCTAATAAGAACTTTTTTTTTTCTTGGCTCCAAGCCACATAGTTGAACTTCCACAAGGTTTCAAGGATACAGGGAAAAGAAAAGTTATATCCTATTCAGTTAACATTGCTCCTCTTCCATACTTCCCCAAGCTTTTATGCAAGCAGTTTGGCTTCCCCTTTGCTTATAAAAGCAGACTGCTTCTCAGCCCTATTCTGTTTTCAGAACTCCAAGAAGAAGAATCTATTGTTTAGCAAAACTAATTAGCCCAAGACAATGGCTAATTGGCTTTTTGAACATTTTACAGCAAAAATTAATTTAAGAAAAAAAGCCGCAAAAGTAATTAGAATTCCATATGTTACAGGCATAAAGGATCCTTACCCCACTGTCCACATAGCATATTATGCATGCACATAAGACATTAAATAAAACCCATTGTTTAAAAGAAAAAAAAACCCTAAAACCTCAATACAAAAAACCCACCCTCAACCTCCCATTGCCCAGAGAGCTAGTAGCCATTAAAAATCACTACAAATAGTAGCAACTGTAGAATCTGACCTCTCCTTAGCCTTTGAAGGCTTTTTGTTTGTTTGAGCAGAACACACCACATACATAGAACTCATTTATTTTTTTCAAGTCCCAAGCCAAACACCAAAAAATGCTTAACTGGCATGTTACAAATAAGGCACCACTACATTCTTTATGCCACTGATATTAAGAAATATTTTTTGAGTGGGAAATGCTGAAAAATAAGCAAACTGGAGAAATGCTGGAAAAACTTTATGTGTATGAAGAACTTACTCATTGGGTGTTAAATGGGACCTATGTGAATGCATGAAGTACATGAAAATTTATGAACAATACACAATCCAAATTCAGACAGGTACAAATACCAGCAAAATTTAATGAGAATAATTCACCCAGTCCTCTAAATAGTCAAAATTGAAACTCAGTACAAATGTCATCTATGTGAAGCTGAAGCAGGAGGTGAGGAAGAATGTTACAGCAAACTGAAATTCCACAGAGAATCTGATTCTGAACACAATTAGCCAACCAGAAATTAGGCAGAAAATTTTTGTTGATGCAACTGAACCCACAAGTATCGTACCTTACTCGAAGGGGTGCACCTTTAAGCAAGGCACAGTCACTTGCTTGGTACTGTAGCCTTTGCTGTTTCTCCTCAAAGAGATACACCTGATTTTGCTCAGCTTGCAACTTCTCAATATGAAGACACCAGCAGCTGCCTACATCATCGCAAAGTACTACGTTTAACGCACATCTGTGTATCAGAAGCTGGAAAGCTGAAGGACTTGAGTTTTTTTTACTAAAAGTCAAAATATTACAGGTAAAGATCTGAATTGTCATTAATCACTACTTTAGTTTGAGCGTGTACTTCTTGAGCTATTCAACTTATGAGCACAGTAACAAACTCTCTAATTAGCTCAAGATCTGCTGTGCCACCTGGTCACGTGCATGGAGTTCAGCAGAGCCAGTGCAGCATGTGCACACACAGAATGTGAGGTTTTGGTGACCTGCCTATGTTCTAAATGTGTGTACCACAAGACCATGCACAAAGCAGAGAGTGTCTGTTCCTTGCAGGTAGTGCTACAATATGGGAAGAATATTTTAAATCATATCTACTTAAATTTTCATGGAATCCCCCATAACTTCAGTTTTCAAGAACTGAATTCTAGCATTGTCATTTGAAAGAAATTTCTGTTTAATTTCTATCAGACAGACACAGACTAATCAGTTTAACACAATCTAAATTATCATTTTCTCAGCAGTCAATTTCATACATGCTCTTAAAACACGTATAAAACATTTATTTTAAGCTACCGCACTTTTCTTTACAACATTGGGAAGACTAACAGCACATACATCACTGGTTACTGTAGCTATTAAATATTAGCTGCACTAACTGAATCACCCATCCATTCTATTCTAAAAAATATTTAGAATTCTCTGCAAGTAAATGGGAAGAGGGAAAAATATGTACCTGAACGGAAACAAAAATATGAGATGACTTATATATGAAGAGATAATTGGAGTAGATCAGTGATTAAAAGCCAAAATTTAATCATTTCAAGCTCCTTAGTTCTCCAGATAACACTGTTTGCTTTGCTTGCCCAATAAAGCAGCTTAAGAGCAGCTGATACAAGACTTCAGTACAATCCTATTTTTCTCTGCAAAACTAACTAAAAAGCTTTATTTCAAGCAGCAGAAATATTTTTTGTTAAGTCTTCAGAACTACTTGAACTTGCATTCTGCTTTGGCTTCTGCTATTCAGCATATTCTAAAAGCTTCCAATGTGTTTGATTCTAGACATAAGACCATCAAATTAATTATTATCCAACTTATTAAGACTACCTCTACAGTCTACAAAAACTGTCAGTTCTTTTAGCTTTAGAAAAAACCAAAAATGTCTAGTGCTAAAGGAAAAGCTGTACCAATGGCTGAATACTTTTCATACATAACTCATATACTGAGATATATATATTTTTTTTTTTCCTTTCTGTACCAAAATAAGAGTATTTTAGTTTAAATAGGCATTTAGAAAGCATAAGCAATGTTTCAATAAAAATATTTAGCAGGAGTGCCCTACTGTACACTGCATCCAAGACATCAATTTTAAAGACACTTTTCAATATCTCTAATCAAAACAGTATTAGTATACATGTAACCAAGATTGAGCTAATACCTAATTAACATTTTCCGAAAAAATTTAAACAGCTTTTTAAGGCTGCAGATCGTGAAATCTGCAATACAAAAACAGACTTCAAAGACATTAAAGATTTATTCATGTAGTCTGGTGCATTACAAAGATAGGCAAATACCTTCACAAAGCTTTACCTCTGCCATAATAACGCTATAATATTTCCGCTGCAAAGCTTATACGGAACATTTCAAGAAGTTGAGAGGCTCATGGACTTAGCACACAGTCATTTCTTGTCAGAAACCACATACTGTGCCATTAATACAGCAAGCAAAGTAAGGACTGCTTCTTTTATTGGTATTCTTACCTGGTTAGGTTGGCTAGGAAAACAGGCTCTCCTGGTGTTGAAATCCTCAAATGCTGAAGGCCTTAAATTTGCACTGTTGTAAGTTTCACTGGTTACTACAGTTTCGTGTTGAAAAAGGTGATCTTTCATTAATGAACCTGATGTATTTTCTTGAGCAGTCTAGAACACATAAGAACTCCCTTGAAATGATTTTTGCATTTATATGAAAACAACACCAAACCCACCAAGTTCATACATATATGTGTTACTATTCTATACAATGTGTTAGAGGCATCTATGAACACAAGTATTCTTAAATGCATATTTTTTAAAGCATTCAGAAGTAGGCAAGTATTTACTTTGAGTCAGCCTTGGTAAATACAGAATTTCTCTGCACACAGTACACAACTTGGGCACTAGAGATACATGCCTTTGAAACTCAGCTGCCAAATCAGACTTCTTTAAGGAAGTAGAGATTAACCTGTCTCTGAGATGACGTTTAACTACCCACGAGCCTACCAGTATTTACAAAAACACAATTGGAGAAAAAAAAAATTCTGAGACTAATAAGGCAAAACCTAGTCAGATCTTTTAATAAATTAAAAGCAAAATCAGCTGGAAGAGAAAGTCAGTTTTAACCTATACTGGCCCAATTAAAATATCGAATTGCAGCAAGTGTGAATTAAACAACTAATGACTGTCTTTTTGCAATTAAAGCTATATCAGGCAATTTGATACAAAAGTGAGACCATGAAGCAACATATAATGAGATATCTGCAGGACCTGTGCCATTCAGAATAAGGAAGAGGAAGTATGTTTGGGTGGAATACTGGCTTGTAAGATGATCCAATTTCTGAAATGAATAGAAAAACAAACAGTTCTCATTCTTTAAGCTTGACTGACTGGGACACACTGAGGATACAGCAGAGCACTTTGATACAAATTCCATTGGGCTGCCAAAAATGTACTGTATGATATTTTGTTTGCATTGAGAGACGCTGTAAAGTTAACTGGCTGTCATCATCTGATAGCACTGAGAAAATTCTGGCATCATCCAGCTTCCATCAGTGAGAATGTTTCAGCTTTATTGTAAAGATTTGTATGCATCAAGAAAACATTAAGAAGAAAAGAATAAAAATACGACAGAAAAATACTGAGGCAGAGGCAAACCTAAAGTTTTGGCAGGTTAAGTATTAACTCTGAATCATTAGTTTTCACTTATCAAAATACTTAAAAATACTTATTCCAGGATTACATTAGTGCCTCACATACATAAAAGCCTAATGTATTAAATTCTAAGACATCTAGATAATAGGAAGTAGACTGTAGCTAATTTTGTAGGAGAAAGAAAATCATTACATCACTAAGAATTTATATATTGCTCAGAAGCACCATGTGGGAAAACATTAAATTTAGTAATTAATTCATGATCAGCATAATTACTGCTAGGGAGCATACACCCCAAGAAAGACAATAGCTCACTCAATCAGGTTAAAGTTCCCCTGAAAAATTTTGAAGACAGGCAAAACGCCAAAAAGAAGTCCTATTTGCAGATCCTTGAGCATGACACCACCACAAAGTAATTGACCCTGTTATTGTCAAAATTAAATTTTATGGTCAAACACTGTTGGGAAAGGAGTATAAAAGAAATGTTGGAATGACCGATAACAATTAGACTTCATATATGTATACTTCTTTTAAGAGCAAAAAGCATCAAATATTAGTGCAACAACAAACATCTTCCTAGCAGGAGGTACTCCTGCACATACATTGCCCAATGACATAAAAAGCTTCCAAAACAGCGGTTCAAACCACAGAAGAGCTGTATTCAAAATGAGGAAGAAATGCCTACAACCATTTTTGGTCTGAGCAATGTTAAAAATTACTACAAGCATTTAAGTTAACAGCTAGAAGCCATTTTACATAAACCACAGTGATAAGCAACCCCTTTCCCGTTCCCCTGGCTATTATAAATTTGAATGGTCTAGGAAGAAGGGAGCAAGCTGCAAAAACTTCTACTCCTTCCTTCCGAGGGAAAAAACACATCTACCCACAAGCCAGTCTTTATCCCTGGGTGAGATTTGCAGCAGCCTGCATTATTTCCTGTCCCTGCAGGTAGTTCACACCTTTTTTCTTTAAAAATAAACTACGCACACTATAGAACAAAAAGGACACATGCACATGATCCCACAGGCAGACACATGTACTCCACTTGGCAGTCAAGGAGGGCTCCATCTAATGAAGGACACAGGCACAGATCATCTCGTACTGTGCTAACTAGCAGTGCCAGATGATGTACGAAACCCAAACCTTAATCTTAAAGCAAACCTTTGTGCCCTATACACAGCAATTATCAAAGAATGCTTTTAGAAAATTCCAACAGAGAGACCACAATTCAAACTAATTGACTTCAAGGACAAATTTTGGGGTGGCAGCAGACAGAGAAAGGCATCTGACCTTTCGTAAGGCAAGAACTTGCCAGACAGCATTTTGGAAAGCACAATGCTCATCTTACCAGCCTACATACTACAGGTAAGTCGACACAGACTAACTTCTGGTATTAAAATTAAAAGCAACCATGTCAGTTATGGTCTTCTTTAGCCAATAAATATTCACTATGCTGAATTACAGAAATGCTAGATGAACATGCTGAACTCTCTGCTTTTAATTAAACTGTAGTTTAGATACAGCCAAACCACGCTTATTAGTATCCAAAAACCTTTTCCTTGGACAACACCTCCTGGTCCAATGTGATGTTTTATGACAAGGTCATAAACACCTGAAAACCCACATTTTTAATGGAAACACTGACAATCTGAAGTAGGAAACAAAAATGGTATTCTGTTGAAAATGCATTTAAGTAAGAAGCAAACATACAAAGTTTTCCACAAGAACATATACAGAACAAATATACAGAACATCACACAGTAACACAGATGCACACATTCTCCTTTTCTACTGTCCAAAGCAATTACACCGCCCACATTCAATATTCTTTAACCACAGCCTACGAAGTACAGTGCTGGCATAGGTTATTCAGTATCATCTGTAAAGTAACCTACGCCAGTTTTTAATGCACAACGGAAATCTGGTTTGCTCCCAGCTGCTGGTATAATAATTACTGTCCTATGGTTGCTAAGAGATACTCTGAATTTTTTTCCAAGACTACTAAAACATTTCTGTGCGCACAAGCAAAAGGATGCTGGGTAAAGCAATAAAATGACTCCAGCTGTAGCTCTCCAGCAGAATTCAAAGCCAGATGACAGCTGTAGAGAAAATGAAAACCAGACTGAGCTTCTCTTGTTCTTCAAATTTTCTCTCCTTACTTCTCCCAGTTTGCCAGAGTTAAGTCTGGGAGAGAATTCAACATTGTTCTGCAAACACTGTTAAAAATGTTCTCCTCTAAGTAAGTTTAATGATTACACAGAAGGATGGATGAGAGACCACATTTCCGCTGCATCCAAGTTCTTGCATTTACTTCCCATGAGGCCCAAAAATCTGCTGTTTGATGCTAACCAACACAAGAAACCTGTAAATGCTTTTTCCTTAATTTTTCAATTGTGAATAAATGATACAGGTTTCAGAAACATCTGAATGGACTTCCTTCTGCTTTAGCTATTTCTGAGACTGATGGAGCAATATATTTTGCAAAGAAACTATTATTTTCAGGTATGTGTTTCTGACATAGGCTGAAATATTACCTAGATTACTCTGAATATTTTGTATAGTTTAAACTAAAAAATAAGACATTTGACATACCTCTTTCTTTAAAGGCTTTTCTACCTGAATATAGAGAGAACACTACATGTAAAGAGGCTGCTAGGAATACTGGTGAGGAAAAAAATATCTAATTCCTCCTGTTTTTTAAATACTACTCCAACAAAAAAGGCTTAATAAACCAAAATGATTTAGCACAACATATGAATAGATTTATTTGAAATTGATAATATGAATTAGTATTACTTTTAGTTCTAAGAATTGGACCTAAGCAATTTATTAATTGCACTAAATATTTCTAATCTTTTGTGTTTTACCATGTAGTATTGTCTTATCCATAAAACAATAGTGTGTCAAGGGTAAATTATTTCACATTTCCTTACAAGTCATAATGTTAAGTTATTTCTGTAAAATAGAACTTCTGCAAACGTTTTGTTAGAGACAAAACAAATTGAGTGGTCATTAAGTGCACTTATGAAGAGGTCACTAAGTAGTGTATTTACAAAGAGGCACATGAACAATTAATGTCTTCCCTGCCTGCACCAAACCCACTTAAGATGCCGGTAAGTTGCAGGCCTTTTCCCCTTCCTATTAACAAAAAGTCCAATGTACTTACTCCTGAAAGAACAAGCCAACCTTTTTATTTTCTGCTTACAATTAATCAGTCTACAGTTTTCTTCTGCCAGTGGTAAGAAACTCATAAGCATAAATGATCCAATTCTTATTACTTCAAAACTGTTAAAATGTGTTGGTAGCCTATAAATAACACCAATATGGCTGAATCAACAAAACCTGAAAGAAATTAAAGCTCAAGTACTCTATTTTTCAGTTCACAAAAGCAAGACCTATGCATCACAGGATTCAAAACCCACACAAAAATAACTTAAAATGCATGAGCTCTAGATTTCATTTAGATTTACTTCTAAGGAATATATATATATTATTTTTTAATTAAGCTAGATGAGTTTTAGAGCAAGAAGTTTATAATTGGTAGAGGAAAAGAATCTGAGCCAATCTTTTAACAAACAAGCAAACTGACTTACACAAGCTGCTCATTTACTACATTAAAATTGCAAAATCTTATACCAAAAACATCTAAACTTCCTAACAAAACTAATTCCCAATGTGTATTTCCATGTAAGTACATATACATTTCCAGGTTCCATTTACTAACATTACAGGAAGTCAAACAGCTCTGCATTAACTCATTTGTGTATTTCTATTTGAAATTAATCTGGTAAGACAAGGGCTTATTTGATGATATGAACAATTTGCATCTAATAAATTAATTAAACAACTAAAAATAATTGTAATAATTTAAGCAACCATGAAAACCCTTAAGTGATAATATTCTTTTAATACTGGGATTTTAATGTTATTTGTGAACAACAGAGAGGCTAAAGAAACTATAATGAAGTTATGTCTTCTTAAAATGATAAATTTGATCTTCAGCAAAAAGAATGCTTTCTCTGGGAGATTTTATTTACAAAATGCAAATCAAAAAATCAATAATTTAGTGAACCAAGGTATAATCTAGCAAGCCAATTTCTAGTCTAGAAGGCACAAGACAAGAGTGGAGTTTTTGATTTACATTTAAGATATGCACATACAACTTTTGGACAATTACTATTTCTGCTAACTACTTCTATAAAATGTGATAATACTTATTAAAAGGAAGCATTGAGATTTCACAGTCAAATGATAATTTTTGATCTTATTTGGATCCTTTTATTCGCTCTCTGTAGCGCCAAATATAACCAGCCAGTAAAATAATTTATGAAGCATGTTTAGCTTTCTTCATCTAGTCATCTTCATTAAAAAAACCAAACAACAAAAAAGCGCCACTGTTAATGAAATTTATGTCCAAACAAAATACTATATTTATACTTCAAATGTACACTAAATATAGGATTCCTGCTGTGTAAGATGACTAGAACAGTATAGGAAAAACTACTCTTTAATATTCTATCCACACTCTAAAATGCTCTTGCATAGATATACTCCAAAACACACTCAAAAATACTAATAGAGACTTTGGAAAACAGCTTATAAAATAAACAGGGAAGGAAAAAATCATTAAGCCTTTTAAACTACATAGAGCTGGCAAGAAGTGGGGGACAAGTCAGCATGACTCTTCAAATATTCAATACATTATCTTTAAAGAAAGATGGTTTTACCCATCAAGTTAAAAAGACCCTGGGGTATCCAGTTTCACTTATCAGAGTATCAGTCTTGGTAGGGGAAGGAGTTAATAATTTGAAAGAGAATGTGGACTATTTGGTATTTCAAAGGTATTCTTGGAGACTAGACCTGATGCCTGTAACTAAAATGCTGTAATTTTTCTACACTCATGTTCATTACCCTGAAATTACAGTTTCGTTATTGATATTTAGACCTGGTTTAGATGAAGCATAGCTAAACCAGGGTGGATTCTGTTTTCCCGGCATTTCCTTTTTTTTCCCCCCCTTCGGGTATTGTTATTGACAGGTAATATTAGTATCACTTGTTTTACTTTGGTATGCAGAGCTATGGTAAGAGTTATTGGGTAGCATTTTTGTCTTTAGAAAACAGGACATCTATGCACAGCACAAATCCACTATTGAGCAATGTGTATTATGTGATGAAGTCATTAAGTATGTTTTCCTGTCTAGAATGTAAAAGACAATTCTACCAGCAGCTTGTACCACACAAGCTTGTTTCTACCTGTAATATATATAGTGTGTATTTTTATATATATATAATGTTTCATAGACATTTTAAAAAATATATGCATTTATTTTTTAAAATGGAATATAAAGTAAACCTATATTTACATATGTAAATAGGTGGTGTATTGATATTCACATTTATACAGAATAGATGCTGTAAATACACTTTTCTCCACTTTCCCAATAACAAATTTGTAATTATAAAGAATCTCAGATATTTTCCTCAGTTTTGGCATCCTTATATAGAAATGTAATAACTAGGCAGCAAAATCAAGAGGTAATTGGTTTGTTCTAATCTCATTAGGCCTGTAGAAACTGTTCAATTATTAATCCTTGCAACAAACCATGTTTAAGCAAGACTTTTAAGAGCTGATTAAGGACTGCATTAACTTTGGCACACATTTCCTTCACCCTGTCAAAATCTCATTTCTTCTTAAAAACTGAAATATTAGATATTTACAGCAATTTTACTTTCAAGTGCCTTAAAATAAAGCACTTCAAATAAAGAACAACAGGTGGTTGCACAGCCAACACTTACACAAAGAAATAAATTTCTTCTACCACAAAATGAAAAGATATCAGGAGACTTCTGTATTGCCACTGCATTGCAGTATCCTTTCTAAATACTTAACTCTCAGTCTCCTATCATAGTGTCTTCAAAGATGGCTGCTAATTTTCTTGATTTTGTGTTGCAGAGGTTTTACACTGGATCTATTTACACTGATACAGAATTTATTATTGCATAAGTGACAAGACTCTTTCCCAAAAGAAATCACTATCGTTTTTCTGAATAATCACTAAGACCCCTGAGTCAACTTGTTTCTTTAAAATCTTCAAATTAATTTAAATATCTGCACTCTGAAGACTGAATATATGTGTGAATGAAGACACGACTTTCCCTAAAACCATAAATAAGAATGAAAAAATGACAACTATACATAGACACAAGTAGGATTTACTCAGTTATATTATAGTTATTTACTGTCTGTGTGTATATATATCTATATATCTCCATAATATTTTTTTATACTGGCTTTTTAATTACATGGATTCTTGGATATTACCAGGCAGTGCTATGCATCGGTGTTACAGTACTCATGGTATATGATATGGTATACATGTAAAGCACTGTAACTCTGAAGCACGGTTGGACGTAAATTTTTATTTCTTAAGCCATTATGACCTATAGAAATTGAATAGTGAAAAAAAGGATCAACTTGAATCTCAACAAGCGACTACTTTATCTTCAGCGTGTTTTTAAAAATCGTCTGAACTTCTGTCTTTGGACTAGATTCTTTTAACCATTGTATCAGTATCTTATCAACTCTAACCATTTGATGTTAGAAGTGCTTTATCACTGCAAAGTGAAATCTAAGAAAACAAACAGGATGTACAAGTAAAAAAATTCTTCATCCCTCCATTTTCTTTTTCCCAGAAGAATATTTCATATTTCAATAAGATCAAAGAGGACATATAACTTGAACAGACATTTTGAACTTAAAAATTAAACTCAGGATAGCTAATGATCCTATAGATTAAATAATGACTACTTAGTTTAGGACAGACAGTATTGTAAGTCTTCTAGATAATTATTCTGGAACTTATTTCATTAAACTGAATTTTGCTATTGCTCTTACTTTGCTTAGTCTCACTAATGACAGCAAAATCTGTTCAGTACATTTGTAAAAGAATGCACAATTAATTAAAAAATTTACTCACTTGAAAGCAGTCTTCTGCCACTTCAACATCATTTTGGGAGGGTGGATAACCTTCATACAAAGAAGAAAAAAAAAAAGTAGACAAGGTTATTTTCTTCTTATTTACCACTTACTGTTTCCAATAATCCACACCATCTCTCAATATTCAGTGATGATGATATAAATATTCTTGTTTACTTTTTTAACCTATAGAACACTGTATTTCAAGTTGATTTAGTAAGCATCACTCATTTCTACACTCTGCATTTTATATACTGAGTATTCCTAGCCACCCTCCTCTCTCTTGTTCCCACCTTTCTTATAAAAGCATTTTCAAAGTCTTATCAGAAGTCAGAAGCAAGGGAGTATATTCCTTTTACTGTAGCATTTTGAAAATTAAAGGCAGATACATTTGGTTGGCATGAATGCGTACTGTACTGTATTTTGCTATAAATCAGCAGAAATTGAAACTGTAAGGCCCTAAGAGAAAAAAATGACTCTTACGTTCTCTAATTATTTGTCTTGAAGGGATATGGATGATATTAACACAATTCAAAAGCAGTCATTATAGTATGTCAAAAAGCATTTCCCTTCAGAAACATGTTCCTCCCTTTCTTAAGAGGACAACACACATAAAATTCCTAAAGTTACTTTTTACAAGTCTGAAAGAGTTGTTCTTTCAATTCAATAGACACCTGCTCTCTTCCCTCCTTGTCTCAATCTAGCAATACATTTATCATATTTTCAGCTCAGAATCTAGGCTTGATGCTATCCTTCAGTTTGTTCACTGGTTTCCATGAATTCAATGAAGCTCTGGAACCAGTTGGCCATATTGCTATCTGAGTAAATTCTTCTACTGTTCCTAAAAACCCTTCCTCAGAACTACACTGTCAGCTGTTAGTGAAAAATAAAACTACTAACTGAAATTATTTTCAGATAAAGAGAGCACTCAACAGGTCACAAATCATTTAACTTCCTAGCTTATCCTATAAGAACACAGGAGTTGCAAAAAGCTTCTAAGATCCAAGTGAGAGAATATAACACTCCAGCTTCCTCCATTTCTTCATGTCTAAAAGAAAGAGGCAATGCTTTATTATGCAGGGATGTTTCAGGAAATTACTTTATTAGTGTTTGTGAAACAATTTAAGACACTTGGATGAATGGCACTTTAGAAATGCCAGTACTATTTAAAAAATTATTAAAATCTCAATATACTATAGTTTAATCCACATCCTTAAATACTGTAAATGTTAATGTTGCACAAAGTGCGTTGACATGTAATTTAGTAAACATTCAATATCCCTCCACCCCACCAAATCTTTCACCTGAAATATGTACCTTGAGAAATATCCTCCACTGCTCTCCGAATACCTCTATCAAATGCTCTTGCATCAGCAGGACTCTGAAATGTGAGGCCAAACTTCTTGTCATCAATCTTCCAGTGGTAAAAAGTAGGAGTAACTTTGTTGTAAACGAGGTCTTTCTTTAATGTGCATTCCAAGACCACCTTTCAGAAAGAAAACAGAAGGAAAAGGTATCAATGACCAATATATCAAATTTGAGAACAAAAGGTAGTCTTTGTGAACTACCTAAAAATATGCATCATAAGAGCAGATAGAGGTCTCTTTTCAAATTTCTTCCTGCTATGAGGATGTAATTTTAACTTCATTTGCATTATGGCCAAATTATTCACTATCGGTTGCTGATAAGTGGTATGGGTTGAAGACACAATTTGTTTACTGAGTCAACCTTCCTATTCAAAAATCTCATATCCACAAAAGTATCTTATACCTGCAACAAGCTACAGACTGGGTAGATGTTCAGCAAATAGGTCATATCCCCCCAAAAAGCATTATGTGTGCTGATATCAAATGTTACTGTATCACTGGGTTCTACAAAATCTTTTAGCACTAGACTAACATCATGCTGCGGTCAGGCAGATTTTCATATTTCTCCCAGAAAGGCTACTAGACAACTGAAAGTAATACAAGACAATTGTTTTTAAAAATGAAATTAATAAAACCTAAAATCTTTATGAATGTGCTACTGCCTGCACCTAGACAAAAATACATTTGTGGCTCATGCTTAACTATAAAGAACCAGTAAATAGGAATAATTAACAGAATTATTTGGCCCACAAAATCATTACAGGGATACATGCACATTCCGTTATGAAGCAAAGTCATAGTCTTCACATAGAATCATAAAATGGTTAGGGCTGAAAGAAACCTCAAAGACCACCGCATTCCAACCCCCCTGCCATGGGCAGGAACACCTTTCACTAGACCAGGTTGCTCACAGCTCCATCCAAGATGGCCTTGAACACTTCCAGGAATGGAGCATTCACCACTTTTCTGGGCTACCTGTTCCAGTGCCTCACCACCCTCACAATAAAGAACTTTTTCCTAGTATCTAATCTAAATCCACCCTCCTTAAATTTGAAGCCATTCCACCTTGTCCTGTCACTACATGCTCTGTTAAATAATCCCTCTCCAGCTTTTTTAGCAGGTTCCCTTCAGCTACTGGAAAGCCTTATCATTTCTCCTTTAAATATTCTAGTTTTAAAAATATATTTGAATATTTAGTTTACTTAATTTAAAAATTATTTTAAGCAACATTGTTACACTGAGTGTTTCTTGATTTAAAAAAAAAAAAACAAAAAAAAAGTGAACAAGAAAGTATGGAGGGAGGTGCATTGATCTGCTCCCATAGCAGTATAATAAAGCTCCCAGCAAGACAACCTGTATCTCTGTATTGGTATTTGATGACGAAGGCTCACACTGAGAGATGAATGAGGAATTTCAATATTCTATCATTTCAGTAATATTCTATCATTTCATTGATGTACTTCTAGAATTTTAATTTTTTGTTTTGTTACATATGTGGCTTTTTGAGAGAAAAAATACAGAATTCCTCACAGGATGTGGTAAAATTAGTTTAAATATAAACAACTGAGAAAAAACCCTCAAATTAAAAAAAAAAAACCTGTGTACTTAGGCTATTCTTACATATTCTTTGTGTTCTTCTTCTCCTTTCATTGTCTAATTATTACATAGGCAAATAGGTTTTTTTCTCTTGTTCTTCATTATTCATTCCCCCTACATCCCACCAGTAATCATCTCCTCTCAACTGTTATTGTCTTTTGCCTCTGCCTCTGGAAGGATTATATTCTTCCTGCACATATAAACTCATTCAGCACTAAAATAATTTTTTTGTTTCTCCACTCGGAACTCCCTAAATGGTCAACAATATGTAGGTAAAACTGCCTACAAGAAAACGTAGAGAGGAATCTAATTTGCTGTAGGTCTGCAGGAAAAGGTGCTGCAAGAAAAAAAAAAAGGTATCATTCTGCTGTTCTAAGGTGTATCAAATAATCGTTCTTTGGTCCTCTGGATGATTTTAAATTTGCTTCCTCCTTCAAAGAGCGGTTAAAAATGAAGGCTTCTCACACCACTGCCTTTTCTAGGTCTGTGAGCTCTTTAGGGGGACCTCTAATACATTAACACCAACTATTTTCACAGTCTATTTTGTGTGCAGTGTTATCCAAAACATCAACAAAAATATTGCAAGCCTGATTTTATAGCATCACAATGAATTTCTGGTCCCAAAGGAATTAATCCAGATTACTTCATACTGAAAATTCATATCCAGTAACTATTTTACCACTAGAGATAAAAACTGGATTAAAACTTCACTGAGTAGAAGCTATGATTTTCAAAGACAAGCAAACCAAACTAGAAAATCCCCAAACCAACTTACTCCAGCCCAAAAAGCAACACTCACCCCCCACTTCCAACCCTCACATTTTATATGACAAGCAATGATTAACAAAAAACATCCCATCCAACACTGCAATTATTTTCAACTTGATTCACGGAAACAACACATTTGAGGGGATGACACTGATTTTTCCCATCTAAACCTGTACGGAAACAGACCGGTTAACACAGAGGATATAAGTGAAAGGGCATTGAAAAGGGAAAAATATGCTGCATCAAAATTGTATGTGTTCTCAGATATAAGAATCTATACAAGCAAGACTTGATGCCTGCCCTACCTGAGAGAAATCTCAAAAGCTATAGGTCTCAATTAGCAGTGGGACACAAATTTATAAACATCCAGCCCTTCAATACTTTTTGTTACATCCAGAAATACAAAAAATCCAAATCAAACAAAAAAACCCATACCAACCATCTCCTGAAGCATTTTTCCCTCTCTGAAACACTTCTATGCTTTGCAGCAATAGTGAATTTTTAAACTGTAAACCTTAATTTTGCTAAAGGTTTCCTTATGCTCAAGCATGCAAACTATCACTGGGGCTGGGGAGGAAGTGTCCTCATACATGTATTCTCTAAGACCTGGAAATGGAATCCAAGCCTTTTCAATGCAGATATATCTCAAAACTCCAATTATTTTTTAGAGCACTTTGCTATGGTTCAGAACTCTCCACATCATAGGTGAACATCACATAGTCTCCCACATGGTTACCCAAAATATGCATTCCCAAGCCTTTTTAGGTAGACCTTCCCCAAGATCTCCAGGGATAAGCTCAGCAAAGACCTGAAAAATTGTAAATAAAGTGCCTACAGCTTAACTAAGTTTCATTTCAAAAAACACCCTATGGGTTACTGTACTGAAGGTTTTCTTCATTTAGAGACTTAATATAAGACTACCATGCCAATATGAAACATCTACCATGGCACATAATGGAAAATGTTGCAGAATCATCAGACTCAAGACAGAAGAAAACCAGATCCACATGATCAAAATTTAAATTGTCAGAGCATAAATATGGCTGAACGTCTCCTATTATTTAATGAAAAAAATCCTTTTAATATCTAGATGTCACTAAGTGTAACACTAATGAATTCATTGCTACTCAAAAATACTTGTTTGCTTAATGTTTCTTTTCTCACCTCTAAAAACTAAATTCTTTAAAGACAATAAAATCTATTTGACTTTTGTAGACAAGATCAATCTCCAGAGTCAGAAATTTTCTACTTCAGCACTTAAAACCAAATTTTTTTAAACAGAAGTGAGTTTCTAAGATACAACATCATTATTTAGAGCTTATTTCAGAAAAAAATAAGAAAAAAACTTTTGCATTTGATACAAATTTCTATCTTGATAACAGACCAAATAATTGAACATTTTGAGATACTGGATACTATTTTACTGGTTTCTATCTGTACTTTCAAAGCTTACGAGAGCACATGTAAGATAGACAGCTTCACTGTTTCTCATTCCCAACCCAAATCTACAAACATAAAAGCACATCGTTCTTCAGTGCCTTTTCTGCTTTACTCTTGGGAACAAGGAATATGACCTGAGTATATTCATGCTAGAGAATGAATATACTGAGTATATGGACCCAGTGCCACAGCAATCATATGACATAATTATTCTGTGCACACTTTTTTTGATTCAGTTTAAAAAAGATGATGTAAGGGCTGTACTACAGCCCATCAGAACCAATCTTGCTTCAAACTTTAAAGAAAATTTAAAAAGTAAATATTTCAGTTTGTAAACAGCAGATTTTTAGAAGGGAATGGTATTTATATTCAGTTTTAGCTTTGTGTCTGTCCCTTTACACAATTAGTTGTTCTTCAAAGGAAAGATTTTAAACTTTGTAACTCCTGATTCATGATCTAAAAGATAGTAGTAATATATTTTTTTCTCCATTGATAAAAACTTGCATGGCAAAAGTCTGGAGAAGAAAATAAATCAGAGAAGTCTATTAGACTTTTCGTTCAAGAACGTAAAATTCACCAAAGCCTAAAAACCAGTAAGTTCGCGCCTAATATGTTTAACAGTAGTGCTATTAAGATAGAAGAGAGCTACTGTAAACACAGAAGGAGAGAACAGCAGACCTGACCAGGTTACGAGGGAGTGCAATTGTTCCAAGCAGACTGGCTGGAGCCAGATCTAGGAAGGTGATTATAATAAAGGGGGAAATGTGTAATTATGTGAAAAGTCTTCACGAAATATCCTTACATTCCAACACAAATCTAAACAACCTGAGTAAACTAGCAGGGAGCATTCTTTCTCAAACTAATTCAATGGTGTCACCACTTTGATTTTCTTCTCAGATAACTAGGATGCTTTTTGTGAATACCATGAGATATTTTAAATAGCTCTGTACTGCACAAAAATTTTGGAAGTTCTACATGTAGTCTGAAGCTGGTTCATAGAAGGGCTGACAGCAACCTGCCTCTCAGGTCTAAAAAGAAACAACACGAGCCCTCTCCAACAAGGAATTTCAATATTTTAATGTTCATTCCAGAGTATTTACTTTATGCAGCTGACTTACAGATTGAGATCTACAGTTGCAATTAAATGCCTGCATAGCCTATAAAATACATGGAAAGATCTGGCACACTGGAATGGAACTGCAATGTAGTGTCAGAAGCAGCACTTGGAGAAGCAGCAACTAAAGCTAATTCATTCCTCTTCAGTATAACCATTTAAGAGGCATCTGGAAGATACCTCCATCAAATACCTCACCTACAGATTTCAGGCTGCTTTGGAGAGAATTCCACCTTTCTATTGACACATAGGCTAAACAGTTATACTGGCATTATGATTCCTATTTATCTTAGGTAAAAGCCATAGAACTGAACACCTTCTAACCTAAGATATTTCAAAATCTATGCTTCCCTGTGTCTCAGAAAAGTGCTCCAAGTTCCACAATCTAGGCTTCCAGGATAAGGGAATTTCTGTACATTTTCTGGATGCTAAGGCAGTTCACAAAAGAAGAGACTTACCAGCCAGAGAAAAATCAAGATATAATCTTGATTAGAAAGGTATTTTAACAATGTGTAAATGTGACTTTAGAGGATGCTTCATTTGTAAAGATGACTCTCTCTTTTAATCCATAGAAGTATTTTCAGAAACAGCTGTGTGTACCTTGCAAAAAAAGTTAGTGAACTGGAAACCATGGTCCAAGTGACTCCTAGATATTACAGTAGATTAAACATTCCTGAAGACATATATACTCAAAGTCTGAAAAACTTAAATGTTCAAAACTGTTTAGGACATTTTTTAAAAAAATAGTTACGTTCTCTTTTCAAGTACAATGGCAGAGCAACCAACTAAACAGCATACTACTAACTTCAAAGATTATTCAGGCATTGAGATTTACCAAGGGCATTCTAAAATGAGACTAGAGGGAAGTTGGGGCACAGAAACAGCCGATTCAGTATAACACTTCCTCAAAATACAAAGATGATCAAAATATTTGGTCTCTACTCAATAGCAAATACAGCGGCTTCCACTTTTAATTTATTTTAAAATAAAAAATAAAATACAACACTATTTATGAATTATAATAGTCACCTGTCAATTCTATTTGGACTAAAACCCCAATTCTTTGGCTTAATTAAAGAATTAAGTTTTAATTGTTTAAAAATTGTGCTTGAACAGTGAATCCACAGGAATATCCCAAGAACAAATGTAAAACCATTAACCATCAACCATATTGAAAGCATAAGGATCAGAAAAGTTTTAGAATAAGTGACGTGCAACAGAATTTCTCTTTCAGTCTCTGCTACCTTCTGCCCTTCGAAATAAGTGTCATGACCTAATTTTGTCATTGCATGTCTTGGTGTAGGATCTTCTCTGTGCCAAGTGGGGTCTTGTTGCATACTATACAACTTGGTTGTTAATTCATTACACATTAGCTGTTGCTTACAATTGCATTATCTGAAGTCTGTGGAAATACATGAATACATAGTGACCTTTCACTCAGTTACCAAAGAATCACTGGCTCTCCAGTATTTTTCTCCACACCCCAAATCTATATTTGTTAGTTCCCTGAGCTTTACTCAATATATACAGGAAAGATGTTCATCCTAGCTGCACTTCTTCCACCTTTCATCCTGTGTTTTTGAGGGGCTGACTTCCAACAGCAACGTCCCATACCTACAAGAAGATTACAATCTGCCCTGACCGACTAGTTAGGTCACATTTGGGGGCAAGTAGAACAGATGGACACTGGATGGGACACACACAAAAAACCGAAAACAAAACAAACTGTTCAAGACAATAAAGGTTTGGTAAACATATTCACGCTAACATGAGCTTAATTTTAGGCAGGAAGCAGAGGAGAAACATTTAAAACCTTCTACCAGAAGTGGAAACAAAACAAGGCTTGCCTAGGGGAAACGGAAGAGAGAACACCACAAACAGTTCAGGACACTGATGGCTGGACATTTTTATATGCATGCAGGCAAAACATTAAACCAGTCTTTAGTTCTGAGCATTTTATTATTTTTAAGGCAAGCTGTGAATGTTCCAAGTATTAAGAATTAAGAGAAAATTATCAAGTATCTCTAAATGCAATTAAGCTTCTCAAAAAGAGCCTCAAAGAGGCTAAAAAAAACTCTAAAGGGAACAACTGCGAAGTGAGGAAGGAACTGCAGGTGCACATAGCTGTGCAGGAACACAGGGTACTCTGCTAATAGCGCTACGCCCCACTGAAACAACTGAGTCAGCAGAATTTCTATTTATATGCTCTCTTCCTACAATAGTCACAGTCAAGGCAGAAAACTCAGCAGTCCTGCCTCAAGGGAGAAACTGGTGTGCTTGAGGAAGGGTCAGCAGTACAGTATGAGAAGTAATTCTATCTTTTAAGCTTACAGAGGAGTCAAAATTCATTGGCAGAATAGAATAAATTCTTGATAAAAGTCATTAAGATGGAGCTTTTGTGCCTTCTCCACTTCTCTTTGTTTCCATGGTAAGACACAGTCTCATTCAGATATCTGTTTGCCACACAAGTAACCAAGCAATCCTTAGTAAGCCCATTTTGTCTTTCTTAGGTCTGCATGTAGAAATGGCTGAGATCCTGCACCAGTTTTCCTTTTGTGAGGCTGATTTTCATGACGCTATTTAAGAGATGTGTATTACTGGTATTTTATGTAAGGTTCCTGATCAATGAATACTGTCTACACGTTCAACAAACTAGGTCAATTCTTGGACCTGTCAGCTTCATGCTGTCTTCCAATACGAAGTCCTTCTCATGTAAAATGGCTACTTTTTATCACAACTAAGCAAATCATTACTGAGGAATTTCATCTGATTTCATGTTCTTAATGAAATTCTCATTTCAACACTCCTATTAAATGCAGTATCACTGGAATATAAACAAGATTTAACTCTAATCTTTCACTGGAAGAAAAAAGAAAAATGTTTCCCAAAATGTATGGAAAATTTCTAAAAAATCAATGTGCTTAATTCTAAAAAAGCAGGGTCTTACATTTAAAAACATTTAAAACAAATAACTGGCTCTTTTGATACATAATCATTGATATAGAAAAGTTCAGCAACAGCATTAGACTGAGACTATAAATTTACTTTGTAGTCTACAAGCAATAATAAGCAAGCATCTATACTTATGTCCCATATAGTTTTAATATGATCATTAAATAGATGCAAATTGTTACCGTTTTATCCCTGAGTCGTTCTCCATGGATAAGAAAATCAGCACAGCTATTCTCTTCCTGGGGAATGACTTTGAAGACTGTGACACAGCTTAGTCCACCCCCTCCAAGTGGTAACCATCCACCACTTGAGTCATCCCGGGTCATCACCACAGCTCGCACTCGTGCATAACTATTACTGAAAGAGAAGCAAAAGAAGAAATTAGTTTTCCATAAACATAAACCAGCTAAGTCTAGTTAAAAACAAAACAAAAACAACAAAGCCACAATCAAGATCACAATAATTAATACTGTCTTTCCACAAACATCACCTAGCAGAAAACAATGTAAGACCACCCTCTAAAAAATGTTCCTCTGTACTTTTATGCCTTCATTAGGATGTCTCGGAGCTTGTGATTTTTTGTAAAGGGACTTAACCAGAGAATATAGTTGCCTAGTCAAAACTCATACTCTTCTAAAAACTTTACACTCAGTGATCTAGCTAGAGGGCCAGAAAGAGAATAAGAATCAACTCCTGATTTATTTTAGAGTAATCATGAAGCCAGTCAGCCACCATGAAATTGCACAGAAAAGAGAACAAGAAAACAGAAAGAGGTCAGGCCTTCTGTCACTGAAATCTAAACAAGAACAGGCTTCTAGCCAGAAACCTGCTTCCCTTCATCCATCTCTCCTCCCCATCCATATAACCCGTCCTTTGCAAGGGTAGGTCAGGACACACATTGTGGGGTTTGAAAACAGAACCAGTTACAACTACTTAAAATCCATATTTGCAGTGTCTACTTGCTGTTTCTCTCCTGTATTTGCATCGTGTGTAAAATTACTTGCATTTTACAATCTAACACCTTTTTGCATCATTTAATAAACAAATTATTATCATGTCATTACTTAATATCCAAATTCCAGAGTATTGGAAAAAGAGGTTTTAGTCATTTCTCTCTCTCTCTCTCTCTGCTCTTAGTTTTTTCTTTTAAATTAAATGTAAACTTTTAGTTTTCGTTATGAATTTGCCACTACATCACTTGGAAAAACCCATGGTTTGCCAAGGATGTTATAAAATACTACATTTGAAGTACAATGAATGTAGCAGTTAATGATTGAACATTTCAACACCTTAAAATAAGGTGTTATCTTTTGGCAACATATTCCTGATTGAGGGTTTAAGTACTTATGCCAGTTAGCACTAGTGATGTCAAATTTAAGCATTGAAGAGGAAATATCAGAAGAGGACAAAGTTGTTCCTTCTGTATTTGAGATAAAACTATTCACCAAGATGTTGCACTTTTAAGAGATCACTGCTTTATTTCCAACACCCTCCCCCCTCGCCATCCCAAAATAACAAAGGTAGGCTTTTTTGCGTAATTAATATATTACATTCTCACACACACATATGATTCACACATATGATTCACTTGTGTGTGTGTATATATAAGAATTTTTCTGCAGGCATCTAAAGATTAAATACATAATGGTTTGCAAAATGGAAAATTATACAAGACTATAAATTTTTATCTTATACACAGCTAAATTTTGTTTGCTGCCTCTGAGCAAAGCCCTGTCCTCTCTCTAAATCTAATAGTTAAAATGACAGTTCAGTCAATGTTGCTCACTATTTCTTTACCAACATCTTTTAGTTAAGTACTCAAACACAGCAGACAAATATAATAAAGAAAAAGCCACTCCTTCATTGTACGCACCTATCACAATTCTAATATCTGCAAATAAAAATGGCTACATCTCGATGCTTAATAATATTACTGAGAGTTGACTCATTCCTTCACTGGTCTCTGTCACTGTGTTTCACTCAGAGCTAAGGTCAGATTGTAGTTGTACACTTCATACACAGGTAGTCTTTCACCTCATTTCTCTCAGAAGAGCCTCTTCTGACAGTAACCGAGGACACCAAGACTCTCCTCTAAAACAATAAGAAATAGGATGCAACAATTGGTTAAGACTAAAAACTGCCTTTGCTATTCTCAATTTAAGCAAACCACAAATTTAGCTTTTAAGTTATTCACTCTATAAATTTGGTTGTAAATCTGAATATTAGAGGGTTTTTTTGTATATCAACAGACTGCAGCAAGAGTTCAGTTAAAGAGAACTTCCCCTAGGCTACATGAGAAAGCCCAAACTACAACATTACTTTTTCTTAAAGTGACAGTTCACACTCCACATCCATTTTCTTTACAAGACCTGCTAAGGAGAAGCAAAGAAGGAGGCTTAAGCTGCTTCCATTCAATAGAGTTTTCTGTCAGTGTTGGGGTTTTCCCCCCTATCCTATACTGAGATGCCTAGTGTGGTCTAGTTAACAGTCTTGAGTTTTGCTTTCCATATGTTCCAAGTGAATACTTCAAACATTTATCCTTTCAAATATTTTAGAAACTACTATCAAATCCACTGCATTAGTGCAAAATAAAATTCCCCAAGGTAATATTTAATGAATAATCTCTTAAATTGAAACAAGCCAGTTTTCCCATATAACCACCCTGTAGATTAACTAGACAAATTCTGTACTTGTAACAATGCCAAAGTCTACAAAGAGATTTTTAGTTTTATGTTTCTTTTGGTGGCTGTTTTTTAATATTATTTTTTATATTTGAATGGAACTCATAATTGGTAACAATAGCTATTTTTAGTAACAACACAACCTGGTTTGCAATTAGCCAGAATGTAGCGGCAGGACCTATGAATGATTCCCATTTCCAAAATCCTCTGCAAACAAAACAGCATCTGCCTGTTACACTACTGGTGCTGTGAAAGCACTCGGAAGTCTCGTCCCTCTAAGCATTACAGCCCCATCTACTCTTGGGAACTTTAGAACAAATTGTTAAACTGCTGGTGTACCTTAGCAGTGGGAGAAACGGCAGACAAAGCTTCAGTGTTTTCCTAACACAGCCTAAGGTTTTTACCTACTCTTGCATGTTTAGCAGCTCTATCAGGAATACTTGAACAAAAGAAAAACCAACCAAACAGGGCGATCAGTTGAGCATTGCTCTTACAAAGCCTTTTACCAGAGCTACCACAAGCGTGTGAAATGGAGCATGAAGAGCAGCATTGCAACAGCAGGTCCAAAGCTACTGTACTGAAGCCAACTTTTCTTGAGACTCCCTGGTTTTGGTTGTGGCCACTGGAAATTCTTGAGGCAGTGCAAGGTTTAAAGGAGATTCCATTCTGGCCAAAGGGGCATGCTGCTTTCCTAAAGTCAGTACTGAGGATCAGTAAGACTGGGGACAACGACACTGGAATCCAAAATCAGTGCTTAACAACTAGGGAAACAGATCTCTCTAACATCTGAGTGCCTCAGGTAGGAGATAAGAGTACGGTATTCTCATGCGATTAAAGGGAATTATAAATTGGAATAAAGGAGAAAGAGGGAAAAAAAGGTTATCTACAGTGTTTTTTCCCCTCTAGCAGTGAAGACTTACTGAGGAGTACAGCATATGTCTGAGTGCTATACCTAGTAAACCTGAAATGAAGCAATTTTAAGATAGCATAATAAATATGTTGCATGGAGTTTCATTCTAAAAGCATAATCAAATGAAGATTATTCTTACACCAAAATCAAAATCTGAAGTGGGGTGAACTAAGCAGCCTGAGAAAGCATTAGGGGCAAAATCAAAGGGTTATAAACCATAAGTGGACAGGAAAGATATGACCTACAGTCCTTGCCTACCATCAGCAGGCATTTTAAGAGCATCAAGCATTAAAATCTGACAAGAGGTTTCAAAGGCTCTCTCCTCCCTCAAAAAGCTGTGTGTTTATATCACTGTAATGCTCTTGGGCCCAAACTGACTTTTGAGCTGGATGACCAAACTGTTGTGCAAGCTCAGGAAGCACGTCACTGGCCAAGACAGGCTGGGACCTTCAGCTCAACAACTAAGGAACAATCCTGCTTTTGGTGGCTGGGGAAGGAACACAATTGTAATTTCATCACTGTGATTATTTATTGTTTTCTTTGTAAAAAATAAATTATTTTGATAATTTGGAGTATTTCTTACATTTAATATCAAGACAATTAAAGATAAAAAATGTTATTACATTTGTCCTTTGTTCCATTAGCCAAGCAAAAGAGAATGAATATTAAGAATTTTCTGCCAAAATACTTTTCCCAGAGAAAAAGGGGAAGAGATGTTGGGGTTAGTGGGGAAGCAGCCATCTTGTTGCTTTACAATTATTTTAATCTAGTTTCAACAGTATGCAAATCTTGCCTCTCCTAATTCACATTAAACATTGCCATTCTTTTACTTGTACTGCATTTTGCACATTTCTGTTTTAAAATAGGTCTGAAAAACAAAAGTGATTTCAGAATGTTGCTTAAAACAATTGTACTGTAACTGCAATTTTTTTTTTTTAGTACTACACAGTTTACTACCATTACCATCAAGAAACCTGGATCTGCAAGTGGAATTATAAACTGAACCACAGGAAAAACTGACTTTTTCAGTTTTGGTAAAAATATTTAGAATTATAATTTCTTTCAAAGCTAGAAAGCAGATTTGAAGAAAAGGACCTCGAGTTTCATATGGACACCAAGCTGAACACAAGCCAAAAACATGCCCTTGGGACAATGGAGGCCAACGATGTCCCAGCTGCAATTAGAAGTGTTGCCAGCAGGTCACAGAAGGTGATCCTCTGTCTCTACTCGGCACTACTGAAGCCACACCTGGAGAGCTTTGTACAGTGTTGGGCTTTCCAGCACACAAGAGACAGGGAGCTCTGGAGTGGGTCCAGCACAGAGCAACAAAAATGATCAAGAGACTGAAGCATCCGTCGTATGAGGGAAGGCTGAGAGCTGGGACTGCTTAGCCTGAAGAAGAAAAGACTCACGGGTATCTTATCAGTGTATACAAATAGCTGAAGAAAGGGTGCGAAGAGGACGGGCAGAGGCTCTTTTCAGTGGTGCCCAGTGAGAGCACCAGAGACAACGGACACAAACTGAAACACAGGAAGTTCCATTTGAACATCAGCAACCACTTCTTCACTGTGAGGGCACCTGAGTACTAACACAGGTTATCCAGAGAAATTGCGGAGTTTCCATCCTTGGAGAGTTTCAAAAGCCATCTGGACACAGTCCTGGGTAACCTGCTATAGGTGACCCTTCCTGGAGCAGCAGGGAAGATGACCTCCAGAGATGCCTTCCAATCTCAAATATTCTTTCTTTTATTTAATACCGTATTTCAAAAGCACAGCAATTTCAAAAAAATACAACTTCATAAATATAACCAATATGGGTTAAATTATAAGAATTCATTATACTTTGAAGCAAGAGTTGTCACTGTGCAAACTGCTATTTAAACACTTCTGACAAGGCTAAGGGAAAAAAAAAAGGCGTTCTGAAAAATCGTGACACACTCTGCTATGAAATTACACTATCTTTGCTGGCACACAAGTAACAGCTCCAGGCTGATCTCCAAATGTGAAAGGGTCATGGATCAAGGCTCTTTACCTTTGACTTGGCACTTTACACACATACTTTAGCCCCTCCAGCTTCTGGTGCAATGTACTTTTGTGTTTGTAGCCTTATCAAACGGCATACATGAACCACACTTGGCTTTTTATGGTTCTTATTATCCAAACAGCTTAGCAGAAGACTTTATGATTCCCAGCCAGAGAAGTGCTCATGAGTACATGCATGTCTGAGTACCAAAAGGTACTGCCAGACCACTGAGCTAGTCTGTTTTACTTGCAGATAGCTTTTTTTGAGTATTGACTCAATATAGAAAGAAAAATAATTTCACCAATATCACATGATCTTATTAGTACACTGCTGATGTTATAAACCCTTTGTTAATAAAGGTTTAGAGAATGAGTGCCACTGGCACAAAATATTAATGACTTACCTAAAACAGAAGGAGATGCAAATGTAGCACGAGGGCTAAAGAAGACATAATTTACATCACAAAAGTGTATGACAGCATGTCCTATTATTATTTAACGAAGAGGATATTGCCATAATAACAACTACTAAACAAGGCTCTGCTTAACATGACTGTTACCTTTCTCCTCTCAAAATTATATCAACAAATCAGAATATACACAAAACTCTTATGCTGGTAGAATGCAAAACTTTGCAGATTTTCTCTTCTAAAAAGAGGCAAGAAGTATTCCTCACAATAAACAGCAAATGTGCATGGCTACTATGACTAGGAAGTTTATTTCTGTGAGGAGTTTAGCAAGGAAAGACATGGATTTCCAGGAGGAATTACACACAAATGCTGTTACATTTAAGATATTGGTAACCACACTGATTCACTGATTTTGTCAAAAAACCTGAATGGAACATTTCTGCTTAAACAACAAACCCCCAAAAACCAACAAAACAAAACAACAAGAAGAAAATCTACGTACAGAAACCTGAATTACCCAACAAAATGGCTTGTACCCAAAATGGTAAAAGGAAAAAGCTACATGGGAAACTGTATTATGTAAGGAAGGGTTAACTCATATCCTGAAAGAGCCAAAAATACATTATTACAATTCTTATTTAGCAGAAGAGGCTCAAAAAACAAGGTGTTTGACAGTGCACCTACAATTCAAAAGAGAAAATGAGACACAAATGAACAAGTGTCAAAATAGTATATTGCTCTTGTGAGGTGTTCTCTTGGAGACAAAATAAGAACAATAAAAAAAATTAAAAAATAGGAATGGGGTTCTATTGCTCCTATTTGAATAAAGACAATTTAAGCTTTATGTCCATGTAAATTACTCAATGCTGCAAGGAAGAATGGCTGCTGACACAAGCTGTATTGTAAAGCACAAGAGCATATCAAGAATGGAGAAGACGTTAAGATTTGACACCCATCAAAATTACATACAAAGTACATATCTGACATTTGTATGAAAAACATTTTAGCCCTGCTCCCCAGCATCTTCTCTTGTTTAATAATTGTAGCTACTTTCTATTACTTCTATATGTCATCCATGAGGGCTGGTTAAATGAAGTAATATTTTATCACACTAAAGGAGATCACAACACATCTACTCCTTTTAGGATTTAGGATTAAAAGGATTCTACTCCTTTTGAAGAAACTGCCTTCTGAAGGCCTACGTTTTCATAATAGAAAGAGTTCTGTAACACCAGCTGGTCAAGGCATATTACTTAGAAAATGGCAACTAATGTAAAATACACAATCAAATAAAAACCCCAAACAAACTTATTTTTCTTTCTACCCTTCCCCACAAAAATGAAAAAGAATCAAAGTAACATTCAAAGATGGCTCTACAGGTTTTGGACACATGTAGCAAAACTAAACAAACAGCATACAGTATGTAATCCCCTTTGTAGTAGTTTATGAGATAAGATGGACATGGAAGATGCTTTTTGACCACTTCCACAGCTGCCTGTTCATAACAGAGGACTGCTGGTACCAAGGACTCCTGGATTGGATTCCATCCAGTTTTAGGCAGATGGGTAACATAATTCGAATGGTCAGATCCTGGTACTCATGTACCCTCCAAGTTTAATGCGCTTCCTCCAGAAAGCCCTAAATTTGCCTCATTTTTAAAAGCTGACAGCCATAACTCCAGAAATATCCACTCTCCATCCTAGCCTGTCTTCCCTTCTCTGCACATAGTCTCATAGTTCTTTGCTTCTTCCTTACCTCAGAATTTCTGAAGATCCACAGGAATCTCTTCATTCAATTTATAGCACAGAACTGTCTGTACCCTCTTTTAATTCTGTGAAATCATTACTTGTTTCTTACCAAGCTACTGGGTACTGATGCCATGTATTAATTCTGATTTGCTTACCATGGAAACATGTAGAGAAAGATTAAAGAGCCCACAAATAAAACAAGAGAAAGAAGTTTAGTTTGGGGTTTTTTTTTTAATAAGAAAAGTTACCATTTCTTTCCAACCTTGCAAAAACAAGGGAACACCTAAAGAAACGATGAAAATGAAACAAGCTTTTCATTTTCTTGAGCTCTTCAGCAAACTTAGGACAAGCCTAAGTCTCCAGCCTAAGGCAGATTCCTCTGAAACTAAGGTAACTTTACACTTCCAGTAAATGTCATCAGACAACATCCATCCAGTCTAGATATTTTTTTTTTTTTTTTTTTTAAATGAAGCTTACAGATTCAGTTGCACTTCTCATTTTCCTGGGAAAAGCAATGATTACTACAGTTTAGGACAACAATTTATGGAAAGATTTTAGGTAATAGTCGTATCCGAACAGGTCAGAATTCTCTCTTTCAGAGCCATTTTCCTCCAGTCTTATATGCTCACAAAGTCCAAGTATCAAGAATGCAAGTGCAATTAGATCACTCACACTGTCAAAGCTGGTCATCTAGTTACTGAGGTTATGGATGGCAGGTCTGGAAACCCTGTTAACAGATGTGAATACATTAATCAAAAAGCCATTTTGTAATAACGTTCTTGACCACTAAAATAAGATGAAGGCAACTAACACATGTCTTACGAACAATTTTAGCTACCCTAAGGTATAACAGGATGTACTAGACATGTTATTTTCAAACAAGCACCTGTGTACTTTTTATTCCACTGCTTGTTGTATTTAGGAATAGTACCCCACAAATGTTCAGAAAGCTATTATTTTCCTCCACCTAAGAACTTACATAGCAAAAATAAAGGACAAAGCTGTTACACTTTTGCAAAGAGATCAGAAAACATTGTCACAGATTTTTTGTATTTACTCTGTCTGAATTTCTGTCAGGTTGTCCTGGACTACAGACCCTTTGGGCCAGGGACCATTTCTAATGAGCACAATTCAATGAAGCTCGGAGTTGCCTGTTGGTGTGCAGAGCTTAGGGGGTGAGCTGCTACGTAGTCTTGAACTTTTGGCAACACATTATGGTAGAAAAAAGCGTAAGATCCACTGAGCTTACTCACCTAAAATAACACTTAATACTAGTAGGCAAGCACAAAATTTAAATTTTATTCTTATCACATTAAAAGAAAATTTTAAAAGGTACAGGTAATTTGTGGCATACATTTCCCACTCAGCCTGCACAGAAAAGGAACAGAACCTGGAACCAAATAAAGCCTATCCACACTTTTAAAAATACTCTTCCTTTAACGGCCTTCTTGAGCTGTGAGATTGTTAATGAATGTTGTATACAAACAACATTCATGTGTTTAAACCCAGGTAAATTGAAATGGTAGTATCTGTCATTGATATTGTTAAATCTAAAGCTTGTCTCAACATTTACATTGACGTGGCTTTTCAAGGACTTTAACCAGACAATATGAAAGAGATCTTGCAAAGTAAATTATATTCTAAGAAAATCCCTAATGCTAAATTTCTGCTTTTAGCATAATAAGAAAACAGTAAACATTCAAAAGGATGTTTCGAACACAAACAAATGGACAAATCATAAATGTCTGCACTAACAAAACAGAAAGACTACAAACCAAACTGCAAAATGTGTAACAACACCAACATCAGAGTAAAAAGGCAAGTCCAAATGAGCCTTAAGAAAGACCAGCTTGTGAACTTACAGAACTATTTTAAAGGTGTATGTTCACTGAACAAAAAAAGAAGCTACCATTCCCTTGCTACACAGCACCACGTTTTGTGGCTTGAACCAGTCTTTTCTGTAGTTTTAACAAAACATGAATATTTCAGAGAGACAAAGTAAATTGAAATAAAGACAAATGCAAATATTTCTATTACAATAATCCTTCAAACTAGAAAAAACAAAAGATTAATAAGATTATTCAAAAAGTTTCAATGGTATGCCCTTTATATTTGCCATACCTCAGCATGAATAATGTAACTTACATAGCCATTATATAATTGTATGATTATGTTTGATAATCTCAGTAATAATTCACAGCCTAACCAGCAGTCTAAGCATAAAAATAGGTGATTCACAAGACGTAAGATCAAAATATAGGAATTCTAACAGTACATCCCAAAAAGTGTAACTAAGCCTCAGTTTACTACATTCCCCACTCCAACTACCGCTAAAGTAATACTCTACACAAGTTTCTACAAAAAGCTGCACATAATGAATACATGGGTCATGTATGAACATAATACAGAGCGAAGCAATGACAAGGTACTGAAAAGCCTCAGAGTTCAAAATGAAGATTATTTAAGTTCCATTATTTACTGCTATTCCAGAAAAAAAGTTCAGAAACTTGTAAGCAACTGCACAAAAAAAGAATAAGGAGTACACACGCATACCCCCTCCCCACCAAATATGTAATAAACCAAAATAAGAACAAATTCTTTATAAATGATAGTTAGTAATGAGAACTCCTACAATAATCCCTGTCTATTCAGCAACTTAAAAGGGATCCACTGGATAAATTTTCCGTGTTTTGGCAACACCACAATCCCAAACAAAGAGTTACAACAGAGATGATGAGATAATAAGATAATTTAGTGTTATAATCACATCTCCTTGTTTCCTCTTTGGACTTTTAAAACCATTAATACCATTAGAAGGGTAACAGCCTTAAACTGATGAAGGACAGATTTAGATAACAGGGAGAAGTTCTTTACTCTGAGTGTGGTGAGGCACTGGAACAGGCTTCCCATAAAAGTGGTGAATGCTCCATTTCTGGAAATTTTCAAGGGTGTCTTGGATAGGGCTTTGAGCAATCTGGTCTAGTGGAAGATGCCCCTGCCCATGGCAGGGGGGTGGAACTAGATGACCTCTGGGGTCCCTTCTAATGCAAATAATTCTATGGTAAATTATGGTTTAGGGTGGAACTTTACCTTAACGAGGAGGTTCTGAAAAGAGTGATGGAGCGAGCTAAGTCACATTGCACAAAAGATATGATTAGAGTACCAAGAAAGCAAGTGCAACATGGTGCAACAGAAGCTCAAAACAGTTTATAGACAGTAGAATCCAAGCAAGAAGTGAAACAATGGCCTTTTAGCTGCAGTCAATCTATGAGACAAAAATGTCACGTAGGAACAGCTAAGCAGATTCTTTTTTTGGTGCAGCTCTGACTTCTATGTTGCACAGCTTTACTAGACAAAACTAACTGCTACCCACTGTAAAAATGTTTTAAGGGGCTGTTTGCCCCTTCTATTATATAAAATAGAGTATAATAGCTTATAAAATATAAGTTTAAGTACAAAACTAAAAAAATATTACTAAATTAATGAGATATACATTAAGTCATTCCAAAAATATTTGTGTCCCTGTCTTTAACAGTACTGGAAATTAATCCTGACTGTATAATTGAAGAAATACAACCAGAAAATTAAATATCTCTGCTCAGAGAGACAGAAGATTTTATATATTCAATGAACATATGGAGAAATTAAACTGATAGAACAGACAAATAGGTATAGATGGAGAAGATCAAACTCAAGGATTTAAATTTTGCTGTTTTGTTAGTACCCACGTGTTTTGTTACAGACCTTTGCTCTTATTGCAGCAACAGAAGGACCTTCTATATTCATATTCCAAGGACAGAGTCTGCTATCAAAACAGTGAGGATTACAAATAATTTTCCCTTATTATAAACAACAATGAATTTTGAGTACTTTTGTCTGCAAGGATACTATCCAAGTAATTCAAATAAGCCAGGAGAAGTCATTAACTGTTTTATTAGCTGAAGAAAAGCAATCAGCATTTTATTATGCATGCTGAAAAGCAAGGTCAAAAGACCAACAGCATATTACAAGTGACTGCTTTAGTGGTGCTAACAAATAATCTCTAAATTTTGAGACAAAATTTTCACTATTTAGGAATTTAAGCCTCAAATATGGGCTGTATCATACAAGTACATCTGACAGAATTCTGTGCATTTCGCTCAAAACCCAACACTGGGAATGCATTTATCACATATGAGCTTTACATACAGGATGTAAAATAGTGTTTTTGAGGGCTCTGCTTCTTAAATTTGGTTGCTCAAATATCAAGAAGTTATATTGAGTTGGAAGAGAAGAAAGAATCTTCTCTAGTCATGCAGCAATTCCTAGACAGATTCATTTGCCTATAAGTTCAATAATACTGGGAGGAATGGATAAAAGACTTTTTTAGTCAGTAAGTTCTTAAAAATAATAATACTAATATAGAGAAGCAATTATTTGAGTAGAAGAATTCTAGAACTGTCACTGCAATTTTAGATACCATTTGGTAGCTAAATCCTTGTAGCTCATCCTTGTTTTCTTCACCCCTGTGTTGACTGGGAAGCGTTGTGTGGCCAATACTCAATACAACCATCTGTATGAGGCCTTTTCACAAAAGACCAAGCAATAAACTTGATATTACCTATTCCACATAAAAAGATGCATTGTTTCTTTAGGAAGCACCAAAAAAGGGATTGCCTATGGGAAGAAGAGGGAGCTAAAAATGCCAGAACTCAAGTAACCAAAGTGAAGTAAGAGATGTTTCACAAGTCAGTGACATGAAAAGACTGGGAGGGAAAATATGGCTTGTATAAATTGTCCCCTGCTAAGTAAATAACATTAGGGGAAAAAGGAGAAGAGAAGGAGAGGAGAAGAGGAGGAGAAGAGGAGGAGGAGGAGAGGAGAGAAGAGAAGGAGAAGAGAAGGAGAAAAGAAAAAGAAAAAGAAAAAGAAAAAGAAAAAGAAAAAG
>VZTI01004803.1:1827135-1842359 GCA_013397865.1 Struthidea cinerea
AAGGGAAAGGGAAAGGGAAAGGGAAAGGGAAAGGGAAAGGGAAAGGGAAAGGGAAAGGGAAAGGGAAAAGGAAAAGGAAAAGGAAAAGGAAAGAAAAGGAAAGAAAAGGAAAGAAAAGGAAAGAAAAGATGCAGAATGAGTAGGAAAGAGAAAGGAAACAGTATTTCCTGTTCCCAAACAAGAAGCAGACACATGAGGAAAAACTAGGTGCCCTTCATCAATGAGAAGCATAATCACAACACACATCGCTGTTTAACATGCAATACTTATGCTATGGCGTTCTATAATACACTGATTTTTTTTCCTGGATTAAAAGAGCAGTATAAAATCTTGCAGCCAAATTTAAGTTAGAAAAAAATTGGTTAGATTGGTTCCAATTAAAAAACCCAGAGTAAGATAGAAATTTTTCATTTTTAACTGTATATTGATTAAGGAATTTCCAGCAAATACAAGTTATTGTATCAAAATCTATATAATATTAACAGTTTTAACAGGTGGAAAACTGGTAAGCATCATGAAGGAGTGGAAAGAATGGTTTTAAGAAGTATTTCCAATGAGTAAGCAGAGACAGCTGAAAACACACAGCAATCAGATTTCTTTTAATCTTTCCTGAAACTACTCTGCAGCATGATCTCAGGAGGTCCTTTAACAGAGACTTGTGAGAGAAGACAAAACTACTGACAGTTCTGCACTATCTCCTACTAATAAATCCAAGGCAACTTGCATCCCTACACTACAATTTTTGTTATAAGCACTTTAAAGTAATATTATCTGGCACTGTTGCCAGAATCACTCTCCATCCTTCTCTTGCCCTGGTCATTTATTTCTACCATGCACTTTCCCCACTGTTTCTGCAGCTTTGCAGTGATCAACATTAGGAAAGCTGATGTGAATCAAGAATAATCAAGAAGAAAGAGCAACTTCAATCCAGAAGAATTATCCAACCCTAATCGGTAAATTACTGATTTTGCCACAAGGCTCTCCCATAACTACCCAAAGCGGTTCTGTAGATATGAACTTACCACAAGTTCCTGAGCAGTGTCTGAACACGTCTATGAGTGATTCACTGTCAGCAACTGCTGCCAACTCTCATTCACATAAGTCCGAATGGATCACAAAAAGGGGTCAGTCATTTTACAGCCCAGTTGGAGCCTGCCTGCTTACCTACATTACTTATGTATTTTGAGATTAAGACACAACTAACAGTATGAGCACCCAGGATTTAAGTCACAAAGTTTGGCACATTTGTCCTTTTTCTGCAGTATAAACATAAAGAGAAAATTTAATACTCAAATTTTTTGGCTTCATTTGTGCAGAATTATGAGGACCAAACGTAAAAAAGTAATGAAAAAAAAAAGTTCTTCCTCCCAAGAAACATATATTTTCTTTCTCTGAATTCTTACTGCAAGAGGTTTTGGCCCTCCTGGTATTAGTAAAGCCCAGCTGACATGCTAACAAAACAAACAATTTCCTTTATGTAATGACTGAATACACAAAAGGAAAGCACTCTTGATTCCAGAAGGTGCAAAGGGATTAACTGGTAGCACAGAAAATAAGTATTCTGAACACTAAAAAGTTCATCCCATAATGTAGTGAGAGAAACCACAATTTACAAGAAATACTATTGAAAATACATCACAAGAAGAGAATCAATTACAAGCACATATAACCTGCACCTAGCTTTAAATCTGCGTATCATTAATCCCTGCAAAACCTAGTATTTTCAGTGCAGATATAAAAGAAACGAGTACTACAAACCTGCACATTAAAACATTGATACAGCATACACGGCCAAACTTTTATATTCATGAAACAATAATTTTACAATAAATTAGCACTAAAGACTGAAGTCCTACTGTATGAATTTACAAGTCTGAACACTAACTACTGTGAGTCTCAGGAAGGGTTAAGAGTACTCAGTCTGGATCTTTTCACTGGAAAGGAATTACAGCAGCCTCTGTTTGGAAGAAGTCTAATACATACCAAACAAATGTGATTTGCCTGAAGTGATTCATCACCTCACCTTCATTGATGCATAGTCACCAATACTCAAGGAAATATCACCCAAAAAAGGTTTTAAAATAGAAAAGTAGCTTTTCAAAACAATGTAGAAAAATTCACTTGGCAACTGAATCTTTTGTGCTACAAAACATTTATTCATAATGAAGAAAAACAAAAACTGAAGAAATGACCGTACCGTTAACTAAGTACTTGCAAAGGAGATGCTTTAAATTGGTATCAGTCAATTCATTGGTAAAACACATTTTCCAAACTACAGTACTACTGGCATCATGAACCACTGTTGCTTGTAACCACTTTTTTTTCCCCCAGTTTGTGCTCCTGCATTATTATGCCAAGCACATAAGGGAGAGGAAATACAAATCTCCTCTCTACAAAAGAGGAAGAAGGAAAAAAAAAAGCCCCAAACATGAAAACCCTTCAAGTTTTGCAGCTATTCATCCTTTAATAAGGATCATTATTTACTGAAAGTTATTCAGCATTTATCGAGAATGCAAGGAAATACAAAGTCCATGGATTTCAAACTTTAAACATTGGGTTCCAGTAAACTGGCACTCAAAAGAAAAAAGATTGCACTCATGTAAGCATTGTGACACAGACAGATGATGCATCTCCAGGAGACAAATAAAAGGGTGCTGCTCCATTGAACAGTTATGTGATAGGAGTACACTGTACTATGCAAAGCACATAAATGCTACACAGATCTCTCATTTTTTTGAGTTCCTTATTAATCGCAAGATTTTATTCATAGGAGATGTCTAAGCAGCCCTAAATGTAGAGCTCTATCAGTGATTCAGCCTCTGTAGGTCTGCAGCAAAATTTTTTTGCTTTTCTGGGATAATGGGAAAGCAGCTACACACCTAAATCAAGCCTGAATTCCTACCCCTTTCTTCTCCAGTCTTGGGGTACAATTCCCCTACATCCTTTGTGTCAACTTAAATCAGTATACAACTGTAAAGAGAACTTGTTGTGCAACCAAAACAGAAAACCCATCTTCCCAAAAAGATTGTTCTGACAGGTCCTTGCCCCAGCTTACCTTCAGTCATGTGCCCCTTACATCTAGGGCCAAGGCTGTGTAGGTGAATGCAAACTACGCTTTTCATTGGCAACCCAAAACTGTATTTCATCATTGGAAATGCAGGTTTACATAGTTTTTAAAGACTTACCTAAAATATTCATTTTGTGGGAGGCATGTATGTATAAAATAATTTTTTTTTATCCACAGGAAAGCCATAGAAGTTGCTCTGTAGTCTACACAAAATTTTTAATTCTAAATAGACTGCTCTTTTGTTGTTTACTGCTTTAACTCAGTAAAGCAGTAAAGATTTAAATCAGACTGATGACTGATATCCTAGCCATTTGTCTAACATAAAAATCCATTTGTTCCTCCTGTACACTCTGGGAACAAATAACATTACCCCTTTGCTTTAAGGGACACAGAAACCAAGAAAAAATTTCTGTTGCATTTGGCATATTTCAATCACCGTAGATCTATTTATACATGTACTTCCACCACCAGGTGTGAACCCTAGGAAAGTCTCATTCAGTCAGGGTACTGCTACAGCAGTGTTTTCCAGATAAAGCCAGTAGTGCATATATTCAGCTGAATGTAGACTTTGAAAAAAAATGGAAGTTAAAAACAAAAAAAATCAAGCTGTGATTAACTTCACACAGCTAGAGGCTGAGAGCACCACAGCCTTGTTTCAAATATGAAATAAATACTTTTATAATTTTAAATTGAAATTATTCCTTTATTTATGCATTTACTCTTCATACTCATACTCCAGCTTCCTCAGCAGCATACACACAGTTAAAACTCGATGCTTATTAGAATAGACTTCTGGTGGGAAGTGCTAAGAATTCACCCCACTGCCTACCAATCTATCCAGAAATCTGTTCTCACTCCTACTTCCTCCTGTCTGTTCCTTTCTGAAACAGCAGTAGGGGGGTTGGGAGTTTGCCTTTCCTCTACTGGATCACAGTTGTGTACATGAACTATACCAGACCATATGGCAATCTCTCTCAATTCCTAAGAGACAAAACAAGCTTCCTACCAAGCCAATCTGAAGAGAAGCAGGTAAGAGCGAGAGCTTACAGATACCAGTGTCCACATGTCACAGAGACCAGTTACTACATCTTGCCTATATCAGAAACACAGTGAAGATGGATTTTCCTTTCATGAAGGGAAAGCATTAAAGCTTTAGTGAACACCAAATTGCAAAACGCCAGTAGGAAAACCACTCCAAGACACAGCACCTCAGGAGATATTCCACTACTCATTCTCAGTGAAGAGCTGATAAGATTCTCAAAAGGGCCTAACCTTTAGATCCACGAACCTGTGTTTAACTCTGGTAAAACCAGAACGGTCTGATCAAATACACTGAAATAGGATCTTGCTCATGTTCTTTTCTGGGAAGTTAGAAATTATTTTTACACAGATTTTATTTTCAATCTAACATATTAAAAATTGCATTTCACAACAGCTTTTAGCCCAGCAACCAAATTCTTGTGTAAAATAGTACATAATTTTGTCAACATTTTTATACTAGGTTTTAGGGTACAAACTTACATGAGCATGCAAAAAATTACTTGACAGAAAATAGTTCCCTCAGCTAGAGCTACATAATTTTTACTTTTTAGTTTAATTCAATTAGTAGAGTCATTATATCTGCATACCCACACAGGCATCTAATTCTCCTATTTAATTTTCCTGCTCACTGCTATGTTCTTAAATTCTTTACTACTACAGAGATAACTTATTGAGAACAACAAGAAGCCGCTCTACCAGAGGCAATAGGGAGCAAACTGAAGCTGTGGAAGGCATTGCCTATTACCTGCCCTAAAGAAACGTGAAAACCACCAGATACAAACAACTGTCAAGTAGCTGGAGATATATCCAGGATCTGCCTATATTGAAACATTACTGCAATAAGGACCAAAACTGAACCACAGTTTCCCACTGCACCATTTCTTCATCAATATCCTACACAACGTGGAAACAGACGTGCTACACAGCATAAGAATTGCATAATAATCTGCCTTTAATTTATAGGTGCTAATGTACCTGTAACCAACGATCTATGACATTTGATACACTAAACCCGAAAGTGTTATTGTAAAGAACCATTCAGTCCTCTTGTTAAGGTTAAATATTCATCCCTCTCAATTTAATTGTACATTTCACTCTGTCCACATTACATAAAAAAAGGTACATAAAAAAATTAAAGAAAAAAGGAATTTTAACAAAATCCATAAGCACTAAACTAAGAAGAAGCCTGATCACATATGTATTTCCCTTAGAGAGAAAAAGTCATCCTCTACTGAAACACTGCTCTAGATATGACAGAAGTGTGACACTTCTGGAACACCAAAGAAAAATAATTTCATTGGTAAGCAGCTAGAAAAAGATGACACCTTTTTATTTTCTTGGTTCTGCTTTATGTCATAACTTCATTTTAAGATTAAACATCCAAAAACCTTAAGTGTTCAAGTGTTAGGGTTAAAAAGTTGAAGGCTTATAACTTTCCCTCACTTAAACTTTATAATGAATACTGGCAAGAGAACATTAAAGACGCCACTAGCCTATCACATTTTCAACCTTCATAAGACAGCTGTAAAAAATAAAAACCCAAACAACCCCAACAAAAATATCACAATTCCCCACCCCCCCCAAAAAAAAAAAAAAAAACCTTCGCAGAAACTTAAAAATCTGTATTTAACAGCAAAGAGTTTAAATACTAAATCTTAGAAGTCCTATAGGGCAATACAGATTTGAGAAATTTCATGGCACCTCTTTAGGAATGAGATTCTCTAATTCACACAACAATAATTTGAGAAATTTGAGGTTCAGTTAGTATCAAGCATCATTATTTCTTAAGGGGTTTTCCCAGACAGATTATATGTCAAATAAATTTAACCCCAGAGATGTAACATGATCTTACAACAGTTTGACTAAATTACAAGTTTTAAAGTAGACAGCCATCAAAGTAAGGAGAACAGGCAATCATGAATTCAGTAAATGTACATTGCCCCATAGTCAGCTAATGGCAACTTTAATACGATGTGATGGATTTTTCTCCACCAGGAGAAAATACTGCCTGCATTTTTGCTTCAACAACCCACGCCAGCTGACTAATGGAGTTATATTTTTGTCTCGTATGAGGATGGTTACTTGCCCATCCTCTAGCAGTTGCAGAATGAAACATTAACAACAGCTGTGGGGTGAACAGAAAAGCTGCTCTATTTGGTAGCCAAGAACCAAAGTACAGGCCTTTCCTCTCAAACAGTGGAGCTCATTTTCTGTCACAGGGTGACAAAAAGACACAGCACAGAACAAAGCCACTTTTAGGGCCTGAAGTAGCTAACTGAAGGTACTTTTAAGGAGTAATAAACCTTCATGGGAAAAAAAAGTAAAGGATTCACAGAAATTAAAAATAGGGTACTAGGATAGATAAGAGCCCTTGGGAGCTTAGAATTTGTTGCTGAAATGAAATACCGGTGGATCCAGACAGGTTTCTTAAACAACTCTTATCAAATACTATTAAATATAACTCTTTAGCTCAGCATACTAACAGTCCTAATCGTAACAGACCAATCCCAAAGAAACACTCCTGCCATGCTACTGAATAATCAGCATATGCCTGCAACTAGAAACATCTTTTTATGCAAACACTTGGGCTTCAGTCCTGCAAAAATTTAAATATATCACTCTGAGTAGACCTACAGATCTCTGTGGAAGTCTGTAGAGTTTATCACACACATAAAAGCTAACACATATTTATAAGTCTTGCAGGATAATTGCTTTTGGCAGAATATAAATAACATTGCTCTAATGTGTTTCAGCATCATGGTCTCCTGCTTTAAGAGCCAGACATTCTGGTGAAGCCTGTCATTCTTCATCTAAAGAGTGGCAGCTGCATAGCCCACAGAGACATTTAAACTTCTCTTTGCATTTTCTTTAAAGTTTCAGAATAGTGTTTGGGCATTCTTTTAAAGTAGTAAGAAAGCTAACAAGTGAAGCTGATAAAAATTGCCTAAAAATGCTTTCTTACTAGTGCCATGGATACCACTGGTAGGACTGGAAGCAATTGTTAGACAAACTATCTATAGCTTCCAACACTGCCAAGCAGGACATCAATTAGTCTGTGGAGTTGACTAGGTATTTTTCCAGAACCCAATGCACTGGGCAACAGAGCAATAATTCAATATGAGAAGCAGTCTTAATAAAGGACTCTAATGTTCACTGTACTATATACTTCAATGAAAAAGCTTAAAAATCTGCTACAAGAAGAGCTTTCAAATTGCAAGACAGGCATCTGAAACAATTTTAGAAATTCAATGCCAGCAGTTTGCCTAATTGATTTTTAAATACATACCTAAAACTAGGCCCTAGATTTCTCTCCTTGTCAGTTTTTTTTTTTTTTTTCTCAACATTGTCTTACTGTCTCTATTGCCTTTCATTTCAACTTCTAACAAGGATAGACAGGAGCAAAGAAAAGTAGCTTTGGTTACCATCAATGCCATTGAGAATTTAAAAAATTGTATATATCACCTCCTGCAAGCCCCAGCTGTAACAGCAGACCTGTCTTGGCAGAAGGTCCAGCTCTAATTAGGAGAAAGGAATGAATATATTTTGTAGACATAGATAGCCCTTACAACAACTTTACTTTTGCCCTTCCACGCTCCTGCCCTTATTTTCATTTGATGCCTTCATCTCTCTAATACCACTTTGAAAAAAGATTTTACAGCTGAGAAGTGTTGCATGCAACAAAACCAGCCCTGGTATAATTTAACTCTAGTCCAACAACACAAACAGCTGTGAGGGGAAAAAAAGTAACTTAAAGTACTCAGCAGCTCTCCCAAACCCATATGAATTCACATTTACAGTCGGTATTGCCTTGGCCCAAATAAGCAGTTAGAATTTCGTTGAATTCAATTGATTTCCATTAAGCATATTTTTTTTTGTGTATCAAAATGACAGACCTACAGTTAAGTGGAACACACAGGTAAATTTTGAAGTATATACTGAACTTTTAATCAATAAATCCTTTGTTTGCACTTCAATCATATCTAGTGTAAAGCAGCATCTTAAAAAAAAAGACCAGACCAAAACCACACAAAAAGCCCAACAACAAAACCCCAACAAAACAAACAAATAACAAACCCACCCAGTTTCCAAGTATTAATGAATGAGCCTTTACTGAATGGAGACTGAAGGAAAGTGACACAGGCAATCTCCTCCCTACTTCATGAGGTCCTTGTTCAAGGCCAAAACCAAGAGCACCAGCACCTCCCAATCCCTTTCTCTACCTGCTAAAACATCACCTTAACATCTGAAAGCAAGCAGTTGACGCTGACGTGACCATAAATTCAATGCATTTCCTAACAAAACTGAATTGCTAAGTTCTTCCTTAGAACACCATGCTTACTATTTTCCATCATCACCTTATTCACATGGTTCTTGTGAACAAATAGTTTCAAGAAAAGAAATACCCATGCAGTACACAGAGACTGAAATACTTCATTTAGATTAGACTAATTTCAAGTTCTACCATCAAGCATGAACAGTGAGTTATACCAAAAGATTAAGACTGCATAAACTGGCATAGCAATTTCAGCTCGCTTGAACTTCTAAATGCCTGAAAACACAACACTTCACAATTAAGAACAGATAAACCACCCAAACCTAAATTACTGCTAAAGTCAAATGAAGCCCTACCAAACAACTACATGGTAAATTTCCCCACCAAAGAATCCAGAGAGAAATCATGTATTTCAGCTCAAACCTCCTGATGAGGAAACAGATGCATATGGAATTTAACCAAGTTCCACAGCAAATGGAAAAGTCAGAGAAAGGATGTCAACAAGAATTTTTGCCAGATCCTTTATGGCAACTCTTACATTTTTATGTAAAGCATGATCATCTTCAGGTAACACCAGCATTAAGATGTTAAGATAATAAAATATAGTACTAAATCATTATTCATTTGTGATACTCTTGGAACACTGTCCAGATATTAATGGCATCTCTGAACATCTTCAATGTCTATTGAGTTTCTCAGACATTTTCAAAGGAACATTTCCAATCTCCCAGAAAGGAGAAACTGTAGAGAAACTGACCCCTCTGTAGTCTTCAAACAGTTCTGAATCATCATCTGCCTTGTCACAACTTCCCCAAACCATTTCAAACCACAGATCTGTTTTACCATTAAAAAGCAAACAAGTGAGCATTTAAGTTCAGCAGATTTTAAATAAGTCTACTCCCACTCTCTCTCATTAACTCATTTCAACTGTAAATTTGCTTTAGTTGCTTTAAGAGGGGACTATTAACTACATAGAGCCAAAGTTATTTTGTGTGTCAAAATGACAGTACTCTTATATTTAGTGAAACTGGATTTGTCAGTGTTGATTAAATGCAGTGCATTAACAGAATTCTCTTTTATTTCTATTTTAAATGGCTTGTGTGTTTATACAACTGTAGTTTATTCTGAACTTCACAGGTTAACAGAAATGGTCTGCCAAAAGCCCCAAACCCAAACAAAACCCTCAAATCTATCCTGAAGAGTTAAGTATTTCAAATTACGTAGTTTATCAGAAACCTTTATAACAAACCCACCAGTAGCACATACCAGGTATCTTCATACTGCTTGGGGGAGGGGGCATTTGCTTACATCTCTTAAAAACACCCACAGAATTATGAAGATCTGTGAGTACCCTTTTCTGTGTAGTTTTACAAAGGAGCAACAACTTCAAGACCCTTCAGAGCGACAGATAAGTAATTTTGTGTATCTCAAGTAATATGATTAATACTGAATTCAACTTAACTCCTGTGAATCTTGGAACTTCACTTGGTAGCAGCCAAGACTGGGCAACTACAATACAAGGCTATTATTGGAATGAATAAAGCACACACACAACATTTTCCTTTGTGAAGAAAATGGTACATAATGGAGCTTGAGAGACTGAAGATTAATGAACCTAAGTTTTATCATTAGGAAAAAACAAACCTTAAGAAATGATGGACAGCAGGAATACATAAACCTCTCTACTTGCACTGCCAGATGCTAGAGCAATTTCTGATCGTACTGTCGGAAGTTAAAGGCATACAAAAAATACCTGGCTATTTAAAATTGTGAGAACTATGGATCTGAGCTTCTTGTGATCTACTGGAATATTGCATGAAGAAAGGGTTAGACCAAAAGATCTTCCTACTTTTTGACCAGCATTATTATTGACAAAGGCCAAATCCCAAAGACAAGCAGGAGTACATTCTGACAAAATTATTTGCTGAGTTATAGTAAAAACTCATTGCAGAGGAAAGCAAGATTGGTCCTTTGGAGAACACCATTTTCCAGTGTAAATAAAGCTAACACATGTTATAGCCTACTGAAAACATGATACAACCAATTTTTTTTTTCTTTTTGGTTAATGATAAAAGATTGAACAGCATCTTTCATTTCAGTTGTTAAGACTGAATTTCTCAGGAATCAAATATACTGTTTTATTCTCTAGACAAAATAAGGGAAGCCAAGTAGTAACAACACTGAAAAAAAAGTCGCCTCTCACCAAATACACCCTAGATCATGGATATTAATGCTGGAACTGGGAAATGACAGTTATGTTTTCTCCACTGTAAAATACACAGACACATGTGAAGAAACAAAAAATGCAGAAAACAAATAATTTCTACTGTAGGATAATACAATTTCTGCACTACCTGATTGTAATTGCCTTTAAAACAAACTGTGAAGCAATCTCAGAAAAGCTGACCAAAATCACTCTTGCCCTTGAGAAGTGTCACTTGATCCTTCCTCCTTTGCCATGTGAAATACAATTAGGATCTCTCTTGCAACTTCTCTACTGAAATGATCTTTTCCTAAAGCACATGGCAGAGATTTGGATCATTATGCTTTATTTGGGATGGTCAGTTGATACAAGCTCATGCTGAAAGAAGCATGAGTATCTTAAAACTAACTAAAAGCTCTTACTTCATCCATTGAGCTTCAGTTGTGGGGCTCAAGCTCAAGCAGCATAGATTTGCCAAATGGTAGAAAAGCAATCCTGTATCTGCCAAGAGCCACTCAGGCCTAAAAAACCAGCTGAAATAACAGACTTGGTTAATTTATTTCCAGTTATTCCTCAAGTCTAATCCATGCATTTTGGTCATGTTCAGAAAAGGAGCTATACATATAACTGTAGTTCTACTTCAGAAAGATTTGTTTGCAAATATCAAAAAAGTTGAATTTTCTGTAGCAGAGAAGTGACTCAACATTGACTTTCAACATTTCTGTAAATCTTTTTCTTTCACTGCTCAAAAGGGGATGAACTTGCAGCCTGTGGGAAACATTCTCTCCTTCTACAGCAAAGGAAACACATGTTTTTATTTGGGTTATGTTTTTGTTGTTCCAGAGTGGTAAAACACAAGCTTCTTGCTAGCATTGCTCAAGGGTTAAAACCCCGGTATTAAGACCTGTAAGGATGCTCAATGGGCCAGTGAAACATCTCAAAGAGACACTAACCAGTGGCTTACTTTCCAGAGAAGCTTTGAAGGATCACCTGTATGAGAACACTAATACAGAGAAATACTCAGAAAAAATGCTTCCTAAAAATACTAAAAACAAAACAAAACCTATGAGGATGGCTAGAGACCCACACACTTCAAAACCAATACATTCAAAACATGGAAAAGATAAGTCACTTTCAGCAGTAACAGAACAATCATATGAGAAACAAACAAACAAAAAACCACAAAGAAACAAAACAAACAAAGTAATTAATGCAAAAAAACTACAGTTTTTAAAATGCACAGCAGGGAAGGAAAGAAGGGAGAACCTGAAAAAGCTCCTCTAATTAGCCAACTAAACTTACCAGTTTTCCCCTAGTTAACCAGAACTTACTCCAGAACAAGGAAAATAAAAGGCCCCCACCGGAAATTACACTATACTAAAGTACAGCACTCTAAATTCATGTGTTGTTCTGGAATAGCTTCCTTGAACAGACCTGTTCTTCATCCAGAATTCAACTAACAGATGAAGAAGAGCTCATGTTTTCTACCTTGCTTCAGGGGAACGAATATGGACATGTTCTCCTTGTGCAGGATTTGCAGGCAGCCATAACTGAGAAATGAAAGATTGTGAATTCATGCGTCATCAGCCCAGGCAGTTCAAAGAAAAACAAAATTGGGTTTGTGGCAGTGACAAACACACAACATGTTTCCCCAAGCATCTCTTTTACACTACGCAGAACACCCTAAGTATATGATGGAAGATGCTTAAAAGTATGTGATCAGGCAAGACTACTTCAACTTCTGAAACCATTACCAAAATGTCATCTTCACCCCTCAGACAACCTGAAAACAGGGAAGCATGTAATCTCATAACAAGATTTCCTCAGCCTGCCTGCAGCCAAGAGGCTGGGGTGCAGGTATGGTCACAGACTCAGTTTTCTGTGCCCCAGGCAGATGCTTAACTGATTTCTGCATATCCTCCATTACCTAACACGGGTTGTTAACATGCACGATTCTTCTGCATCACCATAGTAACAAAGCACGTACATTTTAAGGTGCATATGGGGGCTCTCCTAGAGGATGTGTCAAGTTGAATACACCTAAGACAATATAAGATATTTTAAGCTAGCCCCGTTCAGTACAAATACAGAAAGCATGAAAGTACTGTGCTAGAGATCATCACAAGACTGCTCAAGCAGTGGTTACACATCCATTAAAAAGTTTTCTGGAGACTGAAAATGTAGAAGGTGAAGCAAGATTCTGTCAAGATGCTTATGGGTCTTAATGCATTAAAACAACTGTATAACTAATAATGGCCTGATTTACACACTCTAACTTCTTCGGGAACCACAGAGCACAACACAGGAAAAGATTTTATGAACACAGTTTACCTACAAGTTGCCGCACCCTGCCAGAAAAAGGAAAAAAAGATCCAGATAGAAAACATGTTTACTCATTAAGAAATGACAAGCAACTGGCATTTTCATATCAATGAGAATGGCAAGTACCTTGCACTTACAGGCCTGAACTATGATGCTATTCCTATAGGATACAAGAGTTACACCACAGAAAAACCAGGCTTAATGGCAACCCTTACATTAGGTGCCTCCACAGCAAATAAGCCCATACACTGTCAACAGTCTCACGGCACTCTGTGACTTCCCACAAAGTGATGTGTGTGTCTCATAACAGATGCCACTACTGCCTTAAAAGAGACAAACCAAAATGAAATTCAACATAGAAAAATATTATTCCGTCAAATAAACTTCTCGAAAAACTAGAGAGAGCTTCCAAACTGCGGGGAAAAAATCCCCAACTTTCAGAGAAGGATTAAGAAAATCACATTAGCCAAAAGAATATAAGAAACAGCATGCTCCAAGTCTGGATGCAATTACAGCAATATTACCAACATTTGAAATACTCCCATAGTTGAAATCTGACGATTAAAGACTAAAATCAGACTGAACTCGAGAAACAAATCAAACAAAAAAACCCTAACAAACATGTCAGAATATTGCTTTACTTTTCAGTATTAGTATTTATAGAATTAACGCTTACTAAGATGCAGTCTTCAATTACACAGAATCACCTGTGCATGATCAGAAGACACAATCCTCCTCCCTGGCACAGGAGGAGCAGTAAATGAGGCAAGGGGTTGAAAAAAAAGAAAATGGGCATTTCCTAATATTGAAGGTTTGAGAGCAGAACCCAGGCAATCTGATTACAATCCTGGATCTGTTTTATTACCAAAATCATCAAAATTCATACATCCTGGCCACATGGATTGTATTTATGTAAAAAATCTCAGTTCTCAACCCCAAAAATTCTCAAGCATTTAATTTTACAAGTTTGCATTCCCTTGGCATGCTCATTATGTACAATTAGTACCAGCAATCAATTTCTTCTTAAAAATCTTCTGAAGTTAGAGACAGCAATGCCAAAATTTGTTTGGATCATCAGTAGCACAGTCATACATCAGTAGCACAGATCAGTATCATTTGAATCACAAGTGTAACTAGTAAGGAGATAGTTAACTACCCCCTGAAGAGGGCACAACCATACCTATCCTAAGTCTATCCTACTACAAAACTTCCAAATTATTCTTGGTCCTAAAGCGAGCAAAGACCAGTGATTATCAACAATAACTAGTGCTTACCAACATATAGCTTTTTTACATAAGGCCAGCTCCACACATAGATTAAAAAAACCTGCAGGATTTCCCATTTTAAATGTACAGGTCTCAGCTCTAAATCCTGAATTAGCTTCTTTACGCCTTTAAAAAAATGTATTCTTGTTCAAGGTTCAACATATATCAGCCTCAATCACAGGCCTCATATTAAGGCATGCTATCCTAGGATACAGAATAAGCACACCATGCACAGAAAGAAATACCCAGGGCTCAGAGTACTTTATCACATCTGAGAGGCTGAAAAGTTTCTAAGAAGCTACATAAAAATTCCTAAATCAGAGCAGGCGCTGTACTCCCACCTTTCACCACCCTTACTTAATCCTTTCAAAAGGCTAAGGAGAGAGAAATCACTTCTGCCCTCAAGGTTTATACCACTTCACCAAAACAGTTCTGCACAATTTCTGAAGGAGTAGAAACGCCTGGCAGGAATCCTCACTGACAGCTATATCTTACCAGTTCTGGGGAACTGGATGTTTTTCAGGGAAGACAGTCAGTCTCAGTAACAATTTTTAATAAAATTAACACTAGATTTCAGTAATTACTTGTTTCATTAATGAAAATCTTGATGCTTCTTGTTGGTATGCTTGTTTGTTGACAGCATTTGACTTTTCTTAAAACTGAAATAAATCAGTTTCATTTTTGCTTTGACAAACTTCAGTTTAGTGTCTCAACCAGCCAGCAGGAGTCAAAGAAAAAGGTTGATTGTCAACAGTTGTCAGATCATCTTGGGGAAGGCCTATTCATTTATTACTGTTTTTCTGGAGTTTTTAAAAAAAAAACTCAAAAAACCCCAACTCTTCCATAGACTTTAATGACACTTGCTCTCACAAACCATTCCAGTCAAAAACTGGCTCACAAAACCATTCAAGCCAAGCACCTGGACCACAGAATTCCTTCTGGAGTTGTGAACAGGTGAGGGTTAAACTTGCTATAACAGAATTAGACTTCCTTACCTAATTAAAATATCATGAACAACAGTAGTCAAGACACAGGAATGCATACATGGGGGGG
>VZTI01004803.1:1850472-1956612 GCA_013397865.1 Struthidea cinerea
AATGGCCCGCCAGTTGCGAAGGGCCCGGCTCGGTCGCCTGCAGTGGTTGGGGGCTCGGGGCGGGCGCGACTGAGCGCCGGAGTCCCCGCCTGCGGGCTGGGCTCCCACGCTTTGCTACTTTTTTAAGCCGAAGTGGATGTAGCCGCGAAAGTGCGGCTGTCTCTGGGGAGCGCGGGGGCTGGCGAGGCGGGACCCCCTGCCCGATACCTGCTACGGGCGGCTGCTCCCGGAGCGCCCGCCCTCAGCCCCCGGGTCCCGCTGGGATGCGGCGTGGAGCGGCTGCACTGGCGAGCCGAGCAGAGCGGGCACGGCAGCCCGGGGCTGCGCTGCTTTGAGCGGTGCCCTGTGAGGCTGTACCAGTGTGCTCTCCGAAGACGAGGAAAAGCGGGGCCCTTTTTGTAATTATTTCCGTTACCCCCTAACTGCGGTCCTAAGGTGACGGCAAGGGAGGGTGTATAAACTCCAGTTGTCCGCTTTTCTAAATGCACTCTGAAATGGAAGCATTTGTAGTTGATTTAGGTAAAGCAGTGAAATCAAGAAGCAGCGGCAACCAAATCCCTTTTCAGGAACTTACATGGTAAATGTGCTGCTTGATATGATGAAAAAGTGGAGCAGAACTGCAAACCCGGAGGACTCAAAAATCATGAGTCAGGCCATCAAGTAAATTAGGTTATAATAAAAGATTATACTGTGGTTTTGTCTGTCGGTTGGATTTTTATTTCTTCCTTCTTAGTCTTTGTATGCATGCTTGCCAGCTGATATATTTTATTGTCCAAACTTCATGGAGAACCCAAAACGTAGCGGTGCTGCTGTAAGACATCACTTTCCAAATGCACATGCCATTATCCCAGGCTTGCTGTGTTTTTCCTCGCTTTTTCACAGCTGCTCTCTAAGAACCTTCTCTGTCAATTGTAATCCCATTTCATTTTTTCCTGTGAGATTTTTTTTCCCCAGCTCTGGTGGTACCACAGGAGTGGCAATGAGCTGTTCTCTCATTCTATTCGAAAAAGATGGGGCAAGCTCCCCTGGCAATAATAATGTGTCTGATTCCCACACTACTGTTGATTGACTTTTTCCCAAGGAAGGGAGAGACAGGAACATGGGAAATCAGGAGAAGGAGTTTTCACCCTTTCAAGGGAATCTGGAGTGCCTCACATCACTGAAGCCAGACTATAAACTTGCATCATCTGTTGGAATGCACAGAAGCAGGGCAGTACTGCATTTGTGAAGGGTATTTGTTAAGAAAATTGTTCCTTTTCACTAAGCACATACAGTTTTAGTCAGATTTTTATTTTGTGGAGTGGTTATTTAGAACATTTTAAACAAAATCTATTTTTATCTTACCTAGAAGGCAAGGAAAGACACATTTCATTTCTAGATAGTTTATGTTGCAACATTCCTATGGATCGAAATTCCATGTTTCTATAAAAGGGTTCTATCATGAACTTAATGGTACAATTACAGTAAACTGCTATCATGCTTTCTCTGATAAAGACACTAACATGTTACAAGCAGCACACTTCTCAAACCTGCAGTATTAAAGTATGCTTCTTTATCTAGGAGGCTTTGGGGGAAAAATTTCCAATTGTTTTGTAAATTTCTTTTTTTTTTGGAAGAGTGCATTCAAAAATGGAACAGTTATTCACGGCACAACCTCATCCAGATATTAAAAATACATTACAAACCCAATTTTATATAATTTTACAATTCACATGAAAAGCATTTAAAACTCAGCTGTGGGCACAATATAATATTCTACTTAGCAATAAGAATGCTTTCAGAGAACTTCCTGTCTTGTGACTGGCGGATAATGTGACTTCCTGCTAATTTGTTTCTCATTTTCTTTTGGCTTTGAAGTTGAAATGTTTAACATTCTGTAAGTTGTTGTTTTGATTAAGATAAGTCAATTAACATGATTCTGTACGAGAATGCTCAAGAATAGTTCAGTTTGTCAGATGGTGGTATAGCTCTATTCACTGCACCTGAAGAATGAGACACAATGCTGACAAGAAAGATCATTATTCTAGGTGTGTGGGTTTTATTCTAATTCCTTAAATATGTTTAATGAAAAAATTATTTTCATAGTGGCAATTCAATAAAAGGAACTGTTTTTTAATATACCACAAATAATTTCAAATAATTTCTGTCTCCTTAAGTTTTTCACGAGCACGTTTATTAAGAATAAAATGTGTATTCAGTTGTCAACTGAAAAATGTGAGACTCATCCAGGGCTTCTATTTTTCTGTGTGGAGGTAGTAAGGAGAGAAGGACCCACTGCTTCTTCACTTGTGGTAGGCCTTTTCACTTCTGCAAGCAGTCTCATGCTGCAGTATGTGAAGCAGAGGTCTTGCAAGCAGTTTCTCTCCCTTTACCTGAATATCCTAAAGAGGACAGCAAATCAGATTTCACACTGATTTGTGTCTTGATTCTGAAATCCTGTTTGTTTGTGTTCCTCTGTCCAGGTCAGAAAGGTCGAAGAACACAATCCTGGAGTACTGGTGTTATTTTGCTGAGCAGCAGTTGGTTTCAGGGCTTTCCAGGTTTGATTCTTTTGAGCAGAATTAAGTGAACAGGTGTTTTCAATGCAAATGGTTTATTTCAGTAGTAGGTGTGAGCCCTGCCTGTGCAAACAAGGCAGAAGAAAGTTAGGCATGTGTCACCACTTGGAAACCTCAGACGAATTACTACTTTGTGTCCCAACCACCAGGTTTTGGGACCTTGTGTTTCTTTGTATATTCAGTGCCTCTTTGCTTTCTGTTGTTAGAATCTGGACAATTTAAGTGTCCTGAGCTGAAATCTGGCCACCTTCTCTATGACCTGGAAAAGTTACCTCTGAAAAGTTTCTGTTACTCTTCACTAGAGCTGCTGAAATGTACTCACTTTTTGGTGTGGGTACAGGGGTGACTCCTTAGCCAGAGACAAGATATGCTCAGTGTGGAATAGGGCAAATGAGGTTAAAAATCGTGATTTTTTACATTGCATTTGATGTTTTTCTATATCAAATGTCTCTTTAGTTGCACTTCACAAAAACTAATTTATATGTCAATGCTATTGCTCTGCTGTAACATTTTGATAGCTGTGGAACTTTTGAAATGAGAAGTGGGGAGGCAACCATTACTGCTAAAGCAAAATGAAGATAATGTATGTTATTAGGAAGCCATATAACATACAAGAAGAATTCTGTGTAAGTGTAGTGGGCTGACCCTGGCTGGACACTGGAGACCCACACGAGCTTCCCTTTCGCTCCCCTCTGCAACTGGACTGAGGAGAGGAAACATAATGAAAGGTTTGTGGATTGAGATAAGGTCCAGGAGAGGGATCACTCACCAAATACCATCACAGGCAAAAGATGTACAAACATGTACAAAACATATACATTTGGCCCAGTCTTCTTATTCACCATCCCTTGAAATGGGATGTGTCTGTGACACCTCTGATGAAAGAGGTGGTCGGGAGTGGTCATGGAGTGTAGCAGGACTCTGAGTCTGTGGCAGAAGAATTATATATAGATGTATAATGGAGGTTAGGTTGCATAATTCTGATCTGCATGGCATTCACATCTTAAAATCCATAATAGGATCAGTGGAAGTTAAGTAATGCAATCCAGATTAGTCAGTCATTGCAGAACTTAAGTGACCAATTCATGGTTCTAAGTCCTAAATATGAAAGTTTTGAACTCTGCCTCCACAAAACACAGTGATGCTTATGTTTGTATCCAAATGCTAATGATAAATTTACAAAAAATGAAGGTCAGATGGATGTTCTGCCATTTTGAGGAAAATTATTAGAGGTCATTTGGGAATTTCTTCTGCAGTAGCTTTCCTTCACAATCCTAATGTGAGTTAAAGCACTGGGTGGTCATTACACACATCTTAATAAGGATTTAGCTAAACCAAGCTGATTAAATCTATATTAGTATATCAGCAAAGTCAGATTTTGTTAAGTTCTAATCAGGAATCCTGTTATTGCATATGGGATGAAAAAGTTGTTTATTCTACTTGATGCTACTGTCTCAAAAAATGTTTTCCAGCAAGATACAAAACTATGTTAGAGTAAAATCCGTATAAATTCGATTGTATTTGAGATGGATCTAACTCATCAGAATATTAAAGTTTCATAAATTATTCCAGTTAATGATTTGCAATAACCTACAACTATCTGGATGGAAATTACTGCTACGTGTTGGAAAGATGGAGACCCAGGTGGGAGGATGGGGAACACATCTTGTGATGTTGATGTGGCAGATGTGGTTGATGTGCATAGCAATTGCAGTGGTGATCTGTGGTATCAGTTGTTCAGGAAGTTTGTTCTGTCCTTTTTGAGCATGTTCACAGGATGCTTTGGGATTAGTATATGTTTGATTTTGGTGATACCTTGCATGCTTTAAGGTAAGGCCAGTTAGGGCAGCATTGCTACTGAAACAATCACCCTCACCTTCCTCCTACTCTGTTGCCTTCTCTATCTGGCACCTTAGGTGGCCCAAATATCTGTGTGTTGGGCAATGAACGTCACTGAGATATTCACCTAGATTAAAACTAGCATGGGAAAACCACCCTGATTAGTGTTTCAGTATTTCCAGCTAAACATGCCACTAGATAAACACTCACGCTTGCCCAAGAATGCATAACATGGAGTGGGGAGCAAGAAGATGGTGACAGTGCAAAATTGCTTTTTATGGAGGCAGTGGTGAGTTGTGGCAGCCTGAAGTGTGGCTTGGTACAAAATTTGGGTAAATCCAAGGAAGAAAACAGACTATCTCAGTCTAAGAAAACAAGGAAGGAAACAGACTATCTGAAAGACTCTCTGAAAAAGGCTGCAATCTCATTTGTTCACAAATGGTTATGCTAAGAATTAATTATTCAGTGAAGAACATGCAAAATTCTTATTTAGAATCTTGTTCTTAATTTACTAGAAGCTTTCATTTTTTTTTTGTTTGTTTGTTTGTTTGTTTGTGGTTTTTTTTACTTTTTGACTTGTTATAATCAATAGTCACCTAGAAAAGCACTTCTCAGGATCCTCCAAAGGGAAAACCCCAAATATATTTGGAAATTACAGTGGTACCTGCTGGCCAGCAACTGGGGACAGATTCATTGCAGTCATTTCAGCCCATATAAAATCGGAACAGGAGACACATTTCTGTACCTTATGCAGAAATGCTCTGTCTAGGGGAAGCTGTGGGAAGCTGTGGCCTAATGCGCTGAACACAGAATGACCCATCAGCAGTCCTGGTTCTCCTCCCAGCCCTGCCACCCCTGTTTTGTGCAGTCTTTGGCAATTCATTTAAAAGATTTGAAGGGTATAGTGTTGGAACACGAGCTTGCAATGTAGTTGAAGAGATTTCAGCTGAGATGCTGTGGTCAGTTTTATGCAGACTTTTAATTCATTTCAGGGCACAGATGGGTAAGTTTCAACTTACCATTGCAGGGAGTTAAAGCAGACCTGTTTCTTTTGCAGTAAATGAACAAGGAGCATTTACATAACTGTTTAATATGTTCAGTCATGAGGAAGTAAGTTCCTACATCACTTGACTTCCATGGGAGGATAATTCTTATTCCACCCTGATTTCTCTCACTTCTAGAAATGAGAATGGAAATATCCACTCTATTTTTAAGGGTCCCTCAGATATGCAAACAGATACATAACTTTCTCAGGCTTTTCTGGTCCAATAGAAGCAGAAAGAGATCAGGAATGGATAAGCAAGGCCTGAATGGAGTGTTAACTCAAGTGCAAGTGAATGTCTTTGCTTTAGAAATTAGACTGCACAGTAGAGGAATAGCAAAGAGGGAGCTTGCCTTGCACCACTTCAGGTGCCCAGTTATTCCAATATCTTCTTCCACCATGCTTATTTTTACCATTTCATCAAAATAATTTAGTTTAAAAGAATGTTAAACACAGAGATTTTCTGCACTGTACTTGTTTATTTTCCTACAAATGGTCTTATGCTGCAAACCAATGTGGCGACTACTCTGTATGTGCCATTATTTCTAGGAGCTTAGAGTTGTGCTAAATTAACTAATGACACGATTGTACTATCGAACAAATTCAATTTAATCATTATACATGCATGCTGCCTCTTGGAAAAAAGCATTAACTCGGAGAAGGATAACAAAAATCTAAAACACCAATAAAAACTTATTTAAAATCAAGCATCCAGTATAGATGGTTTTTTTGTACTTATACTGCATGTTTCCATTCCTGCTTTATTACTGCAAGTTTCCATTCTTACTTCTTTACTATGGAGCAAGTTCATCCTTTTATTTTAGAAAAAACTCTGTATTTTGTCTAGAGTAGTGGAGATTATGAATATTATTTTAGAATTGTAGTCTGCTTCAGATCTGGGCTATTTTTAATTTCATTTGCCTAAGAGATTTTTTTTTTTCCCAAGAAGGACTTGAAGGAAAAAGTCCTCTTGCTTACTTCCGCAATTCAAGCTCATCATGTGTAACCCTAAAAATTCACTGCTTCTAGTTACCAGCATTGGTATGTATTTCCAGTTTAGTGACTAGCTTAGACCAGTCGCTCACCTTTTCGATGGCCAAACAAACCCTACTTATGAGTGCTTTCTATACTGTAAGAGATGATCAGTCTGCCAAATTGGTATAATACTCTAGAGTCTCTCAGATCCTCAATTGCTCTGATGTCTCTCAGCTGAGAAATAAAACAAGGTCTTGATTAGCAGTGTTTATTAAAAGCCCTGTGGCACTTTTTGCCCGAGCTGACTATAGATGGGTAATCACATCGACCGTTACATAACGAAGATAAACATTTCACGGCATCATAAACTCTCCTGCTGTGAAGCACAAGCCACCCACCAACTGCCTGATTTTAGGAAGAGCCCTCTCTATTACATAAGTGTTCAGTATGGGGGTTTCTTGCACCTGCCTCTGAAGCATCTGGTACTTGTCACCTTCAAAAACAGGATTCAAGACTCGATGGACAACTAATCTGAGCCAATCTGGCAATTTTTATGTAACCAAAGGCTCTTTGTGACAGGGGGACGTGTCATAGTTCTCGCTGATGTATCTGCTGAGTTCCCAGGGCTATTTAAAATGTGTATTGTATGTTCTTCCTTAAAAGTTCATTTTTAGGCTGCTTGATACAAGGTAATATTGTAGGAATCGCTGTACAAATGTGCGAGTGGGACTGTATTCATATGTGTGATTGTGGGTGACTTCTAAGTACGTTTCTGTTCATGAAGAAGCAATGAATTGCTAGCAGAGAAAGTGGGAGTACTATTACATAAGTTGGAGCTATTCAGGATATCCTTAACTCGTTCTCATATGCTTGTGCATTTTTCCTCTCCTTGCAGAAAGTGCAGAACAGGTGTAACTATTTAACATCGTCTGTATCTCACCCTAGATTCAACTCCTCCCTACAGTGTTAGTGTGGATTCCTGATTGCTCTCACAAGCAGATCCAATGCTACCAAAATACTTGTGAAAGAATTTACACAATAGATTTGTACCAAGGGACTTTATTATTTATAAGAAGAAAAATTTTAGATACCTTCTACTGAAGTAACATTTTTGATCTCAAAGCAATCTGCAAATTGCAAGTAAGAAATCTGTTGTTTTTCAAGAGGATGTATTGGGCTCTGGGATGGTACATGGTCATATTAAAATCAACCAATTTTCTGTCTAGGACATATTTAAGTCTCACCAATGTTTTTAAGAGTTAAGCTCATGCATAAAGTTAATGACATTCATGACCTCTTTGCGGCTTTAGGATAGTGTAACTTGCTGTCTGTATTAAAACACGTCTAAGAATTTCCTAAACAAAAGTCTTGTAGTGCACAGCAACAGTGAAACATTTTATTGTGGGGTATTAACAAAACCGTATCTAATTGAAACATAATACTATTTAAATAAAAAAAAATTGGCAGCATTAGGTGCTGTATACATGTTCCTTGGTAATGATATTTAGTATTTTAAACATCAGATTAATCTGAAACTCTCCAACCAATAGACTTCTTGAAAAGCTCTCCAAACATTTTCATCCATTGCTGTCGGTTCCAAATGTATTGGCTCTTTGTCTTTTTCCTGGTTGCACTGATTGCAACTGTCACTGAGTCACACAGCTCGCTTTGGGCCTGCAGCCAAGTTGATTACAACAACAACTTGTGAACCATAAAAAGGTAGTCTCGGATCTCAGAGAGAGCTGAGTTATAAAGAAAAAGGACACAATCCTTCTGAAAAAAGACTGGACTCAATAAATACTTTTGCATTGTTCTCTCCACTTTCTCAAGAATAATTTATTTATCAATGGTGAAATTAATCCTTTTGAGACATCACAGTCAGCTACAAATGGAAAAGATGTTGAAGATGTCCGTAGTCTGTCAGATGTTAAGGCAGTACCTGTTTGTGGACAGATCCCAGACACACAAGTTTAGGGACAAATGTGCCAAAAAAATTTATTAGTTCTTTTCAGTGTATTTCAGTGTTACATGGGCACGTCAGTAAAATGACTGCTCACCAGCTCTCTAGGAATATTTGACATCTCCAGGGTTTAAAAAATAAAAACTAACATATTTCTTTTTATAGTAACATTTACACAGATATTTTTAATACAATGGATGGTCAACATACCAAATAGGAAGGAATTAAGATGTTGGCTTTTGGGGAGTCCTGGAAAACACTGTAATTAAAATAATATCACAACCTTTCTGGATGACTGACTCCCCATCTTGCACAGCACAGCATGGCACACATAAATCATTTGGGCAAAAATAGTTGACTTCCAGTATTTTAACCCATATATTTTATTTTATTAGTTCAGTGGGGTTGGGTATGTAGGTAAAGGGTTATACTTAAAGGATTCAGTTTCCCTGGTGAAACATCAATTCAAAAATGAAGTTTTGCATAGATAGCTAAAAGAATTCTCTAAAGTAATAAGGAAAAAACCATTAAGTTAACTTACGTGGCTCTGCTCACATGAGCACCTATGTTAGATAATTTCTCTGTTGTACCGACCTGTTAGTGTTAGAACAACCCAATATATTTCTCCTCCATACTTCTGAAGTATGAAGGAGATCTCTCATACTCATCAGGGAAGCTGATCTCTCTCTTCATTCCCTAATTAAGAGAAAACATTTTAATATCCAGCCTAAATCTATTCCTGATCAGATTATACCCATGTGTTCTTATGACAACACTGTCTGCTAGCTTAAATAGTTATTTTCCCCCTTGATATATTTAGTCCATCATACCAGTCCCCATACTCTAGACGAACCACTCCACAGTCTTCCATTTTCTTCTCATATGCAAAGCATTCCATTTCCAAGACCAACTGAATAGCCCATCTCTGTTGCTACTTTAGCTTGAATTCATGTTTCTTGAACATCAAACACAGTAATTTTGCAAAATAGTTCATTTAAGTTATTGTCAGGGCTCTGTGCTAATGGTATTATTCCTTCCCCATCTCTGATATAGCCTATGAATGTATTTCTCTTTTTCTTTGGTTATAGCAGATTTGTAGCTCAAATAGTTTTGTATCCAGTTGATGTTTACATGTCCTTCTCCTCCTGGGTCTCCACTAGCTGAAAAGCTTGGATTTTACAGTAAAACTTTTGTTCTTCGTTTCTAAATGCTTGACTTTAGCCTTTGAACTTCATTTCTGCTACTCCAGTCCTCAAAGTTACCCAGTTTTTCTGGTGTGATATCTCCCTTTGCCGCCATTACTTTGCTTTGTCAGTCCATCTCATAACCACAGCTGTTTTCAGTGACATCTACATCCATCCGGATGCAAATAGGACTAATCCAAGAGCAGTGCTTTAGGAACTCTGCTGGCTGCCTTCTTGCAGCTTGATGATTTCCTTTCAACAACTGATGAGAAACATCTGCACTTTGTAAGGTGGCATGGAGACCACTGCTCCTGCATATATTTTTAAATGAGATCTGAAGATGCATTTTGTAAATGGAAGAAGTAGAGACAGAATAACTGCTTTTTTCTCCCAAGGTATTAGAATCATTCAAGGCCTTAAAGCTATTTTTGTCCATCAAATTTCCCTTCTACCTCAGTCTGCTAACATTTGCAGGCAGTTCACTGGTTTACATGAGAGCATTTTAACAACTTCAGAACAATTAAGGACAAATAAACAGTATTAATATTCAGATTAAGTATAAAGAAGTGTGATTTGATTTTGATGCTTCATTTGATTTATAATTCTGATTAGAAGGCATCAGAAAAACTACAGCATGTCTCCCCTTTCATCCAAGTTCGATTAAAAAACTGTGGAAGTAAAACTAAAAGCCTTTGTGAGAAAGAAGGTTGTCAGGTTCATTCAGATCCAGAAATTCAAATATGTCTTGGAACAGTAAGGCAGAAACCATACTTAGTTTCAGTTTAATCTGCAAATCACAAAGCTGCATAAGAACTAGCAACAATTTATATAATTCTTTACAGTTCAATTATACAAGGCAAGACATAAAGAGTAACAACCCCTATCTGCTTTGTCTCATTTCTTAGGTTGTAAACTGTTTGAGGTAGGGCTTGTTTTAAGATTATTCTGTTTCCATAGTGCTTGGAAAAATGGGCTCTTTTTCTTAGTTGGCACTATTGTAAGAAACACCATTTCTGAAGAAGTATGGACAAAAACTGCCCTGTTGTCAATGAATCACGGATAATAGTAATGCTTTACATATTTCCTCTTAGCCTCCACATTCTGTAAGGATAAAAAAAATCTCCCACTGTAAATAACAAAGTACATGTATTTGCTGTACAAAGAACTGTGTTCAGTTAATTTAATGACTAAATCCAAGTCACAAATATACAAAAAAATTAGTAAGGTTTTAGAAACTATTTTTAATTCTTTCCATTGTACACATCAGCTGCAACATATATGATACGACATTCCTACATCTCTGATCTTCCCTGAGAAGGGAATTTTAAACCCTATTCTTGATTTTCTGAGATTGATTAAAATGCTTCAGCACAGCTGAATTGTGCAGGTGTAAATTGTCTGTGTGTGGGAGGAAGAGACAGAATTGCTTCTCTTCAGCCTGATCTGACTTACACTACAGCAAACAGCCTTTTCTCCTTTACAAAATGTGTGGTAGTTAAGAAGCATCCTGCTCCTCTTGTGATCTGGTGTACTGACAGAGTGTTTCCAGTTATTCATTCTAGATGGAAATGCCGACAAGTACAATGAAGAACACATGTCTGGAAATGTGCTCTGGGTTTTTGGTTGAATTCTTGCACTGCTAAATCAATCTAAATGCTTGTGAAGTACCCTCATTTTTAAATTGTTTCATACGCACACACACACACACACACATACACACACACACTCTCATTCATGGACACACATGCAGTGTATGGCCGTGCACACATACACAAGTGTATGCACAGATATATATACTTATGTATGTATGAACACATATCTCCTGCATGAATCAGAATGGGTCGGGTTGGAAGGGACCACAGAGGGTCGTCTAGTCCAACCTCCATGTCATCGTAGAGCACATTGCACAGCATTGTGTCCAGACAGTTATTGAATATCTCCACTGAGGGAGACTCCACAGCCTGTCTGGGCAATCTGTTCCAGTGCTCGGTCACCTGCACAGTAAAGAAGTTCTTCCTCATATTCAAGTGGAACTTCCTGTGCATCAGTTTCTGCTCGTTGCCTCTTGTCCTGTTGCTTGGCACCACTGAGAAGAGTCTGGTTCCATCCTCTTGACCACCTCCCTTCAGACAAGGTCCCTTCTCAGTTGTCTCTTCTCGAGGCTGAACAGGCGCAGCTCCCTCAGCCTATCCTCAGAAGAGGATGCTCCAGTTCTTTCTGAAAATTTATATCTCAGCTGTTCTTGAAAAATTAAGCATTTTAAAATGAATAAACATTTTCAGCTATTTTTCTTCCATGACATTATACCTACTTGGTAGGCTCTGATGCTGCTGGTGTCAGAGTGTCTACGGCCTTCAAAATCTGGGCTTCATTGCACTGGCCATTGAATGAGCACATAGAGAATAATCCAGTAAGGAGTGGAAGTCCAATTGTGTTTGCAGACAGAAATGGGAGACACCTACAACTATTATCTGTCCATTGCCTGCAGTTGGATGGGGAGACTAGACTGTGAGTGAGGCACCTAGATCATCAGAGGCCCGAGGATATATTTTTTTCTGTTGTGATTAGTCCAAGGTTGTACTGAGTACCTGTGGTAAGAGCATGAATTGATTCTAGATCTCTTGATTTCACTCTAATATGTTAACCGCACATTATTCTCCCACTGTTACTAGAAAATATGTACCTGAAAATGCTGCGTATCTGAGATTGCTGGGAACTGTTATTTAGCTTGACTGGCTATGAATCAATTTAGAACAGACAGAGTGGGCATACCAAAAGTGGATTGGTAAAGCATTTTGGGAAATTAGGAAATTAAACCCCAAGAGAGCATCAAAGAGTGAAACTTTCTTGGAAGTCAATGGAGAAAGCAGCTGACTGACATATATTTTATAGAGAAATCCACCTAGTGTGCAAAAGCAAATGTTAATGTAAAAGCAAATATCTTTTTTTTTAGTCATTTAATTAGAAACTTGCTGTGCACAGGACACAGACTCCTGGTGAGCTGCAAAGGGCTATCCAGTGAAAAATAAATTTTGAGCATGTTTTTGGACTCGTCTTTTAGATTCCCATCAATGAAGTCTTGAGATACCATCTGTTTGCTGATATGCCCTCCTGAATCAGCATAGTATTACCTCTGTTAAAATAAAAACAGCATCTGAGAAGCACTCCTATAACCACCATTCAGGTTTCAAAACAGATAAACAAAGTAAGTTTATCTTCAGAAATGAGAAGGAGTCAAGCGAAACAGTCATTCAGCACATTTGTCTATTTTTTGTCCCCGATCTCCTGAAACCATCAGAAAAATTTTGCTTCACAGTATTAATGATCTGATACGAGAAATGATTTTTTTAAGGTTTTTAAAAGCGCAGAAATAGACAAAATGGGACAAAGACGTACTAGAAATAATCAAGGAGGGCATTTTTCTTGATCTGGTGCTGAATTTCTTAGTACTTATAAGCTTTCAAAATCAGCTGCTGAATTTTGAGGTGGAGAACTTGATTACAATATGTAGCAATAAGCTTTTGCTGGTTTTTATTACTTTATCATTTATGTAGATGACATTGACTGTAGCAGTTAACTTGGACTTGCAGGCAATAATTTTTTATGGCCTGTTATTCCTGTATGTATTTTCAAGCTCTATGTCATATGAATCCTATTGTCAGGAATTTTCTGTGCTCCACTGTATTACTGATCTAACAAATATTACAAATTTCCAAATATGCGTATGTTTACATATACATTTTCAGTTTTGCTTTTAGAAATGTTAACTGTGTTTTGTATGGCTTATAGAAGGTTTGGGATGGAATTTCTGCCTGGTGTGAGAATGTAAAATTATATTGAGAAACATAAGCTTATGGCAGCTATAAATATATATGAAATGTAAAAAAAGTCATATACTTCTAGATTACAGGAAATAGTCTCTTTGATATCTTCTGCCAAGCCTGCAGTGCAAGGGATGTCTCCAAAGGAAAGACACTGTTACTGGGAATATATAGTTTTGCAATAATTTGCTAACAAACACACTCTAGATCTTATGATTTAGGTACAAGGCAGCCCTGAAGCAGTCTGACCTTGGGACCAACAACTTCAAGGCTTTGGGAGTGCAAAAGGAGCAGCCTCTTGCCACTACTAATCTTCTGAACATTTCAGCTGCATGCAGCTGGGTTCAGCTGGCTCAGGGTGTCTGTCCTTTAATCTTCCCACATCTCATTTTCTGTTCTCCAACAATGTCAATGCTTTTATTTGCTTTTCCATTAGAAATAGAGTTGTAATCAATGGCTTTCAGGATTCGTGAGTGGCTGGCATTTGCTTTGGGATTACCTCAAACTGTGAGAACCTTACTATCTCCTGTGTTGGCCATGAGTATATTTCACTGGTCATATATGCTAGCTACTGTATGGTGATTACTTCTATTAAATGAAGCACACGGAAGAAACTTTGCCAGTATCTTAATGAATCTTCTGAGAATGATTTTCTTGTGGTTCAGGAGCCTTGCTGAAGCTCCCAGATCTTTCATTTTTTCAAATCTACCACTTACATTTCAATAGACTCTCATCATTAGCTCACAGATAAGGTGAAGAAATATGAAACCAAAGATTTGGTGCACGCTCTGGCTTTCCAAATACCACAAAGATTCTTCAAACACTGTAGACCACAGAAAATTTATTATGCAAGTCAAGCTATTATAAACGAAAAAAAAGTCAGATGCCAAAAAAAAAAAAAAGCTGTTGTACAATTATATATATATTTATGTTTCAAATGCTCTCATGGGATTCAGAAACACAGAATAGATGCTACTCTCAAATTACTCACAGGATTGCTATAGAAGTCATCCTGCTATTCTTAGAAACAGTTCTGAGAACATTTCTTTTGCTGCACCATCACGAATATATCCTACTTCATCTCAAAACCCACAGAGACTCAGAAGCCTGTTCTGTGCCACCTTCGGATTGATCAGGATACCCCATTCCATCGTTCTGGATGAATCACTGAATCTTTCCAAGCAAGATTGTAACTAACACATAACTACCACCCAGGTAACAGAAATGGTGCTCTCTCTACTTAATGCTGAGCGAATAATCACCGGCTGGGAAAAGCAGTAGCGGGCATCAGGCAATACACAAAAGGCTGGAGAGTCAGTATTAATCAGCCAATGGTGATGAAGAACTGAGCTGGAGTATTTTTCTCTATCTTCAAATAAATTCTCTTTATCTTTAATATTACATTGGAGTCTCTTTACATAAATCATGGCTCTCAGACTGCACCTCACAAAATGTGATCAGCATTTCAAAAGAATCCCTTTCAGTCTGACTGCAAATAATATTTTAAGGAGAGATCCCCTATCTCTCCTATTAACCTCCTAGATTAATTCTACTCCTATTTGTATCAGTTTGAAAGCTTTATTTTTAGATTTTAAAACTGTCCCCGATTTGGCTTCACACTTTTCTGATTTTGTGTTCTCGTTTCTCATCCATTTCCCAGTTTTAGATATTTCTCTCCCTTCTTTTTCTGCCCTTCTCTTCTGTGAGTCATTCTTCTATGTATACTACCCATCCTTTCTCCCAAACACATGTGTCTGGTAACTCTTACATGGAAACTTGAATTGGTGAAAACTGTGTTAATGCACATGAAAAAGCTACAGAATATTAAGATTTTCATAATGGCGTCACTGAAAATTTGATTTTCTACTTTCAATAGACTTCCTCTGCAATATATTAGTGATCTAGTATATTTAGCACGATATATGAATCTCTCAGGTTTTGTAGTGCAAAAATACATGAGTCAACAAGTCTTAAGAATCAGAAAGAGGAATTATATCTTCACGGAGAACAGAAATGTCCACTAAGACTGGCAGGTTCACTAATGGTCCGTTGGACTAGCTGCATGAGAAAGCCTTCCCTAGTAAAACCATGCAATCATACAGTACAGACTATTCCTATGAGACATCTGCTTGGGGTTTATTTTACCACTTCCATGTTGTGCTATTTTGGCATGACCATCATTAGGCTTTTGAGGTCTGAAACAAACCTACAATAAAATGCTATTTTTTTAGTATAGTTATAAAACACTCACAGCATGAAATCCATCACTGCCTCCTCACACACCACAAGTTAGGAAATGGTGTGGGATCACATTTGCCTGTTGCTGTTTTCTTAATGTAATTTGATTTTTTTTCAGCTATTTAAAAACTTTATTTTTAAAATTTATTTATTTCTTTATTATTTGCAATCCTTGTATTTTCAATAATGCAGGGTGGGCTACCAGAAACTAACACACAAAGAACTCTTCAAGATATATGAACATAAGGCAAAAAAGAGAGAACTCTGAGGAGAAAAGTGTTACATGCTTTGAGACGACAGTAGGTCTTCTGAAAAAACATAGCTTGTGCCCATTCTTCTTACTCTCATTTGAAAGAAATGCAGTATTAGATGCTATCTGACATTAGAAAACACACAAACCTAAATCTACATATGCAAATGATTTAATCAGAGGGATGGGAGGGGTAACTAGAACAGATCAAATGCCAAAACCAGACACTGCCACAAGAAAAAGTGGAACCGGAAATGGAATGGGTAAAAAATTTAGTCCATATGGTTTCATTATTGATCTTCAATATCTTTGTCATCTGCTAAACACAGGGAGGTGCAACTTGAAGTATGTTGTCCTGGTTGAACTTTTTGATGGCTGCTTTCCCTATATTTCTCTCTAAAGAACAATAAATCACCAAGGGTTACTGCATAACAACATTTCCTTATTACTCAAGTAGAGGCTGTACTTCCTGTCACCTCCAAATGTTGCTTAATATAGAGTCCTTGGAGAGAAGGACAAGAAAGCATGGGGTGTTTCTTACTGTGCAGTAAGACGGGCTGCTTGCCTGTGGCACACAGAGGAAGGCTTTAAGCAACATAATTTTTCTTTTGATCCTGAAAAAGATTCAGTAGTAAAACCACATTGTTGGTGCAAGTGTCCTTGGATCAGGGTAAGCTTCGTGCTGATGGGACATGTGCATGAGACTGTGCTGAGCTGGTCCAGGGAAAGTAGTAGGAGTTGCCATGTTTAGGGATCTGGGCCAGGCAAGTTCTAGGAAATGGACCTTGTAGTTACGGAGAGACAGATGAGATATTTTCCCTCTGACCAGAACTGTTTTCTATATTCCAGGTTCTCTTGGATTATAAAATAAGGATATTGGAAGACAGGGGCAGGCCCTTTGTTGCAGTTCCTCTGGGATCAGGAAGGAAAAATGAGCAGGAAGTACAAAACAACCTAGAATTCATGGTTTTAGCATTCAAGTAGTGCTTAAATAGTTAATACCATTGCCATTAGTTCTCATGAGCTAGAACTTCAGCGTGGGAGTCGTGCAGCACAGCAACGTTACCAGCAGTCTTTTTGTTGGGATTCAATTTGGCACAGGATTGCAGGACATGGGGTGGAGGGGCCATGGGACCCGGCTGGCAGGTACTACAGCACAGGTGTACAGTGAACAGCAAAGAGCTCATCCTCCAGGTTGTCTCATTGTTATTCTAGTGCTTTATCACTGTGGGACGTGTTTTTCCCCACTATGAGAAATAAATTTAAGTCACGGTACTCTTATTACTCAAGTGGATGAGGCATACATGTTTAATATCAGTGCCGGCATTTTTGGAAAGCATTGTAGATTATGTTTCCTGCTGTGTCCAGAATTCTCATCTGTTCAATAAAACAGTTTCTACCCCTGTCCACTCCCCCAGGCAATCACAGTTGCCAATTTAGAAATCAAAATACTCTAGGACTTTTGAGCATCTTAGTCTTGGAAAAGGCGTATCAGATTTAGTGCCAAGCTTCTGCTTGATCCAGTCACACATTTTGATCAAATTTTCAGAATCGAGTAAAACATTAAGTATACTTCTTCCAGTATTCATTTTTAGTGAATTATTCAGTAAGTCTAAAGCAGTAATTGGCTGCTGTGTGTTCTGAAAGATAGCCTCCCCCTCTGCTGAACCACAAGTATGAATATTGAAGGAGCCATCTAACTCAGGCTCAGGCGGATATGATTGTTATACAGTTTTTTTTGCAGGTGGACCAGTAGCTAGCAGGGGCTAGCCCACTTACGGGCAAGAACATTTTAATTGGATTAAACCTCCAATTGATGTTTACATGAATTTTTACCAGCGAATTTAACAAGATCGAGATTAGATCTCAAACAAACCATTTGAAATCTAAGCAAATGCATTTTTACTACCCAGATTTTTATCACGTCTGTGTTATTGGTTGCAAATAAGTTCAAGTCAATGAAAGAGCAACTATCTGTCATTTAGCTCTCTAAGAAAGGTGCTTGTATATAAGCTGCAATTTGCACTGCCTTACTTCAGTAAAAGCTATATGAGTAGCTCTCATCAGTGTGGAGCTACACTGTGCTCTAGAGCAGCCTAATCAATTGCCAATTTTAATTTCCAAATCAAAACTACTTATTAGACATTCAAGAGCAAATATATATATGCACGCAAAAGCCTGATCTTTAAAGGAACTCAACTTAGAAATAACCCTGCTTATTAGAAAGAAAAACAAACAAACCCCCAAAACTTGAAGTAAAAAGTATGTTCCCAGGCTGAAATTATTCTAAGTTTGGAGAGAAATTTAAATATCGCCTATAATTTCATGCAAAGTTGTTAAAGTATTACCATTACAGTTCCAAATGTTTGCCCTTGCTCTGCATGAGTGTAATGACAGTCAGGTCTCAACTGATCAGAATAATTAAATCATATGGTGATAATACAGTAAATAAACATAACAAGGAAAATCATATAATCTCTTTCATTAACTCTGCATGGCATATTCTCTGGCAGAGTATAAGAATGTCAACAAAATGCGTAGCACAACACCTTACCATGCAAATATTACACATGTAAATGAACTGAAACCCGATCATTTAATTAACAATTATCTTGCTGTATAAAATACTTCAAATATATTTGAGTATATTAGAATATACAGTAAATATTTCCTAAATTTTAGATCCACATTTCATTCAGCAGGCAGGGAACAACTCCGTGCGTCATATTATTATCCTGGAACTTCTGCTTCCTAGCAAAGATCAGTAAGATTGGTTGTACTGATAAGACTGAAGTGTTATGAATTTAGGGAGCCATTTGTGGATTGGATATTTATCCAATCTGTACTTTCCAGTTTTCATCTTAATGTATGTGTGTTTTTCTGTGCACATATATGCACATATAGAACAGAAGATGGAGAAGAATGTTGTAAAGTAACTTGTAAATTAGTAACTTGATAGGACACCTACATACAAAGAGAATGTTACCTACCCTAAGTGCGAGGCAAAAGCTGTACCTATAGAAATCTATAGGTGGATCTAAAGCTTTGCCATAACGGAGGAGGCTGTGCTGAGTGTGTTTTTTACAATGAGGATAGCAATATTCGAATAAGCCGCCTTAAGGTAGATTTGGGCAAGCTCATTAAAGGAGTTTGTGTGCTGTAGCACAGTTACTAAGGGTTTCAGGAAGTGCTTAGTTTTGGTTAAAGGATGGAAAATAGATTAACTGGTTCTATTAATGAATGAAAACAATTTTGGGCTGGTAATATATCCAAAAAAACCAATAATCCATTTCAGAGTTTCATAGTACAAACAGACATATTTTATAACTGAACACACAAATATATGTTATGAACTAATGCCTGACCAGTTCTGTATTTCTAAAATGGAGTTTTACAGTCACATTGCACCTCAGCAAAAGAAATGCAGAGAGAAAAGTTTTTCTTACTCTGACATGTGTCAGAGTCTCCACCTTAGTCACTCTTCTTTCCTAAAGAGTGGCATTGAGTTGCTTATGTGTTAGCACTTCTCTTAACATTATTATAAAGCATTCAAGAAGTACATCCTACAGAAGCTGCTGCTGTTAACAGGCTTGGTGCTAAATGAAAAGTCGAACCAGTAATTTTTCTCCAACTAAAGTCAGAGGACCAAGCTAAGTTTTGGTAGTGCTTTAATCACAGTGACCTATGCACATCCATGCTGCTGTAACTCAGTACAGGTTAGTTTTTTTCCAGTAACCCAACTTTTGTCAGGTCTGAGATCACAGACATTTGGATATCCGTGGTGCTCAGAAACTGGTTGTTTGCACATGAAGGAAACGGTAATACATACTACTATTGCTACTACTACTATGGAAATAGACAAATGTAAAACATACATTTATGACAAAAGATTTCCAGCACTGAAAATTGTTCCATGTCGCTGTTGCGTCCGAGGCGCATGAAGAAAACGACACAGAGTCCAGGCTCATGAACAAGTGGAAGCCAAAGCTTTTCTTTAATAATTTTCTGACTACTATATAGGATAGATCGCAAAAAGTGTGTTGAGTGGCAATAGGTAATTGGTTCTTCAGCCATCCGCCCCTTGAGAGGATTGGCCAAGTCTTAAGAGACCTATTCCATAATATTTTCAAAGTCGAAGCCATAACAATCTTGCAAAACAGCTTGCGAGTGCAAGAAGTTTATGAAACTGTGACCTTGTTTAAAATAGTTTACATAGGAAAGACAGTCTTCTCACAGAATATTGAGAAAAGGCTGAAGAATTTCTCTGCTTCTAACTTTTTAGCACCTACAGTTCCAGAGATGAATGGAGTTACAAGTCTGAAAAGACTGGAAGTTTGAATCCAGCCAATCTGGTCTCAGCACCTTCCTTGGTGTTTTTCTTGCTGACTTTCAGATGCAAGGTTCTCTTCAAATTATTTTCTTCTTAGTGCTGGGTGTTTTGATGATGACAATGAGCAGTGAACCTAGCATCTCATAGTGCTCTTTTTGTACCCCTGAACCCACATTATTATCAGTATTTCATGTTGTGTTGTAAGTTTTAGTTTAGATTATTTGTGCAGTCCCTTGAGGGTTTTATGCAAAAGGCATAGTGGAGATTGAAGTTACTTTCAATAATGAAACTTTTATGAAGATCCTTTGATACTTCAAAACATTATTTAATTCTTCCTATTTTATAAGTCAATTAAAAATAAGAAACTAAGTTCTGACTTATGTACTGACTACCAGAAGCACTTACAACTCAGATATTATGCTACTAACACAAAATTAACAAAGTGAACATGTTCAAATTTTTTTCAAAACAAGCTCTTTCTAAAGCAAAGTTAGCACTAGTAACTGATTTAAGTTTCTTTTCTTTTTTTTTCATAAACATAAGTTTATTTCTAAACCCTAGTTTATTTCTAGACCCTAAATAATAGAATCTTTGGCCCAAAGCAGCATGATAAATAACTAGGATGCAAAATAAGTAACAGCATAACCGCCTTTTTTTGTGTGTGAATTTGTACATTTTATTCCATAGAGCATGTCATATAACCAGAATAATACATACCCTGGTTTTCCTTCTTCAAGTTCTGTTTGCCATTGCTCTGTATAGCGAGTAATGATTTGTACTGGAACTAACTGAGTGCAGAGAGTGTAAAATAACATCTCCACATTTAGGAGCATTTTATACCCAGTTTAGGCTGCAAGAGCTATGCAAGAAGAGTGAGTGAAACCCTTCAACTGTGAAAATGGATGATTCAGCAAACTATTGCTTATATGAGTCACACATACTTTGGTGAGCAGTTTTTTGATCGTGATGACTGTCTGTACCATCCTGAGAAAGCATTCTGAAGAAAAGTTGTAAGTGAAGTAACTCTGACCCATTGCATCCCTGCTATGTAGGCAAAAAACTACATATTACTATTACCTATTACAAGTCAGCTTGTCTGGATCTAGCTGGCAGTTTATAAACTGGACCTGTTCAAATCCAGGTTTGTCTGGCTACAATGAAAACTATGCTTTCAGGTTTGTTGTCCACATACATAAGTCCAGCACTGGCGAATAAATCTGCAGCCCAGAATGATTTTATTTAGCATATCACTAATTTATCATTGGGACAACCAACCAATTTCAGCCATTAGGCTGGTGACCTAACCTTTGCATAGAAATCCCAAGTGAAGGACTTGTTCTGCATCTCATGCATGAAAGCATGAAAGGACAGGAAAGCCAAAAGAAAATGTTCAGAAATTGCTTTAAATACTTTTTAAGGGTCAGATTTAACTCTTTAGTTTCAGAAAAGCAACTAAATGTGGTTGTTGTATTTGTAAATGCTCTCTGGAATGACCTCTATGTAAATTAAATTCCCAAATCAATTGTCTCCCTATGAGCAAAACTCATCAGCTGAAATTATGGAAATTATTGTCTTTTTTTTTTTTTTTTTCCCCTCAAATAGCAGTTTTCTATGCAGGTCATAAAAAGTTCAATCCCAAATGAGAAACTTTTCAAAGGTTGTGTCCAATTACAAACCAGTAATTTAGGTCAGCATGAGTATGTGGCCAATTTGTAAGGCAAGATGATGCAAGGACTGGGTAACTCATTTTACTGCAAAACTGGTATTTTTTCTTAAGTAAACCTAACTTTCCAAGGTTGATTACTTCTATATTATTTATCCTAGTAAAGAACACTGCCCAATCTAAGATTCTTTAGTTTCTTAACTACACTATTTACATAAATGGCAATGACCTGCATGTGCAAAGCAGTAGCAGAATCATTGCTGTCCTGTACTGAGAAGTGTCTGCCAGAACTGCACATTGTCTTTTAGAAGTGGAGGTACTTTTTGGTTAAATAGTGCTTTCTTTGACAAATTCCAGTCTTAATACTACCAACATGCATACCAAATGTGGAAACCTTTTAAATCCTCTGACTTTCCATTTATATGCCCAATCACAGACTAAAGGTGAACAAGGGTATCAATTTTACTGGAAGTCATCAGATAGATACTCTGTGCTATACATCACCTAGTAAGTATGTCTGTCACTCACGAATGGGTAATTACCTGGATGGCAACAACTGCAGTCCAGTCCCTTTTGATATCCAGAAAAATGGTTTGGTTGATACCCAGAAAAATGTTTTGGTTTTATACCTGTGGTGAAAGGCACAAAAATCTTCTGCTTTTATATTCAGTGCAATCTTTAGGGTTCTGGTCACGATTGCTGTAATAAAATTCCAGGACTACAGAAACATTTCACCAGTTTATCTCATAATACTTTACAAAGAAGTACAGTTTAACACCATTTTATAGCTGGAGAAATTGAGTGTGAGAAAGATAAAGTGACAAGACTGAGGCCATGAAAACAGCTAAGCAGAGACAGAAAACAATTGAAGCTGTCTATGTTGTAGTACTTTAGCCACATTCATGAAGGATTTATATAATTTTGGATAGAAGAGATTCAAACATTGGGCTCTGCTGTGAGTTTTGGAATTTTGAGTTGTGATCTCAGCTGGGATCAGTCTCTAACTGATTTATGGTTATTTAATACTGGGCTATTCTTGGAAGAATGAAAATATACATATTTTGCCTTATATATTGGTTCATACTGAAGCAGCTTGGAATCAGAAAGAAGAGAGGCTATCTTAAGAGGGATGTGAACATATCTAAAAAAAGTCTTTGTGTTTACTAAATTTGGGGGCTAAAATATCATCCAGTCCCACCAGAAGGTGACAGGTTGTGTTCTACTCTAAGTGAACTGATTCTGAAAAAGAACAAAGAGTGGACAAGGAAAATCTTTTCATTCAGAGAAGTTAAAAGACCACTGCTTAAACTCCACATTTCAGGCAGAGATGAATCTGACAGGAACACACCCGCTTTCTCCCAGAGAGCCGTTCATGCTCAATCTTTGGAAAAAGGAAAGCCAAACATTCTGTAGCCACTGTAGCTCAGAAGGAAAGAGAAAGTAATTGTCTTCCTATAAAGCCTATCAGCACTCAAAACTGTTTTGTCTCACTGGAGTAGTGCAGAGCTGCTAAGCTGGCCTGTAGGTCAGTGTCTTCGTATTACAGATGAGAAATTCAGAGACTACTCAAACCATAACGTCAAGTAAAGAAACTTGATTTGTGGCCTTCATAAATCCAGTCTTCTGTTTAAACAAGAAAACGGCTTTTGGATTGATTAACCATGCCAAGAAGGGATTTGGAAATACCAGAGTAGAAACCTCTAGCATCGCTCTAGTTCAAAAAGATAATTGTTAAGTAAACAGAACTTTCAAATCAAGAGCTTTGCTCTGCATAGCAAATAAGCACTTAATCAGGCATGTAAATGGAAGAGAGGCATCTCAGGTATTTTCTGAAGGTAATTTAGGGGCACTTAGGACTGCTGTTATGCGCTCGAGTTGGTACCCTGACTAGATTTATAGAAATGGTGGAAAGAGATTTTGAGGAACTAGATAAAGGTTCTTCAGAGCTACACGGAAGACTGAAGGTCATCATGGAAATGCAAAAATTTCTAGGAAGCACTTCAGATTTATTTTTTGTTGTTATTGTTTTCTAGTCTCACATTTGAGAGATACGGAAAAGATCATGCTAAAACTGAAAAAGGGTAGGAAAAATCACAGAAGAAGCTGTGTAATACAGAATTGAATTATGCATGCATATGTTTGAAGTTGTTTGAAGTTCTATATTGAGAAAGAAAAGACGGCAATGAGGAACATGAGGAAGTACTGGGAAGAGGATGCAAATGTTCTGAGGGGAATTACTGTTGTTAATTTCTCTTCCTCTGCTGGTTGGTCTGGCTTCGGGTGAATTACTGAGAAGATGCATCACAAGTTATGTCTCTGTGGCTGCAAGGGTTGTGATTAAAGTGGACTTCACGCATGTAATTTGCTCAGGTCTGTTGCCAGAGCAGGGTTGTTTGGGAGGGACGGGTTCCTAGCTGGGCAGGGAGCGTGGCAGCACGGGGAGGGCAGCGCTGCTGGAGGGGAGCTCTGCCCGCTGAGTGCTCTCCTTCCTCCCCTCTGCCACCCCCACTGCTTCCGAGGGGCTGCTCTTTTAGCCAGCTGACACAGGACCACCTTTGCAACTGGGACTCCTTGGGCTTTTGGGTACTGTTACCCGAGAAGGGAGCAATGTGGATGTTCTCCATGGAAAGGACTAAGTGCACTTGTTGTCTACTAGTTCTCTAGTCAAAACACAGCATAAATTCATTTGTGCAGCTGAGGTGCGACTTCTGGCAGCTGCTTCTTTATGTTCTGTACCCTGCCATGCGTTTCCTGTTTGACAGAGGTCACCACCAGTTTCCAGCAATACTTAACAGCATACAGTTAGATATTTTTTCCTCTATGTATTTCGAACATATTTAGAATAAACACATAATTAACTTCCCTCAGTTTTTTTTTTTTTAAGTGCTGTGGAGGAATATAATCTCATCTTCCAAACTGGACAAAATTTGTCAAACATGTTTTTCAAAACATGTCAAACTTTTTTTTCAAATTTTGACTTATGCATCCATAAAAAGAAATTAATTGCAAAACTAACAGAATTTTCCTGTTAACTCTTCACATTTCCAAATGGAAATAAATTGCTTTTAGAGATTCTCCCCCAAATAAGTAAAGCTAAATTCAGTGGAAAGATCAAATGTCATATTACACATTGCTTCAAATGGAATATCTTTTGTGAAAAAATGAATTAATATAAAAAAAGAGACTCAAAAATTTAGAGCCAGACTGAGACTTCAGCCCTTACAATAAAGGCATGTACCACCAGTGTAGGATAATTCTGTGGTTCTTAAAATTACACTCTATTATATTGTGCCAATCATTTGCTAAATCTGCCATCAAAACCACATACCTCAGTAAGAGAATTTTTTTTTTACAGGCAGCAAACCTGTTATTTTCCTGACTTAAAGCCATATGGTCTCTCTCAGACTTTCCTCTGCAGCACAAATTTGCTTGTAATATTGAGATTAATTCTCTGTTCAGTAAATGCTTGTGAATCACACCTTTACCCATCTGTCATCCTGTGTCAAAAACGTAGCACTCCTGTATCTACAAACATTTCATTCACCTTGGGTTTTTGAGTGATGCTCTCAGACTACATTTTCCACAGATGTTATATTTATTGATTCTTCAGTTTCATGTCTGTCTGTCTCGTGTTCAGTCTCTTGTGGTGAATGCACTGAAATGTGATTGTAATGGGTGAAGTCACCAGACCACTGACCTGATTCAAGGTAGATTTTCTGAAAATAGGCCAAATTATCCCATTTTAATGGACAATAGATCAGAAACTGTCCTGCACAGAAACTCTTTGCGTTGCCATTATGGAGTTGTGCTTGTGAATATGTAAATATTGCTTTAGATTTTGTAATTAACTTTATTCTGACAAAAACTGATTCTCTGTCCACATGATAATAATGCCCTTAGGTTGTTTGTAAAATAGTTTATAAAAGACAGTTCTGTGTTGAATTTTGTTTATTTTTAAAGTGTATTTTTACAGTGGTGAGTATGTTACCATTTCCAATCTCACACTGAAAGAAATAAGTAAGATTGCTATTTAAGGAGAAGATGTTCCTTTTCTCTGTGTGTAAAGCCAACTGTATAAGAGTAATATGACATTGGGAGGAAATTAAGGAACATGAATCAACAGTGTTTTATGTTCCTGCTGACTTCTACTTTTTAATAGATACAGGTTGGAGCTAATTTGGCACCATGCTTAAAATATCCCAAGACCTTTTTTTGTTCCTGTTTTCAGAGGTCTTGCCAGTGTTATGATAGAAGTACAAATCACTGGCTTTACTTCCCATCCTTTTTTTTTCTTTTTCTATGTATAAGTATATGTAAAAGCTGCTGACATTTCAAATGACAAATCTAGTTTCCTCCAGTTCTCCAAAGAGGAAGCCTGACTTCAGTGAACATGTGAATCAGAAACTGCTGCCAAATGGAAATGGTGTCTTTTGGGGTTAAAGCTTCAAAGAAGGGATCCTTTATTATCAGTGCTGAGCTTACTACATAAGTAGCAGCACAAAGACAGACAATGACCTTCAAATTTGAATATACAGAAGGTACCTTTATGAGCAGGTCTCCCAACTCCCACAAGAAAAGAGGATTTGGCAGCCGAACTAAGGAAGTTCTGCTGTCTCTCCCATGTCCATCAGAGAAGGAAAAGCTCAGAGAGGTAAAAAAGGGCAATGTAAGTGGGTGGCAAGGTGGGGTGAATATTATTTTTACCTGTCCTTTCAAGTTCTGAGAGGAATCACTGGATCGATAAATTAAGTAGCAAGCCACTTAATTAAGCATGTTTGTGAATTCTTAGAGATAACATCACCCATTAGGTTCACAGATAAAGCCTCTTGGTATCTGAAGAGGGCAAAATTCTTTTGTTCTAGTGAAAGAGCCTGCACTGTTTCTCCCTTATTTCTCTCTACAGGATTCTCTTCTGCAAGCTTTACTATGATTGGGATGCAAATTAAAAGACAGGGTGGGGAAACATAAATTATGACCTACGACAGAGAAGTTTAAAATAGAGTGAAATCTAAATACAGGTGTAAATAATAAAAAAATCAGTATAAATAAAAGTTAAGGTCACATCTACTCTGCATAGTCATGTTGTTTTTGTTGTGGGAATGACAAGGGACTCCAAAAGAAGCACAGATTCCAACTGTGCTCATTGCTGCTCAAAGACAGAATGTAACAGGTATCTGCTTCTAAGTACAGCCTAATTTTATCCAGCATCTTTACTGAAGAACATGTTCTAAAAGAAAGTCATGTGTCTTTGAAAGAGGGAAGACACCATAGAATATCACATACTGTCAAAAAGGAATTGTGTCAGAAATGCTCTCACTCATTCCAGTGCAAAGAGAAAAAGTTCATATTTTTATCTTTATATCTTTTTCACATAGATCTCTTTAGAGATCATGTTATTTGCAGTTCTCAGAAAAGTACTGTCTTTTTTTACCCCCTTTTGAGAAAAACGTGTATAATTATAGAACAGTACTGAGTGGCATTAAAGCAAAAGTGTCTAGTGTGTTCTGAAAAACATTATATAATGTTTAGGACATTATATCACTATATTAATCACCTTTATTGTCACAGAAGGAAGCATTCAATTAGAAACAGACATCTGAAATTTGGAGTGACAACACAGTGGACCACAGAGATAGGTAACATGAGAAAAAGCATAATGACACCCTTGTGCTGGGCTGGTATAATGTTGAGGACCAGGGCAACTGGGAGTCAGAAAAATGTTACTTGCCAAATAGTATTTTTGCTTTAGTGGATACAGTTACAAGTAACTTTGAATGACAATCTTGGCATATAAGTGGTTAGCAGATATTAACTCCAGAATTTAGGCAGCTGCCTGGTGGAACCTGATATATTTTGTAAGTAGTTTTCCGTATAAAATGTCTCACAGAAGGCTTTACAGCTAATCATCCTTTGTATATGCACACACAAGTGGGTACCAGTTGCAATATAATCCATATTTGGCACATAGAGACATAGTATAGGCAGAGACAAATGAATCAGGATCTACTGTAAAAGCAGATACTCATAAACAGCAGCTAATTAAGAGTTTATCAGCATGTCACTATGCATAACAAACCCTAGTATTTCACTAAAGCATAGTGGCGTGTGCAAGCTCAGCTGTCGTATCTTGTCAGATTGGAGGCTTATGCGAGGTAAGGCCGTGACACTGCACACAGCACTGTGCTGCATGTGGGAGTAGCAGGATACAGGATGACAGGATGGTTCTTCTGTAAATTCACATCACTGCTTACATTTTTCAGAATTAAACCCTTACAAAAATGCCTACTCTATACAATATTTTACCTTTAGTAAGATAAGACACTGGGGACTTTGTCTTATAGAAATAGAAAGCAAAAACGAAATGTAAGGTATTAATATGAAAAAACACCCTACATTATCAGAAGACAGATGCTTTCACAACACCAAAGAGGCAGCTGAACAAAGGAATGGTGTCTTTGGCTGCTGCTAGACATTCCAGAGTGTGCATGTGCTGTGATTGTACGAATTGTGTGAGCTCTTTGCTCTCTCAGTGGCAGAAATATGACAGAACTAAAGTACTTACTATGCCAATATGAAAAATATTCTTGTTTCCTTCAATTTTCTGTTAGTCCTACAAGAAGTCACCTTTTTCTCAGCACTAAGGTGCAAAGACTGCACAGCAAAGATACAAAACAGATACTGTCTATTTAAGCTTCAGCTTTTGATCCCTCCATCGTGATCACTAATTGTGCAGCTTAGGGCTCACTCTGAGCCTCACAGCTTTGCAATATTGCTGAGAGGTCAGCTAGGACAGAGTCAAAGTATCCTGAATGATCAGGCTTCAGTTTGGCAGCTGCGAGTCTCTGACTGTCTGACATCTATCATTACAAAAAGTCTTGCTTCCAAGTTTCCTTATCTGTTTTCTCAGGATCGGAAGAAGATTCATTACTCATACTTTAAATCTTTCAAGTGCCTTCTGCCTGGCTTCTGGATTGCCAGGGGCTTTAGACAGAAAGTGCTGTTGAAATCCAGAAACTCTGAGAGAATAAGAAAAGCCTTTTTGATCTGGAAAACTTTCCTAAAGAAAAGAAAGAGACTTCCTTTTTGTCGATGCAGAGAGTAGGCATGATGAAGACATTTGCTTTTTTAAAAGGGGAAATGTGATTCTGAGCTACATCAGAAACCCACTGACTGTAATTTTAATTGTTCCAACATTTATTAACATGGACCAACTTCTTGTAGTCTCTAACAATTGCAAGTAGTGACCATCAAATTAAGCTATTTGCAGTAAAATTCAAAGCAGAAGGGGTAGTAGGCCTGTGAACCTTTTTACCAAAGGACATTGTGGATTTAGGCAATTTACAGCATTTCAGGGAAGGCTGTCTAACTGGGAGAGAGATGTATTGGTGGATTACTGTACAAATGGTATCAGGATTAGGAAGTCTTCAAATCTGAAAGAATCAAGAGACTGGGAAAGTGTATGTTTGATCCACTTCTACTGGGTTTTACGCATCTAGTTATGGATATTGTTGGAGATAGAATATGGTCCTAGACAAACACAAGGGTCCTTACAAAGAAATTTCTGAATTCCAAACTGCTGGTTATCGGGATCTTCCAAATACCAGGGAATGCTGGCAATATAGTCTTCCTGTTCTTATACTCTTCTGCAGGTCCCTGCTCTTGACCAGTGCTGGAGACAGGATGTGGGGCTACAGGGTCCTTCAGAGCTCATATGCTAGGTCTAGAGCTCTTATGCTCAAGAATAGCAATCTAATTCAGGATAGTACTCTTCCAGTCACCCTTTTTATCAAGACTGTTCAGAGGCATCTTCTGGCATATCCTACTACTTTTCGTCTGTCCAGTACTCTCTGTGGGTCATTCCAGAAAAAGGAAGTAAAAACAAAGTACTTAAGAGAATGACTGTGATCGTGACTTGGTTCTACAGCTACAAAGCTTTGAACCCTCCCACTGTTCACAGTCTCACAGAATATAAGACCGTTAGAATTGGTCTCAAAATTTTTGAGAGCAGCTGTTTATATAAACAACTCTTTCATCTTCAAAAAATTTCTTTTTGGTCTAAATATTGCACCTATGATCACAATTTTCTGCTTTTTATGTGGCTTAAAATAAATAAACAAATAACAATAGAAAAATTGCAGTAGGCCTTTTTGCTTAATTTCCTGAAAATACAGAAGTGGCTTCTTTGTGGGACTTTCCAGACGTATGTACTTAAGTCAGTTTTCTCTGAAACCACAAAAATGTCTCAGAGTTTATGCCTGTTTGTAATTGTACATTTTAGAACATTTCTGATTCTCTGTTAGTCAGAACTTGATGAAATATTACAGGAATGTGTGCTTCATTTTTTTTTCATGCTAAAGCTAACAAAGGATGATCAAAAAATATCCAAGTCAGGCATCTAAGCTCTTTTTCAAAAGTGACTTTTCCATTCAGAAGCCCAAGTTACAATGAAAATTAAAGTCATGTACTCATGAAATGTTTAATCAAGGAAAAAAATGTTTTAAGTAATTAACTAGGTCTGTTTTCACACTTTATGAAATGTAAAGTGTCATCCAAGGTTACCAACTAAACTTGTTGGAAAGTTCTTTTTTCTGCCCATATTAGTGCCATATGCAAAATATATGGGAAAAGGTCTGCAGAAATTACCAGAATGGGAATTTAAAACACAATTTTAGTAACGTCAGAACAGAGAGACTTGTTTTTTCACCATCTTCTACACTATGAAATTTATTAACATCTATGCTTAAAAACACAGTGAGTGGGAGAAAAGGTTTCTGAAGGTCCGTGGTGACTTTTAATGACTACGAAGCAACAAGGCAGCAAATATCCAATTTCAGCCTTCTCTATGTATCGCTGCTTTCATTTTAAACTGAGTCATGGTGGAATGTGGCACTTCCCTTATCCAATGAGGTCTATGCATTTTTCATGTTATCCACAAACATGTTGCAAGTGAGTTGTGGCCACATTTTTTCTGATTTCATGTCAGACACTGGAAATCTAAAATGTGAGTGACAAACTTTGTCATCAACATATAAAAACCTGTTCTATATGCTCAAAACTGCAAGTATTCTGCAATGTAGCTGCTTCCATTAGTCATATGCATGTGTTATTTCATTGAAGGAATGAAAGGTTTTGCAAGGAGGCACAATCATAAAATCATAGAATGGTTTGGGTTGGAAGGGACCTTAAAGAGCATCCAGTTCCAACCCCCTTGCCATGACCAGGTACACCTTTCACTAGACCAGGTTGCTCAAAGGACCATCCAACCTGGCTTTGAACACTGCCAGGGGCAGTTCATGTAATTTTACCAAAGAGGTTGCTAAATTAAGTGGCAGGGATTTATTACACTAAATGTACAATGCTCACTAGTTTGCTCCTGTAGTTTGAGTACATGCTTTCTAGAAATTCTTTTCATATGGGCCCACTGAATGGAGTTCCTGGATTCCTTTAATGAAAAGATATTAGACTATGAAAAGTATCTGGATTTGAATGGGAAAATGGGAGAGTGTAGGTAAAACTTTGGAACCATATGGCTGTACAGTGGAAGAGCATAACAAGTGGCATTCTAGGGAACATTAATATCTATTAATCTAAGTAAGTCTGCATCTGATTTGATACGTAAATTATGGAATGACCCAATGCCTAGTTTTTAAAGAGGATCACACAGAATGCAATTTCTCAGTAAAGGCAGAAAGGAAGGAACTATGAGCCAGGAAGGAGAGACATTAATGTTGGGGTTTTTTTTGGTGGGTGTTTTCTTTTTTTTCTTGTTTTGTTTTGTTTTGTTTTGTTTCTCAAAATAGCACAAGGGAAATAGCAGCTGAGAGAAGGAATTAAGTCTAAGAAGCTTTCAGGAATTGGCATGGAAATTGATCAGTTGTGAATGAATGTACTTTTCCATTTTTGGTACAATTTAATGGAGGAGGAAGTAAAAGCACAGTCATTTATGATTTTAATAATGTAGAAATGCTTACATTCATTTTGCTGTGTGCATCTTTGGGATGCAATATAAGAAGGATATAGAGCTATTAGAGAGTGTCCAAAGGAGCGCTGTGAAGTTGCTGAAGGGTCTAGAAAGGAAGACATATGTGGAGCATCTGAACAACTTGGCTTGCTCAGCCTGGAGAGAAAGAGACTATGGGGAGGCTTTGTGGCTGTCTACAACTTCCTCGTGAGGGGAAGTGGAGGGGCAGACATTGATTTCTTCTCTCTGGTGACCAGTGACAGGACACAAGGGATGACATGAAGCTGTGTCAGGAGAGATTTAGGTTGGATATCATGAACAATTCTTCACCCAGAGGATGTTTGGGCACTGGAACAGGGTCCACAGGGAAGTGGTCACAGCACCAGCCTGACAGAGTTCAAGAAGTGTTTGGACAATGCTCTCAGGCACAGGGTGTGACTCTTGGGCTGTCCTGTGCAGGGCCAGGAGTTGGACTTGATGTTCCCTGTGGGTCCCTTCCAACTCAGGATATTCTATGATTTTATGATCTTTGTTCTTGCTAGTTACTGCTAATTGCTGATAAAATTCCAAGCAAAAACTGAACAGAAGGTCAGGTCTCAGGCCAGACAACTTGAACCATTTTTATAGATTATGGTTTCAGTCATGTTTCTAAGCATTTCAGAATATATGGCTCTGATTTTCGGCTATTTTACAAATATCTTGAGAGTATTTTGTAGAGAAACCATCTAATTCATCTGTCATATGAAAGACAAAAGAAAGTTTATTTTGAAATTCAGGATATCTTACAGACCTATTCATGGTAAAAGCATCTGAAGTAATTAAGAAACAGATAATCTGCATTCAGAAAAATGCAATGCAAGTTGGTCTTTCTAAAATGAATAAAGGAAGGATTTTATTGAATTTGCAAAATAATCATTATTCAAGTCTGTAAATTTTTCATAGGTGTCTTGATAGAAAACTGTTTACAGGATGTTGATATTAGATTTTGGCCTCTACATGCTCACTTAGACCAGGAAGCAAGTAGACTGAAAATGGATACATTTGAATAGCAAAGACAGAGGTGATTCTTAAACACAAGCTTTGAAAATATTAAAAGCAGGCTTGGGAAGTCTTTCTGCAGGGAGTGATAGAAGGAAAACTTCTGGAGCCAAACTAAGGCAGCTTCTAGTAGACCATCTGTACAGATGAGTCTGAATTTGTAGCTATCCAGCCCTGTAGATTGTGCAAGCCAAAGTGAAAGAGACCCTCAGTCTGTAAAGACAAAACTTTGCGTGCACTTGCATCTGTCTTTATCACCGTGCTGCTGAGCTTCTTAGTAGCAGCTGCAGAGATGGCTTCAAGGAATATTACACTTCTTCTGTCTTATCTATTAGGTTTTTTATAGAGAAATCCAGAGAGGATTGTGATTCAGAGAACAGCTGCTTCTTTGATTCGCCTCTTCCTGTTCTCCCTCAAAGGCTGCTGTACGTAAGCAGAAGGGCATCGGCGGGGTCGCAGGCAGGGAGGGGTGGAAGCCATGCCCGGAAATAAGAACTGCTTTCCTCAAAACACCGGTGGAGAGACACTTAAAGATACCTGCTTCTTTTTGCATTCAATTCCAAGAGGAATTTGGCTTGAGTTATTAGGTTAACCTGAATAAAGGGTTTTGGACATTGAGTAATAGCCTCATTTCAAAGTAAGGTAGCAAGAGGAAATAGCGTCATTTTTCTAATGACTCCTACATTTTAAAACGTCTGTGAAAATTATCAACACAGTTAGTAAGGAAACATACACTACTTGTTCAGAATTAGAAATCATCTAAAAATCTTAACAAAAATCAGGATTGGACTTTATATCTCACTCAAAATATGATTTCCCTGTGTTTCACCAACACCTGGAATTCAGTATGCCTTTGACTACCAGTGGTAGGCAGAACAGTTTAAATTAGTTTTCTATATACAGCCTGTAGGTTAGGAACAGTGGACAGTACTCTGCAATTTTAGTGATTGTTATCTGTTTACCATAATTACAGAGATATTTTAAACTTCCACATTTTGTTGTAGACATAATATTAGGTAGGGAATAGCAGCAGAACATTTTGAGTAATCTGTTATTGCGGACATATCCTGAAGACTAGCTGATGCTATATTTAGTCACTGTGTGGTTAACTGTGACTAGACTAAGGATGTTATTTTATGTCTTGTATTTGAAGTTGCAAATGTTGATTTTTACAATCTGAAATTGCTCAATTAAAGAAATAATAATTTTTAATTCAAAGCTGTGCATATGCACACACACAGATTTTCCTTTTGCTTTCCAGTGACTAGTTTATATTGCTGTAGTTCGATTTGATTCAACTAAGTTTCTCTTGAAGCAAACTAGCTGAACAATATAAAAATATAAATTCACACCCAATTCCAATGTAAAATTTATAAGGGATATATCTGTAATATATTTTTCAAATGTTTGTATTCATAACACGTATCCCGATCTTGTTTCCACTAAATAAAATCAAAGAGAGAACACTGTAAAGGAACAGAAGTTTAAGAAAAACTTATGCAAAAGTTATTCAGCAGTACATTTAATATGATAATTCTCTAAAAAAGAGCTGAACAACTTAAAAAAACCCCTTTTTCAATTGGTAGTATTCCTAGCTGCAAGGACCTGATTTAGCATTTTATGTTAAGCTGTGACTGGCATAATCTCCTCGTAATTTTGTGACTACTGTAAGTACCAGAAGCAAATGCAGCCTCTGTTCAGAGCAGCTCAGGAATTCCTTTTGAACAGGGTCAGGAGCCCAGAGATGTGGAGGGATATGGGAGGAAGCCATGTCATACAGTTTCCTCTGTGCGGGACAATGCAGTTAGCAAATTACAGACATATACAGTTAGTGAATTACAGACATTACTTGCAAAAAGTGTAGGTGATGTGTGAAACAATTTTAATTGATTTTGGGCTAAGGGTAAATTTCTGTTTATATCACAGATTCAATTCATTGCACTGAAGCCACAAAGGTACCCTGCAATTTTGTGGCTATGGTTTACAGAGATGTGTGATTAATAAGTGTTTATATAATTTTATTATATATGCAGACCCTAAATCTTTATAATGTCTTAATATGCAGAGCTTAAACCTTTATAATGTTTACTGTTAGGTTTCAACAGTAATATTTTTGATAAAATATTCAAAAATATTGACAAAATTCAACATTACAAAACTTAGAGAAATATTAATTTGGCAGCCATCAGTCAGTGCTTCCAGATATTAACTTTCCCATTTCTCATTACTTTTCTGCAGGAAATTTCCCTTCCTGCTTCTTTGCTAATAGAATGGTTCCTAATCCACAACAAGATGAAACCAGGAGGTAAATTCAAGTGTCAGCTAAAGGAGTCTGCCAGTTTTTAACGTGAGTTAGGGAGTGCTCCAAGGACCAGCCACCTTGAAAACAAGAGAGGAAATGGACTTGGAGATTTAAACTTTAAGTGACAACACAAGAATTGCAAATTGCTCCTGCCTTTTTTCAAGAGTTCATCTGCTTTTTAAGTCACATAGGTATACCTAAAAATTGTTAGTAGGAAATGATTCGTGTTTCTAGGAGATCCAAGCATGTTAGTTATGAGAAAATCCTAGGCATTTCAGGAGCACACCCTGTGTTTTACAGCTTATACTATGTGCTCAATTCAAGTGACCATTATTGAGATAGTCTGAAATAGCATCCCTTACATACAACACACAGCATTTCAGATCCTCAATACCAATTGTTTTAGTCTCCATACCCCTGCTCCTTTTTGCCTTTTCATGGCCCATCTCATTTATTGCAATTGGCCAGCAAGCCAATGTCTACCAGCTGCCAGCTGTTTAAAGAAAATAAAGTGAATAAGAATCCATACTGAAGTGCTTCTCTGTCTTTCATGAAAACAGTTTGCATTCTACACAAAAAATTCTTCCGTGGTGTAAGGGAATTGACGTCAGTACTGTTACACCCAGGATGATTTTGGCCCTGCATATCTATTATGCAATACTTTCAGATGCACAGTTCTGTGATGAACAAATGACTGCCAGATGTGAGAGTAGTATTTTCCCTTTTTTATTGAGATCCATGAACAAATTCTCATGTGTGGACTGTGAACTTCCTCACTGTATGTTTGTGTCTGTGCTCTAAGAATAATTCCATAGAAAATATTTGAAATAACAACATAAGAAAAAATAATAAAAGAAGCCCTACATTTATTGCTCTTAAAAAAATAAAGCTTTTATAATTATCTTTCATACATGTGATACGGACTCCTCCTTCCTTCCTGCCAGGCAGGACTGATAATGTCTACCAAAATACTGACCACCTCCAGCTTTGGGAAAGAAACCTCTGGAAGGAAGAAAAGATAAAACTGATAATTTGGCCTTCTCTCAAAGTCATGATGGGAAGCTTTATAAAGACAACTGTAGTTAAAGATGATCAGTGTCACAGGATGTGTGGAAGAATCCAGTGGCATGGAGCCATCTGTTGGCTTTCCAAGTATATCCACAATTTTTTTCAATTAACCATAGTAAAAAGCTATGAAGTTTCCAAAACTGTATTTCTGCATTTAAGCATGTAAGTAAGGACCTAAAAGCTCTGTATGTTCATTGTTCCAATGGATTTAATCTTGATTTCATGAGAGTAAGTAACTGCAATGATATGCTTTGGAAGGATACTACAGGAAGTACTGTTTTTCTTCCTTCATGTTTTTTCACACCCTTTATGACAAACATCTTGGATTCCTGGTTCTTCTTGAAAAGATCTTCTCACCTAAATAGCTTACTTTACAACTGCTTCTTTTGCCCACTGCCTAGGATCCTAATACTACTGATACTGCATCTATGAGTTTACTGCAGAAAATAAACAGCTCAGGTGAGTAAAAAAGTTCCTTTCAGATAATGTTTTCCCAGCATTTTGTTATTCTATAAATGTGGGTGATATGTAGAAAACATTTCTTGCTTTATCCTTTCCTCTAGTTTAATTTGTTCTTTGTGCTTGTACTTGGTTTGTGTGGCAAGATTTTGGTAGCAGGGGTCTACTGGGGTGTCTTCTATGAGAAACTTCCCGATGTTTCCCCCATGTCATGCCAGGTGGCTCCAGGCTGGACCCGCTGCTGGCCAAGGCTGAGTCCATCAGCAATGGTGTTAGCACCTTGGGCATTACAGAGTTAAGAACTCTGCTGCACAACAGCAGCAGCTCTCAGGAGAAAGGAGTGAGAATATGTGAGAGGAACAATTTTGCAGACACCAAGATCAGTGAAGAGGGAGGAGTAGGAGGTACCAGAGCAGAGATTCCCCTGCAGCCCATGGAGAAGACCATGGTGAGGCAGCTTTGCCCCTGCAGCCCTTGGAGGCCACAGTGGAGCACATACCCACCTGCAGCGCATGGAGAACACTATAATGGTGCAGGTGGATGCCTGAAGGGGACTGTGATCCTGTGGGAAGCCCATGCTGGAGAAGTTCTGCAGCATGGTTTGTGAAGAACTGCAGCCTGGAGGAAGGATGCACATCAGAGAAGATTATGGAGAACTGTCTCCTGGAGAAAGGACCCCATGGTGAAGCAGGGGAAGAGTGTGAGGAGTCCTCGCTGTGGAGGAAGATGTGGCAGAGGCAATGTGTGATGAACTGACTGCAGCCTCCATTTCTCATCCCCCTGTGCTCCTAGTGCAGAGGAGGTAGAGAATTTAGAAGTGAAGTTAAGCCCTGGAAGAAGGGAGGGGAGAGGGAACATGGTTTAAGATTTGGTTTTATATATCACTACCCTACTCTGATTTGCTTGTTAATAAATCCAGTAATTTCCCCGAGCTGAGTCTGCTTTGCCTATGACAGTAATTGGTGAGTGATCTCTCTCTGTCCTTATCTCAACCCACGAGACTTTCACTGTATTTGCTCTTCCCGATCCAGCCGAGGAAGTGAATGACAGAGTGGCTTTGGTGTGCACCCCACCACAATGCTAACCCCTCCCCTGAGTGCCAAATACATTGGATTCTCAGTATTTAGGGCTGGGACTGAAGTATCACTTATGGAATTGATTCTGTTCTGAAGAAACTGAATGCAACACATTGTTACATGACTTGGGTTCTTCTTGCAGTGCATCCAGCACGTGAAGCTGTCAGTCTCCTGCACAGAATAGTTGTACCCTAAATGATAACAATTTAAGCTGACCATCAGTATTGCCCGATGTTAGATGGAGAGGTGGACCTGGTTTGAGTTGTATGCAAAAAGCAAATACCATGTATCTAAGAACTTCAAGATTGTGACCAAGAGATCCTTTGAACAGGAAAGGGGGGTGGGATTGGCAGAGATTCCACCTTTTGGATTTAACAGTTAGGTAAAGGAAGGCTGAAAATAAGCCTATGTAATTCTTGATATCTCTGAGTGGTAGGCCTCCTTCTTTGGGTTAATCTCAGGTTTCTGTCTTCCATCTCCAGTAAAGCTGAGAAAAATTGTAGAAGCTCATAGGAAATAATTAAAACAGGTGAAACTTTAAAGGGCCACTTCAGATGGATGGCTCAGGCATAGAGACATTTAGTCCTGATACAGAAAGTCACAGTTGCTCCTGCGAGTATATTTTCAGACACAATGTATCTTAAATAAAACCCAGTTTCCTTGTGAATAAGGTTTCACTATTTTTTTCTCTTCCTTGCTGGCTGAAGACAGAAATGCATTCTTTTTCTGAGAGACAGGAGGCAAGATTCTGTTTGAAGCCATACTCATCTCCTAGTCATGGCCAAACATATATGGGGATGGTGGGGAGGAAAGACTGATGGAGGACAACAAAGTCTTTTCCCTGGCAGTCAGAGACCTAGCTTGGGAGGTCCAAAGCAGCAAAGTCAATGGGAAGGAAGGGTGCACACAACACAACTGCAGAAGCAGAAACAGTCCTTAGTGGAGAATCACTTTTGGGTGGCTCAGACCATTTTGTTTTTCACCTTACAAACACAGAGGACTAAAAAGCATGGAAAAACAGAAAAGCTCAGACAACAGGCCAAGATACCTAAAGTGGAAACAATCTTGAGATCTGTTTCTAGTCGGTGCCGCACATCTGTATGCACAACAAAAGTGCTACGCAGCTCATCACAAAATTAACAGCACAGAGTGATCCAAACTGAGAGCAGCAGAGGAATTGTGGATGAAGGCAGTGCACTCGAGCTGGGGGAGCTGGGGAGTTGTGTAACACCTGCTTGCAATACTGTTGGCGCTAGCTACCACTCTGAGACTGTCACTTTCCAAGTGTTCTGAAATAGTGTAATATAAAAACCTTAAGACAAAAGGACTGGTATTTCTGCAGAATTCCCTCTCTCTTATTCACAGCCATCATGCACCAACCAATTTCTGAGATGATGTATTCTGTATCCTATAGAACTCTAATGAACTCAATGAAGTTATTTAGGGTATAAATCAGAGTCAGTTTTGCTCTGTTTCCTTTAGATTTCATATGCTTATTACCCTCATAACTAGCTGGTCCCTCCTCCTTTTATTTCTGCAACTCATTTCCCACAGCTGTAGTATTTATTCAAAATCCTTGGCTCTTGTTTTGCCTCTCATTCTGCTGCCTGAATAATTTCATCCTCTGGAGTATACTACTTTAAAACTGTTGCACACACCAGATGAGAGATATTTTTGCACCTCTTTCCCAAGGCCAGATTAGAAATGAAATTATTTCTGTTTAGATAGCTAAAGACTGATCTCCAATTATATATATATATACATATTTTTCTTTCTTGAGCTTGTATCTCTTGTATCTCTCTTTCAGTACACACATTGAAACACAGTCTCTGCCATAATTTTTAAGACTGCAAGCAGGGAGTTGAATGGGAGCCAGGGTATTATTTATTAAGACAGTCTGGGCAGTCAGTGAGGTAAAAGCAAGTAATTTGTTTTGTATATAATGCCCCTTGATATTATTTCTGTTTGTCATGCTAATATTGTTCTAGATCTCTGCTGTGTCAAGTGCAGACAGGAAACTAGTCAGGAGTGGTGTGTCCTTGACAAAAAGTACATTTAGAAACAATAAAAAATAATTACTTTGAACATTCAAACATAGTAAGAGCATTAATTGTTAATTTCTGAGGTCCTTGTGGAGATAGCTGTTTTTAGAATGGCTAGCATTGAAACAAAATTAACTAACTACAGTTTCTTGTCTCCTCTGTTTAAATTCTGGAAGGAAAATGTCCAAGATTCATGGAGTAGGCAAGCCTTCATTTCAAACAGAATCATAGAATCATCGAATGAGATAATGGTTTGGGTTGGAAGGGCCCTTAAAGACCATCTCAGTCCAAGCCCCCTGCCATAGGCAGGGATGCCACCCACTATATCTGGTTGCTTAGAGCCCCATCCAACCTGCCGCAAAACACCTTCAGGGATGAGGCACCCACAATCCCTCCAGGCAACCTGTTCCAGTGCTTCACCATCCTCTGAGCAAAGAATTTCTTCCTAACATCTAATCTAAATTTTCCCTCTTTCAGTTTAAAACCCTTGTCCTGTCACTATCTGCCTGTATAAAAAGTCTCTCCACTTTTTATAATCCCTCTTTAGGTACTGGAAGGTGCTGTAAGGTCTCCTTGAAGTCTTTTCTTCAGGCTGAACAAACCCAGCTCCCTCAGCCTGTCCTCACAGGAGAGGTGCTCCAGCCCTTGGTCATCTTCGTGGCCCTCATCTGGACTCTCTCCAACAGGTCCACATCATCCTTATGCTGAGGACCCCAGAGCTGGATGCAGCACTCCAGCTAGGGCACTCTGCACTCTCACAAGGGCAGAGTGGAGGTGCAGAATTCCCTCCCTCACCCTACTGGCCATGCTGCTTTTGAGGCAGCGAGCACACACTGTTGGCTCATGTCCAATTTTCATCAAATAGTAGTATAATAGCAATACAAATACTTAGCTTTAAACATAAGGATTGAAATTTCAGTCCTTTAAAGCATCTTTTTAACCACACTTCAAAACAATTCTGTAGGACAACATCTGTTTCCTCTGAACTTCTTATTTTCATGTATTACAGAATCACAGAATCTTTTAGGTTGGAAAAGACCAAGATCATCGAGTCCAACCTTTGACCAGTCACCAACTTGTCAACTAGACCACAGCACTAAGTGCCACATCCAGTTGTTTCTTGAACACTTCCACGGATGGTGGCTCCCCCACCTCTCTGGGGAACCTGTTCTAATGCTTGACAACCCTTTTCATGAAGGATTTCTTCCAGCCTGATATCCATCCTGAACCTCCCCTGGCACAGCTTAAGACCATGTTGTCTTGTCCTGTCACCTGTCGCCTGGCAGAAGAGGCTGACTCCCACTTCACTACGACCTCCTTTCAGGCAGCTGTAGAGAGCAGTAAGGTCTCCCCTGAGCCTCCTTTTCTCCAGGCTAAACAATCTCAGCTTCCCCAATTGCCCCTCATAGGACTTACTCTCTAGACCCTTCACCACCTTCATTACCCTTCTCTGGACATGCTTCAGCACCTCAATGTCTTTCTTGAAGCGAGAGGCCCAGACCCAGTAATGCTTTGTGTTCCAGATGAAAGTTCAGACTGGTGTTTTCTTTCTAACTGGTGTTAATAGTTTGTCTTGACATATGTTTGCCTGGTTTCTGAAAATATTTTATATTTTATATAATATATATTTAAAATATAGTGACCTATAGTGCTAAGTTCAGAACTGGGACTTGGAATGTAGCTTGCCAAAATAAGAGCTGGAAACCACGCGTGTGAGTTTTTGTCCATACATTCTTTTATTTATCAATAAAATGTGTATATAGATATTGAAATAGTTTACACACACCCAAACATATCTGTGTACGTACACAAACATGCATATACATATAAGAGGCATGACAGTGTACACTTTGTTACTAACTGTAACCATTATTTGGCATTGCAGAGACCAGGCTTAGTCCAGAACAAAGAAGTCTGTTACAGTTTTCTTCTCTGCTACCAGGAAGATTCTACCATTCTCTTGTAAGATACTAAAATTTTCTATCAGTTTGACCCCTTCTGTGGTGCCTGGTGAAATCTGACAGCAATCAATTGTTGTTAGTTATTGGCCAACGCACAGTTTTTAAACTGTAGCAATGATGTAAGATGCCTTAGGGCATACTTTGATCTCATGTGCTTTAGCAAAAATGGAACATGAGGCAGTACAAACAATAAAGATATCCCCTTTAACTTACTAAAGAGCATCTTTTAAATTTGGAAGGAAGTTTCACACTAAATGTTTCTCATTACCATTGTCAATACAAAGCTAATGTTGAAGACAATGGTTAGAACATTAATCATGTAGAGTGGAGGAAATGTCCTAGATAAACTGACTAAGCAGAGGCATTCTGGAGAATGTTTGCTCTAGGAGTTAGTCACCCTTCCACAGTCACAGAGCTGGCTTCCACTAACACAGAGGTAGTTGGCTGTGGGGTTGACTATTTTTAGTATGAATACACAGAGATGACTAACACTGCATCATGCCTTGGAGTGAACATGTAGCATTTGTCAGAAATACATGTTTAACAGAATTTAAGAAATACCATGAGTGACTGTATCTGTGTCTAATGAATTTCTCATAGAGAGGAAGTGATTGAGCACACAAGGCAACTTCTCCATACAAAGAAATAATTAGTTTGGTGAGCATAGAGGAAGAAATGTGTCTCTCTTAAAATTATCATCAAGGAAAAGAAAGTAATGGAATAAGCCAGAAAGATCATCATACTCCAAATTGCCCTGCTGTCTATCATGATGCTTGTGAAGTCCAGTGGAAATGGGTGTATATATGAGATCAACCAAATCTCAGTGGGGCAGAGAGGATATGAGAATTGTGCATTTTGTGTTAAGTATTTGAAAGATGTAAAACATGTCAGGCTGTAAGATGAGGTGGTGATGGAGATATGAAATATATCTCTTTGTGCTGTTATACTTTTTATCACATAGAAGAAATATGATTCTGACAACAATCAGTGGATGCATAAAACTGAAAAAAGGAAAGCAAGTATAAATAGCAAGGAAGCCCCATAATTATTCCTTCTCCCTATATACACACAATATATCTTGCCAACAGTCAAAAGGGGAGTTGAAGTTCAGCTTCTGGCGCACAAAGATGTATAGCAAGTACTCAGTCCACTCGCATAAATATCAGAATTTAGCATGGTAGAACACTCAGCCAACTTGTATGACAACTTGAAGAGAAAAAAAGGAAGGAATAAAAGGAGTGAGCTAGTTCAGAGCAAGCAGACACTAGTCTGTCATGCAAATGGAAGTATTCTTTCTTGTTTCACATGCAGATCATCTGCAGATTTCTTTCTGTTGTTGCACTGTGTTCATTTATTTGTAACTTTTATTATTTTAGGAGGAATGATATTTTATCACCAACAAGTACTATCTACATAAATGAGCTCATCTTCCACACCCTGGCATACTATACTGTGGGTAGTGCGGTACATGAGAATCCATGGTGTCATTCTGACATGACAACCTTTGCATCTTCCGGCATGGCAGGCTTGCTTGAAACTGATTTGGTTGCGCTACCATTGAAATAACAAAATGTAAGTATCAGACAAGAAAGACTCACAGATACACAAGAGCCATATGTAGCTTCCATACAGTGAGGGCTCTGGTTAGGAACTGAAGCTGGCTGAATAAAGTTTGTTGAAAGGACTGGACAGAAATTCTGTCTCAGGTTGTATTCCATGCAATTCAGTGACTTTTGTATGCTGGTAAAAGTAGATACTAGAGAGAATGTAGCCTGTAAAATCCACAGTGCAATTATGTCAAATTCGATGTTTTCCATTTACTGTGAAGGGTCCTGAAAAGGTCCTATATATTAATCTTGTTTTCTTTTTTTTTTCCCCCAGAAACAGCACCAGCTGTCCTCTCTGTATGTGAGAGTGTAGTTATTTATATTAAATCAAGGATGCTTCTGTTTGAAATTACATAAATAGGACATCTTCAAAAACAAAAAAGAAAAGATGAGATACTGATTGTCACAGATGTGCATGGATAATGGAGGTCTTCTCATTAGAATCATAGAATTGTTAAGGTTGGACAAGTCCCCTAAGATCATCAAGTCCAACTTAACCAAGTTAACTACTGCCATATTCACCATTAAACCGTATCCCCAAGTGCCACATCTACATGCCTATTGAACACTTCCAGGGATGGTGATTTCACCACTGCCCTGGGCAGCCTGTTACAATGCATGACCACCCTTTCAGTACAGAATTTTTTCCTAATATCTGATCTAAACCTCTGCTGGTATAACTTGAAGCCATTTCCTCTTGTCCTGTTGCTTTTTACCTGGGAGAACAGACTGACCCCTGCCCCGTTACAACCTCTAGAATCATAAATTAAAGTTGGAAAAGACCTCTAAGATCATCAAGTCCAACTGGTAAGCCAGCATTGCCTTGTTCACCACTAAACCATATCCCAAAGTGCCACATTAGGGGGCTTGAGAGCCACCTAGGAAGCACAGTGTAGTGTATTGTAGGGTTGAACCTACTCTGTGTGTTACAGACCATGTGTGGAAGAGTGCACAGTCAATGAAATTTCACTGTAGGTTTTCCAGCTGTCTGACATAGGTCCGCTGGAAGAATAAGGGGACGAGATACATTTTACAATTGTTTCACCTTTGCAGCTGGCCATGTCTCGGCTACTGCACATAAAGTGGGGCTTAGGAGACCAGACATGCCATCTTCCCACACAGTAGAAAGATGACCAAACATAACAGAAACTGGAAATATAGCTCAGGCAATGAGTCACTCGTTTGTGACATTCTCTGCTATGCTATGGGAAGAAACTTCAGCATATTCTTCTCCTGTAATGTTCAGCTGTGGAGCTAATTTCAAATGAAGCCACACATATATCTGACACACCCAAACCCATACTTCATTATGAGGGATGCCCTATGTTTTAGACCCAAATTTACATCAGTCATGTAAGGACACAGTGTCCTCATTTCAGTTATAGTAAATTACTGCATGAGAAACACTGAATCATAAAGTTCAGATTTAAAGCCTTTATATTTAATTTTTATCTCCTTGCCCTCTTTGTTTGTATATTCATTTTAGAATTTTGACTATGTCATCATGCTTTATTAAAAAACCTCACTAAACCTTATAGACTATTGGGAATAACTTTTCCATTTATAGAATTTAAATCAGTAAATAAATTATCCTGTAAGCAACCTTCTGTAAAGACCTTGTCTCAGAAAACACGTTTTTTATCCTTTATAATCAGCATGAAGTGATAGCATATGAGCTCACATTTCAATTATCAAAGAAAGTTTTACAAATACCAGGAAAACAAAAAATTTTTATAAGAATCATTCTAGGGCACAGTATTCTACTTTTGAAAAAAATAAATCTATTGACTATTTGTTGCTTACTTATTTTCTTCTTTTTTTGTTTGTTTTTGTTCTGTTTTCTGAAGAAATATTTTTGAAAGCCACTTTTCTAAATGGCATTTGTTCCAGAGCATTTTCTTTATTTGTTGCAGTAATGTTTATATCCTCTTTTGGCAGGGCTCAGATACTTCAATACCAAAACTTACATACCTTTCACTTCAGTACAGCCACCTCTGAGGCGCAATACAGAAACTACTGTAGTAGCAAAAATATTCACTAATGTATTAAATAGCAACTCCTTTTTTATTGCTTCTTCCTTAATAACATATTCGTTATTTAGATTATTGTATACTGAGAAACACTTGCAGCTTCATTTTTTAGTAAACCAAAATCTGTAAAAGTAGCTGGTCTCATCTCACTATAAATGCTATTTGTCAAATTTGTCATCTTTCCATAAATCTCTGAATGTCCAACTAATAAAGAGATCACTGTAAACTTGAATAGCTGTGATTTTCTAAGAAACAGATGAACTGGAGCATGTAGGGGAGAAGAGACTATTTTCCCAAGCTGTGCACATTCTTAATATGCATATATAATTTTGGGTCCTGCTGCTTGCTTCTTTTTGTTTTAAACAAGTCTTTGTTCCTGTTTCTGACACTGAAACTATATCAGATGCAAGGAGGGGGACCAAGCTGACAAATTCAGATACCATCATCTCTTGGGGACACTTAGTGACTCAGAGAAATACAGTAAAAATGGTACTACACTGCCTGCTAGCTCTCCTTTAACCCCATTAGAAAAAAAAATGAAGTGTTTAAAACAGGGCCAAAGAGACAAACAAGGAAAGCAGAAAGGAGCTTGATTATCTTGTTCTTACTGTCTTTAACAGTAAATATATTGAATGAATTTTATTGAAATGTAATTCATTGATGTATTGAATTCATTTGCTCTCATCCTTTCAGTGAATAATACAAAACTGCGCAGAATTCAGGTATACTGTAAAATCAAAGAAAAAGCATCAGCTGAAATACAATCACATTTTTGCCTTAAACACATATGGTTGACACTACTAAACATAATGCATCACTGAGTCATACAGAATGGCAAAACACATTTATTTTTCTCTATATTTTATATTTGTTTATATTAGCTTTTGACAGCATTTTTCCTGCTTCTCATATAAAGTCTGTCCCCCCTGTTGCTTTGTGGATCTTTCAGACAGCACAAAGGATCTTAAGGACACGGTTCTGAGTCATACTCCAGCTTGAAATATCTTAATTTTCTTTTTAAAGATCTGAGATTTCAATAACTCTGACACTTTATGTAAAAAATAGTAACTTTATATGCACATACACTACTAGAATTATACCTTGTGCCTGGCTTTTGCTTATTCTCATTTTACTAAATCAATTTACATATTCAGAGCCTAATATAAACATGTATTTATTCACCTTGAATGCTCGCCTGTGAGATCAGTCAATATTGCTGTTTCTTTCTCCCACCATAGGAAAATAAGGGTCAAGAAATATCTTGTTCAAACCTACAACAGATTTAATTAAATTCTCAGACTTAGGAAAATTCTCTGGATTTTAGGCCTACAAGTGTATTACAGTACTGAACTTCTTACAGAGACCATTAATTTTTTTCCTCATTTAAATGCCCTGGACATTTTAGATCTTCTTCCATTCCCCCTTCCCAACAATGACCTGACCAGGAGGCAGCCTACTACAGAGACCGGATTTATTTTAAATGCCAATTCCCATCAGGAATCCTTTTAACTACAGAGAAGCAATCAAATACCAATTAAACTGACCTACCTGTTACCTGGGAAAAAAGTAGAATTTGAATTCAGTTCTTGAAGTAATTACCTGGATCTAACAGGCAGGACTTGGACTAAATCTTGCCTGGGGCAGGCTTTTCTGACACAGCAATTAGCCCAAAGGAAAAGAAAACAACCAACATAAATCCCCCCAAACCTAATATGTGTGTGATCAGGTAACAGAAGCTGAAACTAGAGGGGAAAGAAAAGAGTTCTCAGGTTTTTTCTGTCTCAAGTAGACAAATTTTACCCTGTCCCCCTACATACAGCAGCAGTGCTCTGAGCCACAGATTAGTGGTGATGCTCTTATCAGCCTTGAACTTTAATCTAATTCTTTTTCCTGTATAGAAATTCACTCACTTCACAGAAGTAAGGATCTGTTTACATGAATCTAACAAAGGGAGAAAAAATGCCCTTCAAAATATTAATATCAGATGGAAAAACAGGAAGAATCTTCGTACAGTCTTAAGTTTATGAGTATGCGATGCTGAAGAGAAAGGAGCATGGATCTCTAACTGATGCCTGAAGGTGTTGCAATGATTCAGATAAGATTGATAAAAAATAGCTGTCAATGACTTTTTTTTTGGCTAGTGAGATTTTGATTTTTCTATTACTGTACTTCTCTCTCTGCTTGTAAGTTTTGAAGACATGTGAGGCAAAAAACATCAGGATCTTGCACAGATGAAGATGGTATTTCTTCTGATGATGTAGACAGAAGGTGTCTAAAACTCAATGAAACCATAACGTCTGTGACTGATATCAGATTTGTTTGTGAACCTGAGGTGAAAGGGACTGGTATTCTCTACATGCATGAATTTGTTACAGTTTTTCACTTGTAATTTCACTTTATCTCACTTGGACCAAAGCAGACGAATGCTGGTAATCCCCTAAAATTAAGGATGGTATAACTGCTTTAAAAGATAAAAATCCTTTGGGTGCTCCATTCGCTGGACTCCGTCAGGGTACAAGAAGAATTAAGACAACTTTGCAGCACTGCATCATATTTCACAGGCCACTACAGTACAAATTTTCAGTTAACAGACTAGGTATTCTCCAATTTATGGCAGGAATTGTAATACAATTTAGACATTAAAGTTTGGAGTATTGTCATCCCTTCATACTTCTGTACATATGGCAGAGGCAGAACTAGGGAGTCTTGCTGAGAAAGAGTAAGGTGCTTAGGCAGAAGTGTATTCTAGAATGTTAAATACAATAAAAAATAGTGGGTGAGATTTTGAATGCAAGAACTCTCTACAGATGAAACTAACTGCAGGACCATTCTGTGCTGCTAAGGAAGACACGCTGATTCTGCAGTCAGAAGAGCCTAACTTCAAACAGCCACCATAGCTGCATAAACTACTTGAAAAAAAATTTATTAAGTTTTTCCATTTACAACTGAGAATGACAATTCTGTTCTAATTTCACAAGTATAAGGAGACAACAATTTAGTAAGTTTTTATAAAATACTTTCTTCATCTAAATACCATGTCTGATGGAAAGCAGATGCTGCACAGCTCTTAATGCAACAAAATACTTAAACAATTACCATGTTTAAATATGTCATGTTATATTGATGAAGGCCTCATATACAAAGCTGCTAGATGCTTTGTATGTCTAAATAATAAAGAAATTTTTCTGGGAATTATACAAACAGGTAATTTGTAAACTGGTTTTATTATGTTGCCACAACAGTCAAAAAATGACTTATTTATGTCTCTGTTTACTTATAAATTCAGCTAATTCAGTGCTGTAAAATAACTTGTTTGAGTTTTACATAGCGAGAGTAGAGTAACCTTTTTTTTCTGTCTGGTGGTTCTGTGGTAATTCAGTATCACCACATCTCACCCACCCTGCTTTGTCAGTGGATGATTACAGAATTGCCACAAAGAGGAGAGAGAGGTAGATTAAAAAACCCTCAGGCTGAGAATGACATTAGTTCTCCATCTCCCATGTCCTAAATAATGTCATTAACCATTATCCCAAACACAACCAACAGCAAGTCAACTTCTGTTTTCTGTGTAAGAACAAGCATGGGATAATCTCTTTTATAGAAGGCTCATGTTTCTATGGGTGCTAATGGGTAGAGACGGAATTTTAACAGTCTTACTGCATATCCTAGAGAAAGACAAGGTTTCTGGAAGTTTGAGGAGAACCAGAGCCAATATCATGGGAAAACATTGAGAACGTGGCAGTCTGAACACTGAGATTTGTAGTTCAACTTAACTCTCCTGCATGTGGCAAGAAATGAATATTCACAAATCTCTGCACAGCAAAACCATCAAATTTCACCTGTCCTAAGGCTGCTTAAGGAATTTGAGAGACCTGAAGATCACTAGCCAGGTGAATCTAAGTCCATGGCTAGCATTTGGTGCTGCATTTAATTTTAATACGACACAGACAGGAAAAATATACTCCCTTTCTTTTTTTTTTTTTTGTTAGACAGAAGATACAGCATTCCCCATGTAGTTTCAACTTTTACAAATGCCACAGTCATATAAACATACTGCATTGCTTTAAGCTACCTGTAGATTTACATTTCTTTTCCCAGGTGTCTTTTAAAACTGCTCCTTAACAGAATGTGGGAAAAAAATGTTGTAGGCATTATTTCCTTGATTGCTCATTAGACTCTACAAAGTAAAGTGTCCTTCATGGGATAAATGCAAGTGATAGAAAAGTAACAGAAACTCTCTGAACCCCATTAGGTGAAAATATTGCCCATTTTTGTTCACCAAGTTACCATGGGGCACATGATTATGATTATTTTAAAGCAATGCTTCATTTAGATAAGTAATCAACTCAATGAAATTTGCTTTATAGAACTGCTGAACTAAATCTAGTCACACATGTAAGCTTTATGACATGAGAAAACATCTGCTACACTGATGCACCAGCATAAAAATAATTGTGAACTTTACATATCATGGATATGCAAATTAAAATTACAAGAGCTGGAAATATTTAAAATAAGAAAGAAATTGTGCAGGTAGTAAGTGTATTCTGAAAAAATCTGCCTAATTCTGTCAATTTAAGGAAGTGTAAATTACTTCAACTTGTAACAGCAACTTGTTAAATTAGTTGTCCAGTTAAAAGAGCGTCAGAAATTTGATCCTTAATTAAATGTTAACATTAATAATTCTGACAGTATTAGGGTATCTGTCACAGATATTTTAGTTTTGAAGTATGTTACATGACACTACAACTGTTAAATACTTTTTCTGCACAGAGGTTATGGTAAACTGTTAACGGTGTATAGATATGGCTGCCAAAAGCAGCAACTGAAATGTAAAAGACTAATTCCTTGTAAAGTCTGAATTTCACAGTCTGAATCAATTTGTAAACAGTAGACAAACAGCTAAAGGAAATTCTGATTTGATATTTTCATAGCAGTGAATAAATACAGGTACTCGCACTGGACAAGTGTAGCCCTTGCTGTTATCAAATGAATGCTAATGATATTCTTGAGCAAGTACAGGATCTGTAATCACACCAGCTTTTTCCCCTTCAGTAAATGTATCTTTAACTAGATTTCAGATGCTCCTGTAATTCATCCTGTATAATCCAGTAATTGCCAACAACAAAGAGTAGAAGACAAAAGCAATCGACCTGGCAACTTCAGAGTTAAGGGCAAACAACACGTGGTGTTAAGAATGCAGAACTGAAAACCAGGGCTCCAGCTGAGTTCTCCTTTTGTGGTTTCTGCTTGCTGTGTTGCCTCCTTGCTTGCCACAGTCTGACATGAGCCTTCCCAGCCACGGTTTCTATCAGCACATACTGGCTGAGTACCAGCCAACAGACACATTCAGGGAAGGTGCACTCCCATCGATGCTGCAGAAGCATAACATGTCTGAGCTGAAATTGTCACTAGATGAGTGCAGCTGTGCTCTATGTTTCATCAAATGGGGATAAGAATCAAAATGACGATCTGCAACATCTTTTCTTTTGTCTCCTCAAGTCTTTATTTTAGTGGTGTAGGGTTTGGCTTCTGCTGGAAACAACTGCAGCTTCTATGGGAATGATTAGGCCAGCAAATTGTGGAACCATAGTTTCTGCCCTGAAACTGGGGACTCAGCAGGCTTGTACTGAGAAGCTTTAGGTAGCATGAAATTGATTTCATTAATAATTTCATTAATTCTGTCTTCTCATCTATTAGCAAAAGATGTTTCAGACTGAAATTTGTACTTTTGAAAAAGAAAAATGTCTTCCATTATTATAAATACTTACAGAAATGAGCGTGGAAATCACTGCAGACTCCAAAAGACATATGAAATCATCAGCTTAACAGATTTGGAATTATGTTGTCAGTTGTGGTCGTTTCAGCTGCTTTTCTTACAGAGAAAAGAGACAGAAAACAGGTATAAAAGAAACAGAAAATAACTGGTAAAAACATTATCCAGGTTTTATTTGATGCTGCATGGTGATGAAATCAAACAGTGTAATGTAGTCTAAAAGAGCCAGAGTAGAAAAGAAAACAAGTATAGTGTAGAATGGGTTGTAAAAGAGCTCTGCCAGTCACAAACAAATAGGTAGCTTTCTTTACCAATTATCCAAATTTTTTAAGGGGCGCTCATAGCACACTGTAGCTAAAGTCAATCTGGGCTCAAAGTTTTGAATATCTTGCTCCTTTAAAAGGAAAATTCAAAGGATTTTGTATCTCTGTGTGTGGGGGTTTAAGTTGACTTCAGTAAGAGATGTTTTGGTCTGACACAATTACGGCAATATGTTACAAGAAGATGAATATAGGACATTATTGCATTGATCTTATTTTTAATGTGTGTGAGTATCCTTCTTTTATATGGTTACCAGTTTGTCACAGAATGGATAAAGAAAACCTTATGCTTTTCCATTTTTACTTCCAGGGTTCCATGAAGAAAACAGAAGTGTCTGTTCTAAGTCATGTAAACTATGCAAAAGCATTCTGCCGAACATGAAAAAAATAAGGCTGCTGTTCTTGGTGTTGTCAGTCACAATATTAGCCATGGGAATTCAGCTTGTCAGAAATTCAGTTTTTTGCTGTTATTATAGAATGAAAAGATGGCATTTTGCTGCTGTGGAATGGTAATAATATGCACAATGGAATCTCAAGTCCCACTTCTTGGGTAAGTTCTGCCTCAGGAGAACTTGAAAATTACCTGACGAGAACAAATAATGGTAAACATGAAGTGCTTTTCAGCGAAGCTGGCAATGCTTTGAAAGAAATCTTTCTTGATACACGAAAGTAGAGGCACATGTGAAAGAATTTAAATCCTGTACCCAGAAGTTCACTCAGAGCAGTTTTCAATACTAGTACTGTAGTGCTAGTACTACTCAGATCATCTTCACGAAGTTCTTGGTAGTTTTTCTGGGAATGATTGCAGAACTTTACAGGAAAGGAAAGGAAAGGAAAGGAAAGGAAAGGAAAGGAAAGGAAAGGAAAGGAAAGGAAAGGAAAGGAAAGGAAAGGAAAGGAAAGGAAAGGAAAGGAAAGGAAAGGAAAAGGAAAGGAAAGGAAAAGGAAAGGAAAAAGCTAAATGTGAGATGCACTAAGTCCCAAATATTTAAAGCTAGGGATGTTACTGGGTTTCTCACACAGAAACTGTTTTGAATGAAAAAACCAAAATCAACTCAACGACAGTTCATGTGGTACTGCTTGTGATCAATGGACATTCAATATTTTGTTTTACTTTTAAATGCCTCATCCAAGATAGCTAAAGAACAGCCTTGTGGATGCTGTTTCCCTCATCAGAAGATGGACTAGACACTAAACAAGCCAGGTTTTCACTGATCTACTCATTCTCCCTATCAAACCATGTTAGCAAGCAACTTCAAAAACAAGTGAGTAACAGTATTTCCACTTTAAAAGGTTCTTTTGTTGTGAATCTGGATAACTTAATTCTATTAAAAAGTGGCCATTTATGATTTGTATAAGCAAAAAATCACAGCAGGATGTGGCTTATTGAGAGATAACCATATGCCCCATGGCTTTGCTCTTATACCCGTAAATACTCACTTAAGATGATCCTCTCATTGAAGTTGGTGACAAAACACACACTGTTCAGTGGAAGTAGGCTCATGCCTTAAAATGCTGTCTTCTAGTTCTGGAAACCTCATGGAAACCTATGGGATTCTTGAGCAAACTTGGGACCAAAGTACACAGACTGAAGTGATTTAGTTTGTACTAGTAGCATGGGAAGTTCATTCTAATTGTGCTTGATCTGAATGAAAATCAGACCATCATCTGTTTGAGACTAATAATATTGCTATACATCCTTTCATCTCAGAGTGAAACAAGAGCTGAAATTCCTATTTATTGTGTCGTGTTATTTTGAAAAAATTCAGTGCAGAAATCAGGAAACACTTGATTTCAGCATTTTCCCAATGAAATATTTTCATATGGCCAAACTGAAGTCTTTTGCTTAATACACAGGTCATGTGTCCTTGGTAAAGTACCATCCATCCAATTGGACAAGAGAGTTTGACCAAGAAACACTAGCCTGCAAGAGGAAATATGAGTATGAGACGTATAGCAGAGCAGCTGCAGAGGAATATTGATTTCGGTATGTGCTGACTTCAAATGAAACATTTCAGATTAGTTCAGCAAACCAGAATGTTTGGTTTCATATTCAGACAACTGGAAAGAATCATCTTTTTGATTTTCCTAATGGGAAAGGGAAGGGATTCTACACAAAGGCTTTTCTCCTGTGGGAAAAAAAAAAAAAAAGATATTACAACACCATGTTTTCTATAAGGAAAAAAAAATAGCCCAAAACATTTTCATATAAAGTTTTCAGCTAGCTCTGAGGTTTATTAAACCCCATGATAGTTCTGCAGACCAGACCTACTGGTAATAAAAGACAAAAGAAGTTGCTCCTTGACTGCTCTTTAAAAGTTTTCACCAGACTAACAAAGATGCAAGGTTTATTTTATTTCACAGCTTCTTGCTTTAGTGTGAGCAAGATGACATCTGCCAGGAACTTCCTCTTAATGGCCAAGAATTTTGATGAAATAAAAAAATAGAAAAGCTGAAATTAATTAGCGCCTTTTTTTTTAGAGGTGTTAGATGAACAGCCACTGACTTGGAGACCTTTCTGTGGTACAAAGTCCTAAAGTAATTTTTTAAAAGTTATTGGTAGACAACATAGCTAAAGCTTACTTCTCCATGATTACTGTTTTCCTTCATTTATTTAATGAATTTAAGAATTTGTGTCCCAAAGATTGTAAACCACTAGCCTTAAATATGTTTATAGATAATCTGAAAGTTCAGAAGAGAATAAAACTGAATGGATGGACTTTTCATTAGGTTATGCTCTATATCTTGGTGAAATAGGGAAGAGCAATTCCTTGCCATTTGCAGCTGCTTAGGCCAATTTAAGAATTTAAGAATTCTTTACTACAGTAGCATAATATTGGCTGCATTATTTGGTTTCTTAAATGCTATCTATATCTTAGTTCTTTTTTTTCTTATTCAAACTCTATTCTCCTTCCTAGACCTCTTCAGTACAAACACCTAAACCAAATTGTGTTCATCATTTAAAAGTATGAGAGAAGAAGGAAAAAAATCAGAACAATCAGCCAGCTTTGCTGTCAACAAAATTCAAAGGCACTTGTATAGCTGGAAAACCCTGCCTCTATTAAATTCCATTAGAATTCACTGACATCCTACAAGTGTAAGGCTGCCACATCATCAGGTTTTCTTAGCAGAAAGTGTTATATATGAATTTTATTTGGACAGTTGTGTGAGATACCATTGCTTAAGAGCAGTGTAGGTGTGTGACTTACCAGTGAAGGCTGCAAAAATTGCACTTCAGGAATGAAAGTCCAAATACATGTGTGTGTATATGTTTATGTCAAAATACAGGAAACAAGAGTATTACAATGAAATAATGCAACGTACATCACACATCCATGGGTTGTTTTCTTCAACTGCTTTCTCTGCATTTTATCTTCATTCTTCTGGAAGCTGGTTCTTAAGGGTTTAAAAACTGATTACTAAAAAAGTTTATGCAAATGACCAATCCATTTAAATTGCAGATGAGGACCACTTATTTCCCTATAGTGAATACAAGAAATATAATAAAAATAAATCAAAAGTCAGAAATTTTAGGCAATATCACTGCTAAAGATTATTCTCCAATTTTGGACTGGAATCCTGATGCAATTGTTCAAAAAATCCTCATTCACACAACTATAGGACTTCCTAATATAAGAGAATATGCGAGGTAAGATGTAACAGCATTCTGCCTTGTTTGCTGTAGTATAAATGACTCCGTTAGTAACAATACTCTTAATAAATCTATCCATGACACTTAGTCTAAGGATAAGTATACAACAACTTAGAGATAGGTTAAAAAGTGCTGGGAAAAATACTTGCCAATATTGCCAACAGTCCAGGAATCTTTCTATGTAATTATGTGCCATCCAGTTTTCACACTCAATTCAAATCACTTTGTTTCTGAAAAATGCTGCTGGACAAAATATATTTGGTCAGTGAAGAAACTAGGGATATTACTGTGTGGAAATGGCTAGATCAGCCTACCTAGAATACAATTAACATGAAATTCAAACCAACAGGGAGCATATCTAATCTCTTAAAAATTTTTTTTAAGCTATTGCAAAGTTATATCTTGGCACTTCTCTGTTTCAGCCAGAACTGAAATCGGAAATGCCAAAATACAGTTCTTGAACTACAGCTGACCTGAATGAAACAAGGAAGCACTACAAAGTCACAAGACAGACTGTTTTTAGGAAATTGCCATCTAGTTTCCCAACTGGAGAAGTTTGGATGAGATCAGGTAAACTCTGGAAACTGCTAAACTTCTGGATGTATATCCGAACTGAACCACAAATCCTTTGTGACTCATCTGTTACCGAAGCCCACATTTTGTGGAGATGATTATAAATAAAATAGTTTTACTTTGAGAAAGAAAGGAGGAAACACAATATACTACAGAAATCAGAGGTTTGCCTGCGTTATCACTCAAATTAGAACTGCACTGTACATTCAATTATCACACTGATCATAGTGATTTAAATAAAGGGTATGTCCCTGAAGTCATTGGAGCTAAACTGGTTTATCTGGGAAAATGTTTCTGCCCTATCTGTTCAAGACATGCAGAAGTAAACTGTAGATATACTGGGCCTTATTCATCCATGATATAAACTTCCATTGCTTCAATGATATTTCACTAGGAATAAAGTTGATGAACTAATCCTAGCTTGTTTATCTTTCTCTTTAATCACTGGCTTTTGATGTTGTACTGGCAAAGCTCATAATGGTGACTGTGTTGAAATGGTGCTTATAGTCACGGTGGCTTAGCCTCTGTCAGCCATATCTTGTTTATCCACGAAGAAAAGCCTGCCTTGTAAATCTAGTATGGGTACTATGTAATCTAGGGCTTGAGAATGAAAGTTGTGACCTGGTTTTGCTCTTTAAAAAACAGATGTGTTGAAGATTGACAGGAACTCTTGCTAGAAAGTGTTAAGCTTTTTACGAAGGTTTAACATTTTTTGTGTACTTTTCATCAGTCTAAAGTCTGAAAATGAACCAACACTATGAATAAGGTGTTCCTTTCTCTGCAGACAGTTTATAACTTAATCCTAGTTTAATTATTTAAATCAGTGTCTTGGGGTGACTATCAGCAACTGCCTCTATATTAATTTTCTTAAGCAAAATGGTAAACTAAAGTAATTTCTTTTATGTGCATAACCTAGGAATATGGGAAAATACATCACTTATTTACTTAGTTTACAAAGTTACTGGGGGTGGGAACTTTCAAGTGACTGGATTGAAATGATATAAAAGTCAGTAAATGACCCCTGCAATGGGATTCCAGAGGCGGCAGATTAGAAACAATGTCCTCTTACAGCTTCTGTAACTTTGGAACATCCCATCCCAGCACACGGTTGGGCTGTGCACAGTGGAACCAGCCACCTGAGCTCCAATGAGCAATAGTTTTGTGAAGTATGATCCCAAAGAATACGTCTGTATGTAAAGAGTGGGGAAACAAAAGCGAGTCACAGCTGTCTTTCAGCGCTCATGCCAGTGCTAAAAAGGAAGTCTTCATCCCACTGGACTAATTCAGGATGCCAAACGGGTGTCCTTGGGGAGTTTTGTTCAGGCAGTGAATCCTATGTCGGTCAGATAGCGTGCTCTAGCCAAGCTCGCCGTGGCCGGAGCGCGGTGCGGAAGGGAAGCTGCTCTCCATGCTGAATGGCGCCTTTGTTCGCCCTGCCGCAGCAGTTACATTCTGCAGGCCCTGCAGATACAACAGTGGCTGTATGAGAGCGGAATGGAAATGAGATGTTGGCTCCCCCCAAAAAGTTCTGCTTCTTTCCATTAAAACTGCAAAGGAATTCTGGCAACCGAAAAATAACCCTTCCTATCGAGCAATATTTTCCTGCCTTTAAAAGCCAAAGGAGCCAAAAGCATAAAGTGAAGCTAAAATATGGCCTAGATGGGCACATTATAGGTTGAACATTTTATAAGTTGGTTACCTTCCAAAACAGAACCAAGGCTTGCTGGTAAATTAAAGACAAAAATCATATAGTGCTGCAAACCACCTGTAAATCCATACATTCACTTAAGCCCTAAATGCAATGCACCTAGGACTGATCTGTTTGCTAAACAAGTTCCTCAGTATGTACTAGTTGTAAAGGTAAATAGTTTAGCCCTTGATCTGTGCACCTTTTTCAGTCTTTTTCTGGGCCAAAATCCCTGTCTGTTAAGAAAGAAGGCCATTTTAAAATGACCATAGATTGAGTTCTTCCATGTAGGGGTAAACTGCCAGCAAGCTATGGGGTGCCATATTGTCTTTTCTAACTAGAGGAAGGGAGTCTCCTTCTTTGGCTACTGTCTAGTGGGAATCAGCCTATTAATAGAGAACCCTCTACACTGTTTTCATAATTAATTTTAGAAAAGCAACATTGAGAGCTTTTTTCCTTAATTTTCTGCTTCCATACAAACCTTGCTTATATTCAAAGCTTATAAAAATATCTACAGATATATAAAATATCAACATTTCTTTAAAATGAGGCTTTGGGATTCTCAGAGAAATTAGAACTGTATAGCAAATGCAAAGCAGGAAATGTATCACATATTACAACTGAACTATGTTACTAATTGTGGCCTAATTTACTTTTCTATACAATTTTATATAATGAAAGGGCAGTTTGTTTGCCGTAGCAGAGCTATTTGCTATTGTGATCATTGGTTTTCTTACCATATAGCTGTGATTGCTTGATTCTAATGTGTGTGGTTTTCTTACCATATAGCTTGTGATTGCTCTAATGTGTGTATTATAGTTCTAAGACTCCCAGTAGTTTTTTGACTCACAGTGGTTCCTACAGCCTGGATGATTTCTTTTCTAATACTTTTAGTTAAGGGAACTCATGAAAAAAACCCTCTTACAGTCATGTGGAAAATATTACAATTTAATTTTGGAAATGCTTCTGTTATCAGCCCTTTTTCAAACAAGAAGTCCCATTGGTGTAAATACATACAAGATTTAGGATACATAGAACTCTTCATTTGTAACAGTTCACTCATAGGCTCCAGCTGTGTGTTTTTTTAGGGAAATAAAGGCAAAGTAAGAAACCCTTATATTCCCTTGCACGGCCTAAGTATTTCGTGAGAGCAAGCACAACTACAGCAGCAGTTCGTCTTTGCAAGCTTTAAGTAGCATGTTGATCAAAGCAATGGCATTCATCACCTTCAAGGAGGTGCTCATCTGCTGAAAAGATCAGGTCATAAATATTTAACTGTTCACGAGCACAAAATAACCACAACTACACTATTATGTACCTACAAGAAATACTAATAAAATGAATGCTCTTAGTTAGGGGTGGATGGAGTGCTTGAGAGGAAATCTTTCTGCCCACTAGATATAAGCATTCTCAGTGAATGTGAATGAAGAATTTGAACCTGGGATGGCAGAATTTCCAATGAGGTTTTGTGAAGCCTTAAAGCTATAACTGAAAAGAGAGCTTATTCAAACATAACTGGTGTACCAGATGCTGAGCCTTGAAAGTCTGGAACACAGCAATCACAAAGGTATGTTGAACCAAATCCACTGAGATAGCGATCAACAAACTACAGTTTAAGGACATTTGTTCATACCCATGCCTAAGAAGTATTAATGTCCTGACCTACATGAATGTGGTGGCTATACATGGATAGCAGTTGAACTGAAATGAAAAAATAAAGAAATGGTAAATATCCATTTTTAAGGGTACATCTAGTAATTCTTTCAACTAAAGTTCAAAGTTAAACATTTTTAGCTCTCAAAGATACATAAAGATAAAATATAACCTGATAGAATAAAGCAAAGCATTCTTCATAAACTGGTGCAATCAGTAACACATTCAAGATAACATCTGCTACAGTATCTAAAACAGATAGTTTTTTAAAAGTTAAAAGCTTTATTTGCTTATTAACTTGTGGGTGCTTTTCTACACTTGTTATTTACCTAGAGGCTAGAAAAGTAGAACAAAGCCGAGCCTTTATTTGCTTAGCAACCTATCAAGCAATTGCACAGAATTATTTTTGAGTAGGTCCAATGGCAGCTCTTTTGAATTGCATGTTGAGTTTTTGTTTACCTTGCTGTTACAGCAATAATAGCAAGGTGGGGTTGTATTCACTCAGTAGGTAGGACCCTAAAATTCTGAATGCTTCATTGTTTACCAAGTCACCAGACACATGAGTGCTGGGTTGGCCTATGTTTACCCAAATCCTGGTCCACTGACAACTAGGTGTGGCTTTATTGGACTGTTACTCATACAGCTTTGACAGAGAAGCTCAGCTTCTTAGCTGCAGTGCTTTAAGGAAATTATGGAGACATGCAGGGATGAATTAATAAATTTATGGCAATACATATTAATTCGGAATTTTTTGATTATGGGAACACAATGACCAAGGGCCGGAAATTAACAGTCTGTAACAAAGGAAAAAAATCTATTTGTGCTAACTTTGTGGGCAGCAGTTAAATAAAGGGAACATCTGTTTATCAAAGGCAATGTGCTGCTTCTAATTAAACCATCGTCTTGCTTGATACTAAATTAGTAACTAGGGATGCAGATCACACCCTTAAACAGACAAACTTTAGACTTCTCTCTCCAGTCTGCTATATTGTCAGAGAAAAAACCCCAACGTTTCCTGCTTCATATTTTGAATAGGTGTTGTCTCATAATTACAGTAGTAAGACTGAGGGAGACATTATGTAATGCAGTCCTTGCTGCAATATATGTTTAAAACTGCAGTTTAATAACTTAAGGGAAAATTTGACTGAGCAGGAGTTTAGCTGCTGTGAACTTTAACCAAGGAAGGTTGTCATATTGTTTACAATGAGAAGAATTTTCAAATGCTTTGAGGAGTAACAAACAATTTGAAGTACTGTAAGTATTAGTTATGATCATAAGGCCTGAGTCTTTGAAGTAAGTTATTACAGCTCTGAATGTCTCATGTCCTTCAGCTAAAACAGTTTCATTGCACAGCTGATCTATTCCAAAGGAATTATGATGCTTGCAAGAAAAAAGGAAAATTTATTTTTAATAAATAGCCATCATATAAAGCAGGAAGTCACGACATAATTTATTTTTTTAAAATTCCCATTGTGCTTATTCATAGTGAAGGGGAAAAAAAGAATCTCTACTCTGTTTCCTAGCAGACAGGTGTGGTGTTTGAAAAGATTTTGGAAGGAATATTTTGGCAAAGCTGGTATAAAGTAGCTACAGTAAACAACTCTCTTTTGCCCCTCCCTTCCCTTACCATGAGAAATATCCTGTCTAGTCAAATCTACAATAACACAGAAGGTCACAATACAGAACTTATCTTAAGGTCACTACACATCCAAGAATAATTTTCAGGATGTTGGTAAGGTCAATATTTTTAACAGTATGATGTCCTGATCTACAGGTATCTCAGCCTGCTTTTGGAGGCTGCCTGCTTAAAATCCTACTTAAGCAACTATGAGTTTCTCCCCTTCACTGTCTCCTATTTTTAAGAGAACACATCTTAAAACATGTTATGTTGAAGCAACAGCCACGTGGAAACCTGTCATTACCTCTTGGGATGCTGTTGCTGTTTGTAATTACAGCATCCAACCAATACACATAACACATCCTCCTGTAGGGTCAATCCTTGGGATCACAAGAAACCATCTGGTTTTTTTTGTTTTATATGTGTCCATAGCCATGGTGAACAAGATACCATTTTCTGTCCAGGCTGAATCTGAATTTATGTACTTTCTACATTTGGGTGGATTTTTGTTTGATTGTTTCAAGAAACAGTGATCTGATACATTTAAAGAACAGCTCACAGTATTCTGATTCTTTTTAAACTGCCTGAAGGGGATAGAAATACACTGCACAACTACCAGGTATGAATAATCTTAACTACTAACTCCAGAAACCTTTTCTCAACAGCCTCTCTGGTGGTCACAGTCCATGCTTCAACAAACTTTATAGGCTTATTTAAAATCAGATTTTTTATTATACTCCAGAACAGCCACCTGGAATAATAAAATCTCTCCCATCCTTGTATTGAATTTGCAAATCACACCTTTCTTTTTCAGTTTAAAAGAAGAATCTTTTCTGGACACAGTTTACAATTTGGTAATTGGGTTAGCATTTTTCTATAAATACACCATCCTCTTATAAATTAAAGAGGAATAGTAATAATAAATAGACAAACTTTCCAGTGTCAGGAATTAAGGCCAAAGTCATTGGCTTCTTCTGTGAGTACACTGACGATTAATTACTATGAATGCCCACATGCATGAAATACTGGTCCCCACTTCTGAAGAAAGGAAGATACTACAGCCTGAATTTGAAGTTAATCACGGACAATTTAGTTTTGTACAATCCAGTACATTAGCATTACCTTATTGTCTCTTTGAGTGCTTCAAGACAGCATTTTTGTTACAACTAACTCCCCATGTCTATTGAATATTTCTGTATACTAATACTCCCAGGTTGCTCGTTTGGTGACTTCGATTAGGCACAACTTACTGCTTCACATTTCATCATCCCAAGAAATCTGTTTTCCTTGTTGTGTTAAGAGTTTTAACTGGTCTACTCTTGCATTCAGAACACTTTTTTTTTATGACATCCCGTTCAGAAATTACTAAGAACCAAGGAACTGAAGGATGTTTGCTTCATTAACTGACTCAGTTCTTACTAGTGTATATTGTATAATTTGAATCTCTGCACAATATAACAATCCATCCTCAATGGCTTACGCCAGAGCTTTATAAAGGTACTGCTCCTCACAGAATGAGAATACATATATTTATTGAATATCTGGTAAAGGAGAATTCACAAGGATGCAAACCTTAAATTTAGAACACAAATTTATATAACTTAATTATTTCCAGGAATACATAATGGTGACTCAGAATTGATAAACACTTGCCTATTCACTTCTGTCATAAAAGGAAATGTTACCTTTGTTCCATTGATCAGCAAATATCCATTGGAAAGTGAGATTTGGATAGAGTAAAAGGTGAGAAAATACACTAGAGCACTGAATTTATAAATCTTACGTGGTTCAGGAACTGGTCAGGCAATTAGTAATATTGAAAGTGATAAAGTCAGAGTTAATAGCATAGTTTAAGGGAGGCTTATTATACGGAAAGCCTGTTTATAGATTTTCCAAGGTGCAAAATGGTAACTTGATCCCATAATATAAATTTGCTAGTATTCATTCTCTTAATTGTAGTTTCATTATTTTTGAACAGCATAAAATATACGTAAATTGCATCATGATTATAAAGCTGAACAGCAGAGGTGGGGTTAGCAGATACATGTTCACAAAAGACATGTAAAATTCATGACTCAGTTCACAAATATGAGTTCAACAACAATAACCCTTCCTTCCTCTTTCCATTTTGTCCACACCTTGGTTTCCTTAGGAAAGATATACAGGTGTATACACTAGAAACCACAGCACATTCCAGCCTTTGATCTGAATAGCTGCAGGACCAGGATTTTGTTGGGCAAGCTTTGGAGCATACTTCAGGCTAGACACAAACAAAGAAAGGCTCCAACCAGTTCAACAGCAAGTGAGATTAAATTTTTTTTCTGGGAGGAAGGGAAGAAGAACTCATGGTGAGATAGTTAAGCAGAGTACACTGCGGAAATGCACAAGTACAAGAAGCCACACCAAAGAAACTGATGGCTAAATCCTTATTATGGTTTTGTACACCAAGATGAGAGAACAAAAATAACATGGGGGAAGACAGCGAACATTCTCAATAGACTGACATTACTGTATACCATAAACTGTTTGCATGAATAACACCCCTCCTCCTGCATCACCCTTTTTGGTAATCTGTAGGTGACAGTATTGATTTAACTCTTAGAGAAACAAGCTGCATGTAAAGTACCCCATAAAACTCAACAGATAAAATTTATGAAAAAAAATTACTTGCTGCAAGCTGAAATCTGAATTTGGAGGAGCACTTTGTGTTGATGGTGCAAGGGAAACACATACTGAAACACATACTGAAATGTATACTGAAAAACATGTTGATGGATAAACTTTCCATAAATATCTTCTCACAGCATTAAAAAGAGAGTTGAAAAAAGATAAATCAAAAGCAACAGATGGCCAAACAATCTCACGTGAGGAAAGAAAACAGCATACTCAAAGCAGACAGCAATTCACTTGAAAACATAATTGCTGTTCAAAGCTCAGACTTGGACATTAGGGAATTACTGGTATCCACTACCAATCTTCTACCTGATGCTAGAAATACATGAATTAATAAAAAGGGTAAACAAAGCAAGCATAAGTAGAGAAAGAATAGAGCAGCGTCATTAGAAGTCTCCCCATGCTATTTGTTTTCTTGATGGAATGAGTCTGGATCAGAGAGGGAAGAGTGTTCATGACACATCTGGATAATATGAAGCATTTGTTTGGCATTTAGTACTGTTTAAAGGTACAGAAAGCCATGGAACTTGGGCTGTGTTTGATATTTACAGGAAAAAGAGCTGCAAGACCTCACATCAGATTTGCTTCAGGAATGTAGCAGTAGATCAAAAAACCCAGCAGTGTTGAGAAGCCTCTCCAAATAATTATTTAAAAAATGAAAAAAGAATATAAACGCAGAGTACATGACAGTTCTGTACACAGGAAGTAAGTTTCTATGTAACGTGCTTTAAGCTAACTAAAAACAGTTTTGAGGGATACAAAATCCTCATGCACAAGCTTTTGCTGTCTGTGGCTGCAGATATTCTCATGTTTGAAATCAAATGTAAGTCACACTTAGAGCATGGTGCTAATAACTCCAAGGTTGTGGGTTTGAACCCTGTACAGGCCATTCACTTAAGAGCTGGACTCGATGATCCTTGTAGTCCATTCCAATTCAGAATATTCTGTGATTCTGTGATTCTGTGATTCTGTAATCCTTGTGTGCTGTCTCAGGTTTGACAATAAAAGGTCTTACCCAGTCTATGAGATAGAATTGGACAAGGCAAGGCTCACACACAGAAACTAGTATGATGTCTTCAGAGTCAGAGAGCACTGACTTGGACTGTATGGCCTTTGTATTTTGGTATGGTGTTCTTCACTGGGGGTTTGTTTCTTCTTGTAACTTTGTTTCATTTTCTTTTCTTTAGATTTTGAACTATAAATTTTTTAGATCTTTTGTACATCAAAAATGTTTATGCAAAGGGAGCAGAGCCCATACTTCAGAGTCTGGGCAATAGGAGCTATTACATCTCTTCTAGAAATGGCAGGCATTGCCATGATTTCAGTATGTCTGTAGAAATTTGACAACTGGCTAAATATACATTTTTATTAGCTATTATTAGCAGATATGAAATGGATTTCACATAATTATCACTAAGCAAAAGCTCTATTTCATGATGCACTTATGCAAGAGCTCAGATAGGATTTGGAGGCAAACTTTGGAGTGATATACACAAATTATGGCTGGATAACTCAAGCAAAAATGAATTTCAGTATTGTGGTAGTGACTGCATTTTCAGCACCCAACAGAAGCCTGAAGCTTAGAAATGCAACTGTGTCCATTCCTTTCAAAGAAATACATTTCTATGTTTTAGTAACAGACTGAGCTATACAAAAAAGTATGAGCTTAAAACAGCTAACGTACCACTGCTGAAAATGTAAATGTTCATACACCCAGCACACCAATTGCTGTAAACTGTCCTCTAGTGTATTGAATATGCTTTTACGATGGGATAATATGGTATTACGTATTTATAGTTTTTGATACAGTAAAACAATAAAAATATTTTAGTTCTTTATTTCTTATAACGCAAAAACATTTTTATCATGATACTTGTTGTTAATGTAAAATTACCACTGAGCAACAAAACATGCCAAAATTATTATAACTAAGAAATCCTGCCAGCAGACATCTCAAAAATGCAGCTCCCAATTTTGTACCTTAGGTGGGTGCATCAACTAATTGTTATAACCTTAAGTTATTGACTAACACAGTGATTATAGCAGGTGAAGATTTTCAGTAATGCTAGTAGTTTAATCTTTTACAACTAGGATGAGTTTTAAATGAATCAGAAAAGAAATAAAAGTCTAAAATGTACTTGGCTGTATTGACCTCTGTTCTTCAAAAACGCAAGTGAAGATAAAGGTGGGTCTAACTCAGATATCCATCACAGTTAATGTTGTCCCTCAAAGAATTCTATTCCATTTCCACAAAGCAGTACACATTTCTCATGTCAACACTTGACACACTTAAATGTTAACCATGTGTTATCTGAAACTTGAAGCTGGTGAATCTCTTCTTTGGGTTTATATTTACTTCAAATGACTCTGAGAAAGATTAATCATGGTATTAAAAACATTATATTAAAAAATGCAGTTCTTTCAACTAATTTAAGCTGTGAAGAGGTGCATATGTAGTCAACAAGCTGTCTCTGCTCATGGTAGGGGCAGGGAAAGGGAGAGATGGCGATTCATTCCACCTATGCTAGACACTTATCTTTGGATGGGATGAATCACCCTTTGGGAGCCTCTACCTGTCTTCATTTATGACAGAAATGAAGATGACTTGCTTAGACTCAATGCCTAAATTTAGGTTACTAAAATTAGATGGGATGCATTCTACTTTCATTCATTTATTGAATTAATCGAGTTAAAAAAATGATCTATTAGTTATACTGGAAAAAAAAAAAAAAGTGGTGCAATTTTGTTGAAAGCTGTGATAATACTGTCCTGCCTAGAACAGTCTGGAGTTAAAGTAATGTGTGGGTGAAATGAAGTATCATCACCGTTTTACATAGAGGGAATTCAGGACGCAGAAAAACGATGTGAATCACTCTAACTTGCACTTAAACTTTGTGTCAGAGTAAAAAGACAGTGATAGCCTGTTAGGCAGCACAAAAAAACATTAGACAGTTCTTCAAGAGAGCCCTTGTATTTTTTTCACAAATAGATATAATACATAAGGTAAAAGTCCTGTTCTCTTTTAAACATACTTGCAATGGCTTGGACCAGAGCTATCTAAATGATAACTAATCTCTCCGCATTCATTGAAACAGCTACAGTCAGCCTAAGTGATCTCCCACCAAAATGCTAGAAGTCTGATGACACCATGTCGTATTTCCAGAACCAAAAATTGCTACAGACTAGTCTGTAATTATTCCAAAGCAACCTGTGGCAAAAAAACCCAAAAAACAAAAAACACCCCAAAAAACAAAACAGCCTTTTTCATGGCTTTGGAAAACATGGTATTATGCTTTCAGATTTGAAAAAAGAGAGTTATCTTACTATGTTTTACATTTAACCTTTGGCAATGGATAGATGTTATTAATCACAGCAATTTAACACAGAGAAAATGCTTTCCTGAATCTTATTCATTACCCCTTGAGAATATGTCTGGTAAATTCATAATATAATAAAGTCCTATAGAACAAGACTATAGCTATTAAAGCAATAATGTTTATTGGAATACATTTGGAAATAGTCCAAATCACCCCATTTTAATAAGTATTTTGTGCTTTTAAGGATCATTGTTCCAGTTATTAATACAGAACAATGTTAAGGCAACAAATTAAATAAAGATTTTGATATTAAATGAAGTAAGACCTTTTGGGTCAAATGGGAGATTTACAACAAATCCTAAAAGTACTGCACTGGCGCAGTCCCACTCCAGCTGATTATGATTTATAATACCTGTCCCATTCCTCCATTTTTTCATACGTGTGTACATATGAGTTTGCGTGTAAGTGTACATACACATGTATATAAATGCATGATCTTTAGCCAAGTGTAGATGCCATTTCCAAGTTCAGTTAGTAACTACACTAAGCACAGAAGAGTTCGATTCCTTTCAGGAAAGGAGGGAAGAGTGCCAGACAGTTTCCTGTTATTCTGTGTAGAAAATATTTTGGAACATTTGTGTAATATTCAACACAATAAAGGTAACTAACATGCGTGTGAGACATTTTGGCCTTACTCATCTGCATCTTTAATTTGGTTTGCTGCATACCATATTAACAAAGCTGCTGCATGCTATATTGGTGAAAAGTCATAAAAATGAAATGCTATTCTCCTCAAATACTCAATTTTACAACCTGCTCTGTTTAATTTTAATCCTTGAATTGTTCACGGTAAGCATAACTTGCATGGATTCTGAAAATACCATCATACGGGAAGATTGCATTAATGCCTGATTTTAAGAGCAAATGGTGATTATCAGAGATTTTTATGGGATTTGCATTATAATGTATGATAACATTTCTCTGTTGGTTAGTGTAATGTTAGAAATGTGTTATGGGCTGAATTTCTGTGCAAAAATCCACATTATTTTTTCTTCTTTGATATCCAGAGCCTCTTCTAACAGTATGTCAATTTTCTTAAATCAAGAGTAGCAACATGACAATGGCATGGTGTATGTTTCCAGTCTGAATCTTTTCTTTGGATTGTCAATGAAAATCCAAATATTCAGAATGCATAAGGTAGAAAGAAGAGTTGCAATTTGGCAGACAGCTTGTGTAGACCACTGAATCTTTTGCAGAGTGGCATTAAAACACCTTTACAACAGAGCCATAGGCAATCTTTTGGCAAGTCTATTACATGCTGCTAAAAGTGTTATCTTGAAGACCATCTGATAAAAATCAACTTGGTCAAGAAGGCCTACTATTATTCAAAAACTGGTTAGAACACATTCATCACAGTGATAGATAGATGTAATCATAATAGGACTGTACTTGTGCCTGGTTATGCTAGTGGTCCTTATCCTTACTTGGCATTTATTCTTTGCTACATAGGCAATCTAGCTAATGATATTGTCTCCCATTTATTTGTTCTTTTTTCAGTTTTTTTTTTTTTTTCTGCATCTTTATTACCACACACAGCTGGTTTTCTAACAGAGATGCCACAAATATTCTGTGTGTTTTCTAGCCTCATCATCTTTGCCCTCAAAATGAAATAGAATGAACATCTGTACTCTCAAAATGCAGTGATGTTTCTTGTTCAAGTCAAACATGGAGCTGTAGGATCTTCTCTCTACCTCTTTTAGCCTTGAATTAACTTAAGTATGTACTTTAGTTTCTTAAACATTTCTGATATCTTAATGTATAAAATTGTCTAGTTGAATAAAATATTATTCCTTATGTGTTTGTTCCCAATATTCTCACAATGTGGTAGCAATTTTACATTTCAGAATAGACCATCTGCTTCTCTTCTTTTGCTTGGAGGGTCCAGTTTATGCAGTCACACATACGAAAACTGTAAAGCCATCTTTGTACCAATAAGACCTTGATGTCTTGGTAGACTCTGAGATACTCTTTGTCAATTTGTCCTCGCTTTCACTAACACTGAACACACAGTAAGCAATACCTCTCAGATGCCAGTAAAATGTCTCTCTTCTCAAATGTTACCAACAGAACTACTTTAGATCATCCACCAAAAGCAATTTTTACATGTGTCAAACATGGAAGGCTTCAGTGAGAGTGAACAATCCTGGATAAACTCTGCACTTTATGTTAAAGCAGTCTGCAAAGGAATCACTTACTGGTGATACTTAGTAGGGTTATTAAATTTCACCATAAAGGTGCGCATATATATATATGTAAAATTACAGTATTGGAAGAAATTAATCCACCAATGATCAAGTAAGAAACTAGATGATGAATTTCCAATAGAATTCAGTTATGCAGGATGAACTGAACAGAAAAAGAAACCAACTCTTTCACCTTGTCTCTTCTCATTTTATCGTAGTACTATTGGTTCAGTTTTGCCAGATTTGAACATTCTGAGATCTACATAGTTTCCTTAGGAACCTGGACTGCTGAAACCCCTTACACCCTTACCATGGGCAGAGGGGAACCTGTGTTCCACTGTGTCTTTGTCTGGCTGCAGTGGCTAGCTAGTTCAGGGGTGAGGTCCCAAACTAGCTCAGCAAAATAGCAGATTTTAGACCACACTTTAAAAGCTGGCTAAGCTAACTGTAATTTCCCTTAACTGGCTGTGGATTCCTCTGGATGAAGCAGCTACATCCACGGGGAATCTGGGTTGGACCCCCCTGGACCCCGGGAAGAAAGGAAGGCGAGAACAGAGACGCTAGAGGAAGCTGGAGCTGTTTATCCTCCCCTCCCCGGCAGCAGTCTGGCTGGAAGCTGCTGGCTTCTCTCCCGGGTCCCGGGGATGGGGGCGGGGCTTACAGCAACAGCCAAAGGGGAGGGAAAGAACCCGGGCCAGCCCCACACCCTCGGGAGACGGTGTTGCACCGCGGGGGAGAAGGGAGAAACCAATACACATTTGTATAGAGATATCATAAACTGAGGGGAAGGGGAACCGGGGTGAACCAATACATATTTGTATAGAGATAACTTTAAACCGAGGGGGTTTTCCCAGGAACAATTCTGTCCCGCCAAACCCTAGGCTGGCAGGTTTGCCAGGACACCCCAACATTCCACTCCAAAATAACAATCCCTTTTCGACTACTATTTGCAGTGCAAATATTGCGATACCAAGTCGACTGTGGTATCTAGGGATTTACAACTTCTGCAACCAAGCTTTAAGCTTCACTATAAGATCTTGGTTCATTCTTGTCTATCTACAATGGCTAACTCCAACATTTTTTTTCTTCCAAAAGATCCATTTAAATAAATAAAGAAACAAAAATTTAAATAAATGAATAGAAAAAGATTTCCTTAGTGCTGAGACATCTGGAATCAGAAATGTACACTAATTTTACATAGCATCTTTTTTATACCTAGCTCTTACCTGCTCATAGATAAGCCTTTTTGGGCCACATCTGATTGCTTTGTTTGCCCATGCATAGTATATTGTGGGATATATATTTTCAAATTGGAAAGAGTACAGTGAAAAATTCATGAAAAATTAGCTGAGCTGTAAGAGACATGACTGGAAATAATGCATTTAATTTATCAATCTATTTAACTTAGAAGCTGGAGAGAAGAGATGGCTGTGATGTGAAAAAAATACACTGATAGACCATACTAACTTTAAACAGTTATTTAATCTGATGAAGAAAACTAAAGAATTTCTAGATTAAAAAAATGGACTATTAAGCTAGAAATGTACTTCTTATATATTTTAACTATTAAGGTGAAAATACATGCATAAAAATTAAGGATTATGATGTCTTGATTATAAGAACTCAGACTTGACAATCTAATGGTAGCCTCAAAATTATATACCCCTAAAAACAAATTTAGGACTTGTTATATTATATGGATGTCAAAGAAAATCCAAATGATCCACCATTAATGATGCACTGCCCACCTTCCTCATCACTCTATGCAATTTTAAGTTATATGACATGAACCTTAACAGCAATGAGTTGCTGTCAGATGTAGTCAGATGTGGTCAGACCAGATCAGCTCAGACCTGATCTTCTAAAACTGTAAAGCACTGACTTATTTTCTGTTTTGGCACCTACTTCAGATATAGAGACATTTGGAGAGGATCACATTCCACCATAATTCTACAATAGTCTTTCTATCCTCCATCGTCTGCTTAAAACAAGATTTCAATTTGCCTTAAGAAAATATTAATTTTCATTCAAGATCTTTAGTGCCTGCCAACACTCCTGAATAGGGAGCCATTTCCCTTACTTAATGTCAAGGACACAGACATTAGTGATCTACATTTTAATCCCTCCCCTCCACCTGTTACAGCTGTAATGGTTATAGACTGAATGAAGGTTAAGTGTGCCAGTCATACTTTAAATACTGTGTTATTACGTTTGCCCTTTGATTAGAGTACTTGTAATACCGAAAAAAGGGGCTCTTCCACTGCTATATTTGCAGGAAATAACATGAAAGTATTACAAGACGAGTGTGGTAAAAAGTATATTCATAGGCTGGCCTAATGTCACTGTACGGGGAATATGGTACACGTCTCCCATCATTGCTGTATGTCTACAATAAATTCATATGATGGCAAAAACAAATGTAGTTAAACTTATACAATTTAGACATTTTTCTCACTTCAGCACAAGATTCATTTTTATTTACTTAATCTAATATTTATTAATTATCACTTTTATCCCTTTTTAATCTCTTTCCAAACTTGTTAGGATATTTTTAAGTCATAGTGAGTGCTTCATAATGTATACAAGAAACTTGAATGAATTTGTTCGGATAACCAAAAATGTAGACGATTTTTCAGATGGCATTTAGGCTGAAGAATCTCTGTTTATTTTTTACAATTGTTCCTCAGATGAGAGGATTCCTGTAGTGTGAGAGCTCCTTGTTAAATAAACTGAATTTGCATCATATGCCATATGATCTCCTGGTAAAAGCAAAGGTCTAGCAGACAGAAGCTTCTCTGGTTGAAACACCAACCAAGTTAATAACTCATATGTACACTAGGACATGTGATCTTCTTGTGCTTTTAGTCAGTGATAGTGAACATTGGCTGAATGGAGAACTGAAAAAAACTTCTGATAAATATATTCTGGTTTCTAAAAATTATCTGACTTGGGACAAAACATTTGAGAATTAGTTAACACTGTCAAACCGTAATGTTTTGATAAGTACTTGAGACAATCTTGGAAAAATTTCTTATACTGATTAATGAGTAAGCATTTTGTCTTTCATTGACAGAAAAGAAAAATTTAACTTCACTCATGCTTTCAAGAATCTCAGAAATTTGAATGTCAAGTGGTAGGAAAGTAAAAAATTTTTTCCAGACTTCTATATGGAGGAAGATGCACAATTGTTCAATTTTTTTTTTTTTTTTTTGCTATAGCATACCTAAGATACTGAAAATCTTGTTAGAAATATTCCACATAATCTTTAAATTCATTCTTGTGGATTTAGAAAGTTTCCTCTAATATTTTAAATGAAGTGTCTTCTCACACAGAAAAATGATGACACCAACTTCTTTCACTATAATAAAACCATTAAAATGATAAATACATGTGTCCTTTATTTTCATGGCATCTGTCCTTTCTCCTAAAGCCTGCTTTCAACTTTTCTGATTGAGTAATGTCCTACAAACTGGTTCTATTTCTGAAACATCCAAACCAGCTATTATTTTTTGCCAAGTTATCTATCCAGGAATCATTAAAGGTTGCTATGCCTAAAATTGTGGAGCTTGGTAATTTCTGGGCATGATATCATTTGTTTATATATTTTCAAAATCTACTATTTGAAAATATTTAATAAGAAAGCAGGGAATATGAGGGAAATGCGACAGCTAAACACTAGCTGGGCTTCTGAGTCACAGACAAAAGGAAGCTACAATCTTCTTTTCCACTCACTCCTGCACTCAGTTCTAGGGAAAACAGTGAAAAAAGAAGATGGAGGAGCAATTCAAAAGCAATTGATAATAACCTATGCCTTTCTGTCATGATGCTTGACAGTTCCACAGTATCTGTAAGAAATGTCTTTGCCAAGGGTTGTCCTGGTGGTGCAAGATGTGACTAAGTGTAAAGTTTTCCCTGTACAAATACGTTAATAGCATAAATCATGGTGAATGCAGTATGTATTTTGGGCAGCTCTGACAAAGAAATTTGTCAAGGGGATGATATGAGCATTTTGTATTTTTGCCCCTTTCTGGAAAAAAAGTAAATTAATTTAGACTTCCCCATAATCACAGATAAATATATACATATAAAAGAATTAAATATTAATTTTCCATATTTATAACAATTAAAATAGAAATTTTTAACATGCCATAACACAAGATGGCATGCTTAAATACACCTGGAAAGTAGTGTAGAGATTATTCTTATTACTCATAAATGCAACCTCATTAGCAAGGATTTATGTAAACCATAAAAAAATATGCAGATACACACACATTCAGTATCAGATTTTCTTAGTTTGTAGATAAGTTGCAACTTTAGATGGTGTTCATCATTTGAACTTTTACTCTGGATGCATTTTTATAAATAGTTGGGGATCTATAATTCATAGGTAGCTCATTGAGTATTTGATATATTCAAACTTATTGATTCTACCAATTATAGGATAGGATAGCTATATGAGCTAGTCAGTTTTCATTCATTTTAGAATCAGATGTGTGTAACTGACATTTACCAACGTAAATACAAAATTTGGTGACAATGAAATTAACTTTCAACACAGTGATTTAATAATCGCAGTAATATGAATCACATGGTATATACAAAAAAACTTCAGAAGACAATAAATCAACCTAAATATTAGTTTTTATCTTGGAAAGGATAAAGCTTATAGTGATTATCACCAGAAAGGGGTTCTTCTCACTGTATTTTGCTTGGTCAGGTCTGCTACTCCATGTAATTTGAGATATCAGCATAACAGGAAATATAAAGGAAGTTAGACTTCCTCTGCAGCCTTGTAATTTCAAACATGCAGAATGCAGATACAACGACAAAACAAAATCGATGCTTTTCCCTTTGATTTCTCCGGACAAAATCTATTTCCTAAGCCATTTCTTTTTAAAACTCTCCAGTTTTCACATGTCTACTTATGGCACATAGTTCTCCACAAAGACAAGGAATTAGGCTTGAGACTACTTTCTGGCATAAAAATATATTACCACAACTAATTTTTTATATTGGTGTCATGTGTAAGAGTCCTGGTCCAAGATCATATCCCAGTTGTGCTTGATGCTGTTCAAACACAAGCTCAAAACAACACCTTTCCCCAGCTTAGAATGAAAAGATGAAAAGGAGATAACACAGGTGAAACAAGGAGACAGTACTCTTCAGCAAGACAGATGGTAGTTTCAGCCAGTGAATCACATCCCACATTTTCTAGTTTTGAAAGAGGATGATGTGTTAGCATATATGACCATATTTGGATGGCCATGGGGACTTCCTCTCAAGTATGAGAAACAGCATGAGGTAAAAGATGTAAAAATGTTAAAAATGGTTCTCAGTCAAATAGAAGCTGTTGTTGTGGACCAGTTAAAGGCAGGATCCCATATTATCGGGTAGTGAGGGAGAGCTTATAAAGAGCTTGAAAACTGCATGCAAATAATTTGAGTTAGTACAGAAGCTTAGACATGTCCAAGTTCTGAACTAGGGAAAAAATTTTGCAGAAATATTCTTTGTAGGTGCTCATCTGAAAAATCCTGCATAGGGAAGAGACTGCTGAAAGCAAAAAGTGAATACAGCAAGATGGCAATAGGGGCCTTTGCTGTGTGAATGACAGAATTATTTTAATTATGCAGAAAGAATAAAACCTAAGCACTGAACTAATATGAAAACTTATAAGATGTAAGAATTGTAAAAAATTCTCAGGCTAACAGCTTCAACAGGCAGGATGTGGTATTGCTCAGGATGAATTATGAAGTGAGGGAGGCTTTGGGGAAGGACTAATAAACTCTGGCTTGATCATGTTGAGCTTGAGCTGACCCTCCACAGACAGAAATTTTAGTTTGCATATGAAATAAATTTGTAGTAAACTAAATGCAGATAATCAGTATGAAGCATCAGTGAAACAAATTAACTGAATTTGTGCTTATGCATTAGACTGCCATTAGTCAACGTGCAAAGTGAGAAAAGAAATGGAGTTCTTAAAAGTCTGTTGGTGAGAGCATGTGCAGTATGCCTTGCAAGCATGCACTTATACCAGAACATGACAAGAAATTGAAGAACATCTAGCACAGAACTGGAAGAAAAAGTATAAGGCCTCAATTGTTTAGATACAGGACGTGAATATTTGTTGATCTTAGCAAAAAGGGATGAAAGACAGCAAGCAGTTGTAGAGGCAACTAGAAACAAAACAGGTTTTTTGGATGGAAAACATACATATAATTATATTGTGTATGAGGAACTGAATGAGACTGAGAAATGTAGAAATAAGATAGGATGGGAAGGAGATGGGATGCATGCAGTGGACTGCATGGAGAAACTGGAAGACAATCCGGTATCAGACTTCTATTTCTTCACAAGAGAGACATAAGAGGAAAGTGTAGAAAGACTATGGTGAGAAGCTAGGCCAAAGACAGTGAGAAGGTCATTTTGCATTTTGTTCTTGTCCTCATTTTTTATGTGAGGGGTTGTAAAGGCAACAGGGAGAAAATTAAGACAGTAAGTGGAAATGTGAAAACTAGAGCTAAACTTTTAGATTTGTCAATTAATTAAACTGAAAAAGTGGTCAGTCTTTCTAAAGGAAAATTAGCAAAGATGAAATAACTGTGAAATGAGAGGAAGTCTGGGTAGTAAGCAGAGATCTTAGGGCTTCCGACTGGAACTACTGAAACTCCTTTTCTAATCTTAAAGTCTTACAACTCCTACAAAATGTTAGTTTACACAAAATTTCAGAATAGGGGAAAGACTACAAAAGACACAAGAAAGGAAGGTTTCACCTTAGTCTCTGCGTGAAGTGTACAAAGTTTTTACAAAAACAACTCAATCAAAATCTGAGGACCAAGACTAGAGGAAAGAGGTGCCTCCACCAGCCTCGCAGCAGGATCTGAAACACATGCACTGCTACACTATCAAATTCTGTCTTTTTTAAAGAGATATTTTCATATCTTTGCTAAGACATCTCTTCAACATATTTAATAAGTGACTTTATTAGCAGCATGAATAAAATGCATCAACTTCCATTTACTATCTGAACAATAAATGTTTTCATACTTAACTGTAAAGTGTTGAGAATTGTGTTCCCAAATTTAGTGACCAGCATTCTAGTACAGCTATATTAATACCTGATTCAAATCAATGTACTACATATTCAAGCAATTCAGGCACACACTTACCAATAAATTACATTAAGAGTCTTGAGTCTTTCAACAGATTCAAGAAACAACAGAACCTCAGCAGCCAAGTGTCAAATGATAAAGGAAGAAAAGGTATTAAGTTTATGTTAAGCACCTACACGTACCTCCTTCTGTGGTCAAATGCAAAGATGATCTAACCTTTCTGCAGGGAGATGGGAAAAATGCTGAAAGCAGAAGTGGAAAAACCCATGGAGTCATAAAGAAAGGTTTGAAAGACTTGACTTTACTTATAAGTCAGGACTAGCCTTAGGAAAATCTACCCTCTCTAAACATAATTTAATGTGCCTGAATTTTGCTTTAGGTATTATTCTTGACTTCTATAAGGGACCAGCTACATTAATAGTCTTCAAACTCACTTCAAAAGTAATTGTTCTTTTCCAAAGTGGGAGAGTTTTAGGCACTCAAATGTACTGATGCCTTTGGATTTTCACAATCAGAATGTTTCCTAAAAACCAGGATATTTATTCTTTAAAATGTGAGAACATCTACTGCTTAATGATTCTATATGTGCTGTCCTTGTCACAATTACTAGCAGCCCTGTTAGGGTCAGGGCTGTCGTTGATATCATATGAGAGTAGAGAGTACAGAAAGATGAAAGTCCAATTCATAAGTACAGTCTTGAGAGCACTGTTGTCCATAGGCCTTTGATGTCAAAGGAAAAGCTGTATATAAGTACACTGCATGCCAAAGGAACAAACTCATGCAGTACAGACCTCATTTGTTATGCAAAATTTACATAATTTTAACTAGTAAATTAGAGAAATTAGTCATGGTGAAATCTTCCTCTGCAATCACACTAACTTATCTAAAGTTTCAAAAATGCATGTGCAGAAAAGAGCATGTGAACATTCATATTTCAAGAACAGACTGAAGGTTCTGGAACGTACACCTTACTCTGACTGCAAGAAGCACTTCTTACTTTAATTGAAATAATAGTTGACAGGACACAGGGAGTGGTCAAATATTATAAAAGAGCACTGAGACCAATTTATCTGTTGCCAGATCAGCAGAGCTTCCTCCCTAGAGATAGGCACTATCTAGTTTTGCCTTGATCCATTGCAAATTGTTGCCTGGTAACTTGAACTGCTTCCCTTTCAGGTCAGTTTTTATTAGTTGAAAACCTTTTAATTACAGGCTTGACTGCTGCAATATTTTTGTTGTACAAAAACATGACCCCAAATACATAAACCATGTGTAATTCCTGGCACTGCTTTCCCACTGCTACCTCTACACCTACTTATTGTCAGGATTTTCTGAACAGTTCAATCTATTCGTTAGGCTAAAGTATCAACTTTGACACAAATAGTTAAACATTCATGCTTTTTTCTGAGAATGTTTTCTGACCATCTCCCTGTTCATGGGATGCTTTCTGCTCTGTGCCAGTCAGCCTTCTGCCTTTTGCATTGAATGTGTTCCTTCTTCTGGCGCCTGCCTGGAGAAGCCTTCCCTGGCAATAGTGTGCAGGCAGGACTTTCTAGATTAAAGTCCTAATCTTACCACTGCACATTATTTACTGCCATAAATATAATCTGTTCTCATTGAAAGTTTTCTTTATCTTTCCAGTAATACTAAGATAGAAGAAAAATCAGCCTACCTCTAGGAGGCACAAATTAAGAGCAGTAATCACAGAATAGTCTGAGTTGGAAGGGACCCAGAGGATCATTGAGGCCAACTCTTAAGTGAATGGCCCATACCCGGATCAAACCTGTGACCTTGGCACCACTAGCACCATGCTCTAACCAATAGAGATAACCTCAGGGTTTAATCAGGGGAGATTTCCTGATTCCCTGGTGAGGTCAAGTTATTCCCACACCAGAGCAGTCCACTAGCATGAGGCAGCTCCTCCTCCACACCATGTGGTACCAGCAGAGTAAATGTTGCTCTACTGTATGTAAGACTGCATATTTCCATGAGCTTTCTGAACTGGCACAGCTTGTAGCATAAAGGAAGTATTTTTTTTACTGCACATGAAATATATTAGGACATAAAGACTGTTTGTGTTGATTTGATGAATCCCCAGCTGTGGGCTGCGGGGTGTTGACGCACAGTTATTTTATCTATCAGTCTACCAGCATATGAGAATACTGATTTTGGTGATTAACATCCAGAGCCCAACAATAATATAAAATAGCATTCTGTTAGCAGCACTGTCATATTTACCTTGCAATCAGTCTGCTTTTTCTGGTAGAGCATTAGAAGAGCCAAACATGGAGCAATTTGCTGCAGAAGTTACACTGCAGGCCCACATGTGGAAAGTCTTTATTCTTTCCCTTTGATTACTAACCAGCTTCAGTCACAGCAAACATGACTCAATATGTAAAAAAACTGCTTCTAATAGGAATACTTATAACAGACAACAGATTATACAACCAAATTTACCTCCAAAGGTTTTTAAGTTGCCTAGCTACGGGATTGGAAAGGTTGAGGAACTCCCTGCTGAAGGCAGGAAACGAGGCAGATGAGCACTTGAGGATTGAAGCTTCAAGCTCCACCTAGTGACAAAACCTTATCGTTGCCTTCATAGATAACCCCGGAGAAAGCAGAGGGTACCATGAAACGTTCTATAACTCTGGTGTAGCATTGGCAGGAAATGAAAATCAGAGCCAAAAGAAGCACAGGGATTTTTGTTTGTTTGTGTGTTTGGCTGGTGTTTTAGTTTTTTAAAAATATAAATATAACTTTAAAAAACAACTCAAGAGACACTAACTGCCAGTGGAATGCTCAATAAAAGTAACACCACACCACCCCGTGCTGAAAAATATGTCTCTATATAGGACAACAATGTGATCATAGTGACAAGAATTAATGAAATTACTCCACTCCTTGGGAAGGAGATTTTTGCATTAATGAAGGAGACTGAACTCTAGTAATCATTAATATTTTTATTAATAACAAGAGTATTTTGCACCTCACATTACCAGATTCCTGGTGGGATAGCAATGAGATTTTCTTCACCAGGTACAAAAAGAAGTCCAATATTGTTCAGAAAAAAATCTGGTGAAATGCTTATTGTATGTATAACAATTTTATTTTATAAATACGTCAATAAAGGCTTTCCCTCATAGCAAAGAAGATACGATTTTGAAGGCTTTTGAACTAACCAATTGGACATAAGACTGTGTAGAGCAAGCACATTTTTACAGAGAAAGTACTGCTGGCTTTAAAAAAGAAAGCTGTATTTTGGTGTATTCTTCATATGTGGAGAAAGGCATTCCAGGTTGTCTGGATGATCAGAAAATACAAACTAACTAGACAACATTGATAATTATAAATGCATTATATATTCCGTCAATACCAATGTTCCAATGTTTCATCAATTAGTTTTTATATAAAAAATAAAAATACATAATTTTCCAACCAAGTATATGATTTAGTAAGCATCTATTATATTGATCTTTATCTTCTGTTGAGTATCTGAATATACGTGGTCTTCAAAAGCAGGCAAAAATTTTCTTGAAGGAGAAAGACTTATGACCAAGAGGAGTCTAAGGGTGTGGATTGAATTGCTGACTTGTTAGATCACAATGTCATCTGAGGTCCAATAATAAGAATAGTAATACTTTGCTATCTCAAAGAAATTAATAAGACTTATTTAATTCATAAAGTGTCTTGACATAGTGACATTTCTCTGGAATATATCCTCTTTTCTCAAAGTTCCACTTTTGGTTTTGATTGCAATCAGAAAATCTAGTGTAAAAGGGAGCACTTAAGTTAATAAGACTTATCCACAGAAGGACCTTTTCAGATTTAGATGAGGAAAGGCATTAATTTTGTTTCATTCAGACTGTCCTGACCAGAGTTCTGAAGTAGCAGATGACAGTGAAATGACACATGGAGCTTGAAACACACTGTATTGTGAAAAACAATATTAAACTATGTTTCAAAAGCAAGCAATTCAAAAGAAATGCTGACAAGATTTCCGATATATGTGATATCTTGAAGCCATTTGTCACACTGAATGTTGTCACATTCCTGTGTTTCAATTAAGGAAAAGACTGTAAAAGTAACATATTTACATGACAGAAAAGAGAAGCACTTACTGGAATAGTATTTACTGTTAAATTCTTCCAAGGTTTCTTTTAATTTGTGGTATTTTAATTCTATTTAGGGTGGCGCCTGCTAGTGGAATTTGGCATTGAGCTACTGTACTTATGCTGTTCATTACGGAATGTACTGTGTTAAGGATTGCAGTGTAAAGTATGGGTAATTGGGAACTGATCTGTTACCATGCTGGAAAAATATGCAATACAGGTTTCAGCAACAGACTTCTACTGATATGCTAGCCTAAACTGTTTACTAGACTGATTTTGTACATAGAAGAGGCTATATTATGTTAGGAGTCTTTTAGCAATTTGTCTACTCTTTAATACTTGCCTGTACCTATGTGAATGGAAACTATTGCAATAATTCGTCTCGGTCCAGATATAATTTATAACAACAAAACATGACTTTCACATTTCATATTGCCAGGCGGAGCAAAATAAGTTATGACGATGGCAAAAAACACATTAATGTACAACTATAATTACACTGGGGATTTTTCTTGCATAAAATCTTGCCAAGAATTCACAAATGAATCAACATTGTTGGAACATACCGAAAAATTGTAGTTATACAAATACTATTCAGATCTTGCTTTAGAGTAAATAGTCAGAGTATGTACTTAAGAAAAAATAGGTTAAATTAAGCAGAATGACTATTCATTCAGACCACAACAGGAAGAGAAAGGGGCTAACACAGGAGGATCTGCCAAATATCCCCAGTGCGTCACACAGCCAGGCTGCAGAGGGATGTGCTGAATTTCAATGTCTTCTCCCTAGACCCACACTGATATCCATGCAGTCCCCTTACTGAGCTGGATTTCCTCTCATGACGGCCCACTGCTGCCTCAGAGCGCCCAGGGGCTGACACTGTGCTGACACTCCTTTATGTCCAGGAAGATTTACTTTTTTTAGCTTTTGAAAAACATAACCACGGAGCCTCTACATCTCGGTGCTGGGAGCTGCAGACCCCTGACTTTTATGTACATTTTTCCTTTTACTGCTTTGCTTGCCGTGTTCCTGGGGCAGCGATCATATGATCTGGGCCCTGCATACAGACAGCCTCAAAGGGAAGCATGTGCCTGAGTGTTTCCCTGGATCGGGGCCAGAAATGGCATCTTACAATGTTGGTGTGGACTCACACTGGTGATGCACTGGTGCTGTGAGGGAACCTCTGGTGTTAGCCCAAGGGCAAGCAGAAGGAGACTAAAGTAATAACACTGGTTTGTGGTTTTTTTCACTGAGAATAACAGAAGAAAGTCAAAGGACCTACTGCAGTTCACTGCTGAGCCCACGTGCAGGTCCCAGCAGAGTCGCGGGGCTGAGTCCGGGCCTGTCCAGCAGAGGCCAAGCGGGCAGGGGAGGCCTCCTCACGGTGTAGCCTCCACACCCCTGGCCCTGCATTCCCTCCTGGCCCCTGGGCAGCCACGCTGGATGGCCGTGAGGAGGAAGGGGAGGAAGCAGGGCCTTCCCTGGGAAGTGTGTCCTTGCCAGCTCTCTCTCTCTTGGCCACAGGCTGTCCTAAGGTGGAATGGTGGCATTTCTGTATGAAGGGACCTTGCAGGGTCCTGGTATCACAGGGGTGGGCACCTCGGGCCAAAGTCTTGCCCAAAGTCTTTCATCAGAGTCAGTTTCTGACACTGGAAATGGCTGTGTGCTGAGTTTTAGTAAAACTGCAACTGCTACAATTGCTGTAAAGTTTCTGTATGAGAGACTTAAACCGAAAAGGAAAGGCAACAATCCTTACATACAAAGGTTAATACAAATCTGGAAAGAGATTAAAATCTGAGCAGTTAGTGATAGTATTGTTTTTTGTCAAAACGTGAATTTAAAGCATCATCAAGACATAAAATAGCAAAACTTTTATTAACTATGAACTATTCATAACTACAGAAGTTCTATATTCATTTGAAGGGTAAACAGACTTTTAAAAGCCCTTCTAATTATACACAGTGTTTCAATTAGCAGCACTGCAGATTTATTTTTTAATCTAATCATCAATGATGCATTTCAATGATATAACACTGCTCACTCACAGATTTCAAAGCACTTTGGCTTTGATAAAGACAATTATTTTCATTTCACAGAGATGGTTTAAGACAAGAGTGTCTTTGTGACTTGTCTAGGAAAACACAAAAGCTCATTTCCTTTTGCCAGGGCAAGTGTGCTAGGAAAAGATGAAGAAATGCCTGAGACACACTTATTTTGTACAAACCAGCTGGGTCTGGTCAAGGTTTGCCAGCTTAGGTGGGGCACCAGGCTGATGCAGCCAGCCCCCAGCTAGGTTGGGCTAGTTCCTGCCTTGTATTTCCAGTTTCTTGTGCGCATGGAGTCTGGCTGTACTAGCAAAATACACACAAATATGACTTTGATTCTTGGCAGTGAAATACCATGGGGGCTTTTGATTGTTTGCATGCAAACTGAATCAGCAGAATTACTGAACTTGGTTGAGCATGGGACTCACTCATTTTGACTCCAGGGCTCACAACACTCAATGTCACTTTGTGTGGACTCCAAATCTTGTGGTTCCTTTTTAACTTGGAGTTTAAATGAGCTCAATATTCAAGCAAAACTCTAAGAAAGACATTGAGTGTCACATGGTTTCATGTGGTTTTGATAAAACTCTCTAAACAGGACGAGGCTTACTCAAAACTTACACAAGGATTTTCCTTAAGGTTTTGCTAATGGCAGCTGAGTTTTGAATTCATGACTAATTCAAGGCCAACCTAGTTTCACAGATGCTTAGAGTCTGCAAAGAAATTTTCCGAAGCTGTGATTCCAGTCTCTGTTAATTTATTGTGAGAAAAGTGATGACAGTGGCAATGGTCAGTTGTGGATAAGGTTTCAATATGGAGAAGAGGCTACTGTTTTGCAGAATGTGCTGTTGGTCAAAAGTGCATTTTCAGTCCCATTTTGCAACTCAGCACGTCCTTCCTTTCTCTTCTGTCCTGAGGCTTCCTCTACAGAAATAGGTTGATACTGATGAGTTCTCCCTACCTGCTGAGGTGGACACCTCTGTTTTGACTTTGTGCAGTCACAGGTGGAGATACTGCTTTAATTAATGAGCCACCTTTCTCATGAGACAAGCAGCTATCTCATTCATGATTTTATCTAAGCTCAGGTCAGTCTGTAACTATATGTGAAGGTGTAGTTTTAGTCTTGGTTTCTGTCTCTCCTTGTCTGTTCCTTTTTCTATCTCTCCCAAAACTGGACTATGGTTTAGACTTGGGGTGTTAATTTCATCCATTGTAGAGCAATTATGCTTAGGAGTGACCTTTGATGCTGTTTCAGTACAGGAGGGTAGAGGACAGCTCAGGACAGACTGCAGAGGGATGCAAACAAACACCTAAAAGGATTACTTTTCCCTCCTACATTGAGGAAGAATGATGATAGGAATTGTAAGTGCCCTGTTTACTTGTACTGTTAAATTATATTTGTTTTAGTGTTTCAGTTACAGCTTCCCTTCCTCCTTCCCCCTCACAAACCTACTCCAAACTGCCCAACATGGAATTAACACATGTAGAAAGCTCTTCTTTCACAAGAGTCAGCCAAAATCCTACTAGGGACCTGTACCACTAGGTGAATTACCTCCACTACTTCAGCTCTCTAATGAGTCATCCTGTCCTGCTGACACTGGGCTCAGTGACTGGCAGCAGTGACTGGTCTGCCAGAGTGCCACTGTAGAAGCCCATGTCTGTCATTAAGCTAGTCTTAAAATAAAAAGAGATTTTGTTGTTGTTCCTTATTGTATGTTACACTTATATAGCTCTTGCCCTAAGCTTAGATTTCAAAATAGTAAATAGACAAAACAACTTTTTAACTGCTGTTTGCTCTTGCCCTGGGAAAAAAGGTTATGCTACTGCCTGACAGAGAACAAGAAGCCTGAACATTGTTCACAGAGGCTTTAAAGCTGCTTAAATAAGCAAAAGCAGTTTTAATTTCTTTTTCTTAAGCTATCTGATTTTCACTAAAATTCTCCAGGGCATGATGATCTTGTTGGTATACTTTCAAGATTTGGCACTTGAATAGTTTTAAACGGTTTTAAACTGTTATTACTGCTTTCCATTTACAGTAGCAATGCAGCAATTTTCTTAGAGGTTTTAAGATAGATTTGTTAGCCAGCCACATTTTGTAGATTGCTTTTCACTGAGAAAATCTCATCATACTTTGGGGGAGAATTACAAATTTGGAAGAAAATTGAAATAAGCAGAAAACAGTTATTTCCTATATATGCAGTGCATTTGATTGTAATCTATGGGTTTAAACCGGGGTTATGACTTTTCCTGGTTTTTTCCAATCCTTTGCTAACACTAAATTTTGGATTTTGCTGGTAGGCCTAAAGAGTGTATATAATTCTCATGTCACTCATGAGCATGGGAATTAGGGAGGAACATTAAGTCCACTGTTGCCCACCAGAGAAACTTGAAGATTCCTCCTCTAGAAGAACATTTAAAAGTCACAGATCACTGAAAAATCAAGACAGACATTCACAGACACCTTGACATTAGCCTAATTATTATGGCATTATGAAGCAAAAGAATAAATAGATTTTTGTCATTTAGCTTCTATGGAGTTTTCTGTGTAGCTGTGCAGGCTCAGAGCTCCTTATTTTCAACAGGAAACTGAGGTTCTCACTGAAGACATTTAAATCCAGAAGGTATGGGTTTTGTATAAATGCCAGTTATTATGTAACTTTGCAGTAAAGTGATGAGTCAGTGACATCATTTACATGTGTTTTAAAAATAGTGTCTAATTCATAGAAAGTGAGCTACTGAAGTCTCTAATCACTTGCCAAATCCTTGTTATATTTGTATACTATTGAAAATCTCTTTCTTTGCAGCTTGTGCTATCTTGACTTACTACAAGAGAAATGTCATTTGATATACTTGTGTATGGATTATAAGCAACTATATCTCCTCATGGTTAGTGGGGACAATAAGGAAGGAGGTCAAATGCACTTCAGGTGCATGTATAGCACTGTAATTAAAACATTTTTCAATTCTTGTGATGAGAATAGAGAAGGCAGACTTCTAAAATGCTGTAAACCATAGCTGGTGTCAAGTAGATAATTTGGAAGCATATGATGCATTTCAGATTTACCTCATCATACAACTGCTATTTTTCTTCAGTGTTTTTGCATTTTCAGTTAATATATAAATTTTTTTTAATGAAGAAGCAAAATGATGGACATGAGATGATCAAGAACTTAGAAAATTTTCTGAGGAAAATTCAAGTACATAGTATTTTTGCTTAGATGAAAGAAAGCAGATTTGAGATAAGAATTCAAAAAGGTAAATGGGGCATATAAACAGTAGCTGATCTCTGTGGAGCACAAGTGGTTAGAAGGCAATTGCTATGGGTTTCACAGAATGCCAGGATGTCCAGGAACCTTATGTAGGTGACAGGGCAAATTACCTCATGTGTAGGTAGGGGAGTCTGACCAGAACCCAAAACTGACCAAGTTCACTGTCCTTAAAATTTGACTTACTATGTAATGTTTACTCTACTGAAAGTCATTAAGACCTACACTCTTTTTCGTTATTTAAATAAGTAACTCTTATTAGCAGCTCTGTGAGCAGCTATTCATATGTTATGGAAAGTATGTTCTGAAATCAGACTTGAATTTGCCCTTAAGAAATATTCAAAGCCTCACCACTTTGTCATAAAGGACTGGACTGATATCTTCTGAGTCCATGTTTATTGACAAGTCAGGTGATAACTTTGTTTGGATAGCCCATCATGGACTTTTCAAAACACTATTACGTTTCAAAGATTAATGTTGCAATCAACATCATCAACCAAGCCATTTCAAGTTAATAAGATTGAGGGTCTCAGAAAATATTTAGGAGTACCGGTGAATAAAACCGGACCCACAGAAAAGAAGAGATACCAGATGAAAAGCTTTATCTCAAACTGGGATTTTTGTTTCAAGACAGTGTGCTTAAAAGATGTGTCCATGATGCCAGAGGTCTGTCAGTCATGAAAATGCTGTCGCCACTCCTGCTTTTCATGCCTGATATCTTCTGGCTGAATGAAACACAATCAGGATCCAAAATTAAAACAAAGCTGCATATTAAAAAAAAGCACATTATCGTTTCTGTTCTTTGTATTTGTTTCTGGATCCAGAGATTAGCTTTCTGTCAACCCTTTCCTGAAACTAAAAGTGATTTCATAAAGGTTGAGCAAATACAGGGTGCTTTCCTGCAAAAAGGAAGTGTAATTACAAAATATTATATCATTTTCCACACATGTTTAAAAGCCCAAGTGAGGCTTTAGTTTTCACTAAAATGCAATCGTCTAGTTGTAAGCTAGGATACAAAATACAAATTAAAAAAAAAAACCCTGAGGCAAAAATTAACCAAAGCCTCTGTAAGTGGGCATGAAGTCCAGGACTCAGGTTTCACTCCAGACTTGTCATTCAGAGACTCATTACTTATTTTTTTGTTTAGAATCCTCAAACCAAATTGCAGGTCTGTGCTGATGGGATACTGAGAAAATACTAGTGGAAAGAAACCACAAAAAGGTTGCATCCTAAAAATAAAGCATAGGTAAACAAGGCTTAAATACTGTCATAGGCTAATGGTTGGTGACACCATGTGAATCCTTTCAGAATACAAAGTTCGTATTACCATTGAGTATTTTAATCCTAAATGTTTTGAATAAAAGGGCAGTGGGGTTTAGAAAAAACCATATGAATGGGGATCTTTCTCATGCCTTACTAATCTGAGCAGGTTTTGACCTCCAACAAAGTACTAATATGCTCAGATTTCGGAGAAAAGTGGGTGCTACATGGCACTGGAAGCAGACGAATACTTTATCCAGTCCCTCTTCCTCATTCAGTCCTTCTCTGAGACTCACATATCCCATATATGTGGCAAATCTAAAGGAGAGCTGATTGACAGAGGAAGAGAAATAGAGCATGATGAAACTTTGGTTCCTTTCCCTCTCAGTGCTATAATAGTAAAACCACATGAGTAACATTGGGAATCTCTGGATGTGATAGAGAACAAAAACAGAAGTAGAGCAGGGTGCAGAGTAGATTCACTGCTTGCCACTGTGGGGAGAAAATTCACGTGGCCAAAGCTCAACTGAAGTTGAAGCTGGCCAGAATTGTGGGGGACAACAAAAAGAGGTATTTTCAAGTATATTAATGGCAATAGGCAGTGTAAAAATAGTATTGTCCCATTACAGGATGAGGATGGTCACCTCACAAACAGCGACTTGGACAAGGCAGAGGTGTTTAACACATTCTTTGCCTTTGTCTTCAACATGGGTGATGGACCAAGGGGCTCTCAGAGCCCTGAACTGGATGACCATGACCACAAGAATCATTAACTCCCAGTCAACCCTAAAATTGTGTGGGATCTGCTTCTCCTGCTAAATCCCTACAAATCTATGGGGCCTAATGGGTTGATCCAGGAATCCTAAAAGAGCTAGCTGATGTCATTGCAAAACCTCTCTTGATTTGTTAGCAGCCTTGGGAATTCGGAGAGGTCCCAGATGACTGGAAGCTGGCAAACATCCTGATTTTCAAGGAGGGCAAGAATGACAAGCCCAGAAACTACAGACCTGTCAGTCTCACTTCAGTGCCTGAAGAAATGATGAAGATTATTCTGGGAGATATTGAAAAACACCTGAAAGACAAAGTGGTCATCGGTCACAGCCAGCATGGCTTCATGAGAAGAAAGTCCTGCTTATCAAAGCTGATTTCCTTTTCTGACAAGACAACCCACCTAGCTGATCGAGGGATGCCAGTTGATGTAATCTTTTTACATTTAAGTAAAGCTTTCAATACTGTCTCTTACAGTATCCTTTTGGATAAAATGTCCAGCACACAGCTGGATAAACACATCATGTGATAGGTGAGCAACTGGTTCATGGGTTGGGTGCAAAGGGTTATAGTGAATGGGGTGACATCAGACTGGGGACCTGTCACTACTGGGGTTCTGCAGGGCTCTATCCTAGGCCCTGTGCTCTTCAACATCTTCATTAATGACCTGGATGCAGGACTAGAAGGGATACTAAGCAAATTCACAGGTGATACAAAACTGGGAGGAGCTGTTGACTCCCTCAAAGGCCTGGAGGCCCTACAGAGAGACCTCAACAAACTGAGACTCGGCAATCACCAGTGGTATGAAATTCAACAAGGGAAAGTGCTGGATTCTGCACCTGGGATGGGCAACCCTGGATGTACAGACAGACTAGGGGATGAGAGGCTGGGAAACACTGACATGGAAAGAGACCTGGGGGTCCTGGTTGGCAGAAAGTTGAAAATGAATCAGCAGTGCCCTGGCAGCCAGGAGGGCCAACCGTGTCCTGGGAGGCATTGGGCACAGCATCGCCAGCTGCGCAAGGGAGGGGATTGTCCCGCTCTGCTCTGCAGTGGGGCAGCCTCACCTTGAGTGCTGGGGGCAGTTTTGAGAGCTGCAGTATAAGAAAGATATTAAACTATTAGGGAGCGTCCAAAGGAGAGCAACAAAGATGGTGATGGGCCTTGAGGGGCAGCTGTATGAGGAGCAGCTGAGGTCTGTTGGTCTGTTGGTCTGTTCAACCTGGAAAAGAGGAGACTGAGATGAGACTTCATTGCTGTCTACAACTTCTTCATGAGGGGAGCAGGAAGGGCAGGCACTGATCTCTTCTCTGTGGTAACCAGTGACAGTATCCAAGGGAATGGCATGAAGTTGTGTCAAGGGACATTTTGTTTGGATATTAGAAAAAGCTTTTCCACTCAGAGGGTGTTTGGGCGCTGGAACAAGCTCCCCAGGGAAGTGATCCCCAAGCCTGACAGAGCTCAAGAAGCCTTTGGAGAATATTCTCAGGCACATGGTGTGACTCTTGGGGATGATGCTCTTTACGGCCAGGAGTTGGACTCGATGATCCTTGAGGGTCCCTTCCAACTCAGGATAGTCTGTGATACTGTGATTCTGTGAAAGTGTATGCCATGGATAACTCCATTAATTACCACACCAGTATCGACACATTATGTATGATATGGTATATACCTTCAGAATCACAGAAGAGGGTGTTTTATGGGTATGCAATCCGTCCCTGAGCTTGGCCTAAGAATGACTATTTCAGCACTATAGGGACCCATCAGTAGCCACAGACTACACTACAATGAGCAGATGTGCTTAAACTGGGGGAAAATTCAAGTTGGCTTATATGGTTCATGGTGCCATTCAGGAACAGATAGCAACTTAGAAATCCAACTTGATAAGTGTTTTAGCTTCCTTAAATCAAAATTTTTGTAAGGAAAAATGTGAAGTTATAAAGCACATTTTGAAAAGTTTTTATCCAGCACTGATTTAAGTTTTGAAGTTATCAAACTGAATATTTTATTTAACTAAAATGAATGTGCTTCAGAGATCTAAAATAAGAGTATTTGCTTAATAGGCTTCCGTGACTCTCTTACTCATCATGTTAAGTCTCCTGTCAATAGTTGTTTTTATTCCTAGAGACAGTGATTTCAGTTAATGGTATCCATTTTGCATTTGATATTACTTGTCTTTTACAGAATATAACATAAAAATGGAAACTCAACTAGCCCCAAAATGCATGTTCATCTGCTTGCTCATCTGCATGCTACAGAAAAGATTATATATGTAGAAAGCTGTGAAATTCTGCCATAGTCACTTAAAGGTATAAATAAAAGATATTAATAATTATCAGTTTAGAAGTCCAAACCAGGAAAGAAGTGAAGAACATTACATCTAAAACTCTTATTTAAAAGTAAAAATAATTATTTTTAAAAAAACCTATTCTCATCTACCCTGATTAACTTACATTCTTAGTAGCCACTGGCCACATGTATACAGAAGATCTGCAGTAACTTTTCCCATACCAAATATATACACTTCCTCAAAAAATGGAGAAATGACTACTGATTGAAGTCAGAAAAAGTTTAAAATGCAGAAATATTTTCAGGCTCAGAAGTAGCTTACAGCCATGCAGTTAATAAATGAGAAGCTTGCAATTTCTTTACACTGTCTGAATTAGCAGGTGCAGACGCAGTCAGATGGAATGGTAGATTTTTTAGAATAAGAGACAATCTAGCAAATAATACTACTCAAAATGCTGTAATCCAGTCATATTGTTTTAATTGGGCAACATGGCATTGTGATAACAGATGGCAACTCCATGTGAACAGATTCAGCCAGACTGATAGCGTTCTGCCCCAGCTCCTCTGAATGAACAGCTATGTGCTTCCAGTTTATGTTGCAATAGCTTCATTCAGATTTCACACTTGCATAGACACTGTGCCATTATGAAAGCAAATACCATTTAAGGCTCTATGCATTAGTGTATGGAGATTTCATGGTAGTTTCCATTACTGAAGTTTCAAGTTGGTTGGAGCCGTAATAGTCGAGCTGCATTACAATTAAGACGTTACTGGTATCTGTCTACCCCCAGCCAAAGGTTACAGTTCCTGGCTCGAAGTTAGCAGAAATAACATATCTAAATCTTAACTACTCCATCTAGATGGTGCCAGCTGTCATCTGTCTTCCTCAGTGGTTTATCCTAGGACACCGGGCGTTTTCAGTGGAAGTGCTACACATGTTCCCCTCTACTGACTCTGTGGTAACTCCTGGCAGAGAAATGGGATGGACAGCTGGAGGCAGAAACATCTTTAATTTCAGAGGAAGGATTTGCCAGAACTTGCTTCTCAAAATTCTAAACGTTAATAGCTTCCTTCCACAGAGATAAGAGCAGTTTCTAGGTCAGTGGATAGCTAATGTAGTGCTGCCACTTTGGAGAGGGTAATATGTTAATGGGGCACTTTGTCAAAACATGCAGAAGCATCAGCTACTATGTTCTCCATAACACTCTTCATATCTGTGCACTACACAAAGCAGCAAAGTATGGGAGGGGCAGAACACAAGTTAGTTGTCTTACCCAACCCGTAGGGCATTACATCCTTTGGGATATGAGAGCCTCAGCCATTTGCTTCCTTCTATCAGTAATGTTCCAGGGGTGGGGGAGGAGAAAGAAACCAAATGTGAGCAGACTCTGGCTGGCTCCTGTGCTCTGTGTGCTTTCTCACTCCCTTGCAAACTCTCTCAACAACAATTGTAATCCAGCTGAAGTTTTTCCTGGCTCTTGCCCGATTTAACAGATGTTTAATAATAGTTCTGGATCACTATTTACATGCTGAACAGTTTTCTGTTAATCTGAAAAATTTTTAGTGAAAAAAGACTATGTTGGGGAGGTGGTTGGAAAAAAAACCCAACAAAACAAACAAAAGAACCCCCAAAAATATAAAAAATATTTACATTCTCAGGATGTATATATTTCATCAGCAACAATTTATCTGCTTCCAGAGTGACTTTCTTAATGCCCCAGTACTTGAAATGATTTTGTAGTACACTTGGCAGGCAATCCTACGAGAAGATCATGATGTACAAACAGTAGGCTTTATCTGTCTCAGCTGGCCCTTATATGGTCTGTCATACTATAGTAGCTAAGCTCCTCACAATCTTTTGGGTATTTCTCCTCAATGCTTTAATGAAACACAGAAGTGCTATATTCTGCATGTTCTATAAGAATGGTCTCAAGCATTGCTATGAACATGACACTCACCCTTTTCTCGTATCTTCAGAGCTAACTTGTAAAGCTGTGAAGGTTCAGGCTGCTGCTGACAGCTTTGCTGACTGTAACAAGCCACAGAATTAAAGCAGTTAGGTTACACACTATGTACTTCTAAAGTGCCCATCCAGACGTTCCAGGAGCCACACTTTCAGACCTGCTACCCACAGCCTTTTATCCAGCTAGAGGTGACTATACTGAAGACTGAAGTTCCTTACTAGACAATGGAGAGTCTTAGACAATTTTAGGACATGAATCATCTGCTTGAAGAACAGATGAATCACACTCTTCAGTGCCTGTTTCTCTTCATTTGCCATAGAAAATCCAGACAATTATTGGGATAGAGAACTCTACATTTGTTCAGACATTCTCATGCCCTGATCTGGTCATGAAAACCGCCATCGCAAGACCCACAGAAGTTGTCAGTTACCTGAAATAAACTACAGTCAGTAGGTATGCCTAGGTATTTTTGAAGATACCTATGTCAAAGTGATTTGTTTGAGGTCTCACACAGTACAGACACAAAGTCTGCATCTCACAAACCTCGGGTCAAAATGTTGTCTATTGATCTGTCTTACCAGTCGGGTGGAAATGAATAGCCATTATAATGGCCACAAATTCAAAAGTTGCATATAGAAGGTCTTTTTGTTAAATAAAAAATGTCTTAATGATTAATTGCAGGAAGGAAGTGAAATCATGCATGCCTCTACCCTATGGAGCAGTCTAAAAAGAGTTTGAGCTATCCTTGTCTTTCACTGTCCTATGAAAACAACCTCTTTAAAACTTCCTTCAAGATTACTCTCCCGATGAGAGGAGGCCATATGTAGGCTAGTGGACACACAAATGTAGGTTTTACTCCGCTTCTCATTTTGTGTGTATTATACTTTGTTTGAAATGGGGATTTCATTGGGTTGTTATGTGACATCTCAGATGTCTTCCCCATTGACCATAGAGTTTTTCCACTTGAAGATCATAAACTACCTTACCTCCTTTTTTTTTATTTGCAAAGGTGCAAGGAAGGCACATATATGAGAAACAAGGAAAAAAATACTTTTATGAGATAAGGAAAAAAGAAAATTTTTAAACTGCTATTTAGACACTCAGTTTTCACTTAAAGAAGAAAATAATCCTCCAAAAGCTGTGGTCTTGAGGAAGATCATCAAAATGTGAAGGGAGTGTTGCAGACGCAGAAGTGCTTGTATTTACTTAAAGCCTGGAGCTCCAGCCCTGAGAGATTAACTGTCCCATTTGCTCTTGCCTCATGGTGAAGAAAAGGTTTTTAAAGGATTGTTATTTCATCACTTATCAAAGTAACAAAAGCAACAATAACGACAACAACAACAAAAGAAAAAAAGAAAAGGAATGATTTATTACTGTGATGACTTGTCAGAAATATTCCTGGACACAAGAATGGGACAGAGGAAGAGATGAGACTGAGACAGAGTATAAAGAGAGATTGCCAGAGCTGGATCTGAGCATGTTCCTAGTTAGGAGAGATCAATGTATTGCTGATTTAAATGTTATGGAACAGTCAAAAGAAAATCAGTTTGATTCCTGTTTCATAGTTTCTAATTCTCACTCAACTCATTTTCCATTGTGTTCTGTAGATCTTCTACCAGTTCAGCTCAAAAGAAAAGAACTTCATCTGGACTTTTAGGTCCTTTTGGCTTTGGCACAGCCTTTGGCACAACCATGAAGAGCCAGGAAGGTGCAGTTGGGTATGAGTTCATAGGCAGCCCTATATCTATTACACATAATTGTAAAAAGGCCAGAAAAAAAATAAAGCCAATAACTAAACATTGCAGGGTTGTAAGGTAAAAGTTGGGCTTTCACCCTTTATAACACCTTAGAGATTGCAGCTACCACCTCGTAGAGAAGAGTTAAATGTTTGACTCAAACACCTGAAGGGGTCTCAGGCCCAAACGTGGGAGCCTGGCATTCAGAGCACCAGGTCCCCTGAACTCTTTGCTGAACTCTTCCTAGAAGATGCCATGTTTTTGAAATAAGGAAAAGGAGATGCATTTTACTACATATCACATCCAGCTGTAGTTCCTATTACTTAAGTTTGAAGGAAAGGATATTAACTCTTCCTCCTTGATTGACAATGTAGTTATACAATAAAATGGAGATAATTTTTAAGCTTTTGTTGGTTTCTCCCTTCAGTTGGTTAAATTTACTTCAGACTAAGAAAAAAGGCCCCCCTATCTTTCTTTGCTGGTTAGCAGAAAATGAAATATTAATTAATTTTACCTCAGATTTATCCCAGTGAAAGTAGAATCTAGACATCATATATTAGGCACCTAAAAACCAAATAGATTACATAAAACTGATATGAACTTATTTTTTGTTGTTTTAATTTTTTTGACTCCAGAAAATATTCATGCAGGTAGAAGGAATCAGTCTTTTGCTTAAAATGTGAGAAAATAACAGTGCATGACCTCTAATTTGCATGACTTAAAATTAACCATAAACAACTATATACTTTTCTAAAATATGCAAGAAAGAACAAGTTTAGCTTCTCTGTTGTAAAAAAAAAAGACAGTCAATTAATTTTCCATCCTGCTCTTTTGAAAGAAAATACTAAAGGTCTGTGGAAAAAATGAACAGGCATTTGGCAAAACCTGGCTTCTAACTGGCAGCAGTTATTGCATTACTGAAACCCATTCATAAGTGCTGGCTGCTTCTTCCCTGGAAGAATGCCAGGGAAGTACCCACCCTGGCGTCTCTCTTTCCAGATACATCAATCCCTACTCTTAGGTCTTGCTGACATGCATCAAAATTCATGCTAAAGTAGGCCTTTTGTGCCACCCCAACTAACTGTAAAACAGGGCAAGTAAGGACCACACCAGTCCATCTAGCTTGTATCTGCAGCTTAAGGTCTTGGACAGGTATATTTTAGTCTTCAGCTATGTTTGCAACATATATGAAAAAAGTGCAAGGCAGTAAAGCACAGTAAACACTAGCATTTGTCAAATGCGCATCATCTGAAGAGCTCAGTGTTTCTTTACAATCAGGAAGAACAGCCTCTATTCCTTAACTAGTTAATTTTACTTCAATGCATTTGTGTTATTCCAATCATATGCTCATGTAAATTACAGCAAATTTAAAGCTTTAGTAAAGACAGGCAATAATGTGAATTTCAAAAAGCCTAATTCTAATCCTTTTTAGTACTCTAATGTATCAGTAAACACGGACAGCTGTTGATACATATAGACTCATTCCACCCACACTCTGAGCAAATCAGATGTTGAGTAGCTCCCATTTGGGAGCTCAAGCTAACAGGCACAATGCCTAAGTTAACAGACTTTGCTTTTCCTTCTGGCACGTATGCTCTCCTCACTACCACATCCTGATGTATTTTCCCCACCCCTTTCAGGTGCCTATCCTGAACAAGCAGGAGATTGTGTGGTGTAAGAAATTCATAAAGCTTTGCACCCTCACCAAGGATTTTTTCTGTTGGAAAGAATGATCTATGTTGTTGTTGTTGTTGTTATTATTCTTGTTATTGCTAATTTTGCAGTGAGATTTGCTAGACCCAATAAGAATCATGGCCACGGCGTAGGCAGGCTTTATGTGATGAAGCAACAAAGCTACATACCCTAGAATTCTTAGGGTACATCGACATCTCGTGGACAAAAAGAATATAACATATCAATTCCTGGCAGGCTATGGCAATTTAAACGCTGTATTTGAGAACATATATAAGCTTAAGCTGCCTATCTTGGTATAGAGAAGATTGAGTAATATGCACATCTTCTGAAGGAAAACTTCTGTGTATTTATCTCTCTAGTTTGTTTGGATACTTTTGCAGTCTGCAATGACTTCTGTGCTGCTGCAGCTACACTGCTGCTGGTACAGGAGGTACTGTGGGTAAACTAAGTTGGACACTATTATACAAGACGGTTCCAGCAGCAGTGGAAGTATACAGGTGCAATATATAGCATAAAGTGTGCTGGAGCCCAAGAAAATGCACAGTTGTGGCATCTTCATGATGGAATAGCCAGATATAGCAAAGAACTCAGTTCAACCACTGTGGAAGGGCAGACTACTATTGTTATTTATAAATAAGTCATTTTACTTACAGAAATTAGTTTGTTTCCCCATCATTATTATTTCTTTCCTCTCATGCATCCATTCCTTCCCTCTCTGTGAAGGATATCTCCAGGAAATAAAAAGGGACAGTGCAAAACAGATTCCAGTGCCTCCACATTGGCTGCATTTGCAGGTCTTCACTTTAAAGAATCACCAGAATGACTTATCTGATCTCACGATTAGCAAGCCAGCCTTGAGTTACTGTATGGAGATAGTGGAGCTTCTGAATCTTCTGCCATGACAGAACCTAGAGTAAGAATTTTAAAAATTTTTATTTTTTCCAGATGACTGGTTGACCAGCTGTGACCTGGGAGAGAATGTCACACAGTGATGGCTCTTTCTTTTTGTTTCTCATTGTACCTCTAGGTTAAAAATACCTAAAACTAAGTTTAGTGCTTTCTTAACAAAACCTGTCCGTAGGATTAATTGCTGGAGTTGTGGTAAACAATTGGTGGGAAAAGCAGATTGCAGCAGTCACCAGAGAACCATTGTAAGAACAATTTTATCATAAGATGCACTGAATTGTTCGTATGAAAACCAAGAGGAAAACATAGGTCTTGCATACAGCTTTCATTGGCAAAAAAAATATCTCAAAACATTTTGATCCACTGCATTTTGTCAGTGTCGTTACTGAGACCACCGTTGTGTTACAGATGTCAAGAGTAAACATGGAGACATGGTGATTTGCCTAGAATCATCCAGAATATTAGTGTCAAAGAGAAATAGCATCTACAGCATCTCATGCTTTCTAAGTGCTGTTTTATGCTTGTTGATGCCCTTTCAATGCCATGTCTTGTACAGGAAGCATAAATTCCTTCTTTTGGCCCCCACATGATACTTCACAACCATTGCACCTGTGTTTTACATATTTGCAGTGTATCTCACTGTTAGTCTGAGTTCTCGTAGGCCAAGCACAAATAACCAGCAGATCTATGATTCTCTGTAGAAGACTGGTTTTGCAGCTGGGAAACATGATAAATGCCATTTTCTAGCACTTTAATCAAGTTTTTTTGTGTTATATAACCTGAAAGTCCAGAACCATATTTATCCAAGACCTTAGCATCCTTATAACCTCCCCTCTGTCCTGTGATCTGATGCTGTCACACCATTGTGAAGATGCCATCATCACAACAGAAATATGTTCAGTTGTGTTCTGAAGTGTTCATGTTTTCATGAACTTTACATGAGTTTTGCTGAGTAACCATTTTTGGTGCTGTTTCCATTGAATTACTAAGTTCAATCAGACACTAAAATCGAAGGAAAGCTTGAGAACACAGCAAAGTGTGGAGGGGAAGTGTCACAGGTTTGCTGAGTCATGAAAGCTACATGGTTTTCCTGCAAAGCAAAATTTCAGAATTTCCAACTCTGTAGTAGAAAAAAGGAATCCAACCCCCAAATAAACTAGCTTTTGAGGATTCAAAATAAGAATCATATTTCTTGGTCACTGTTGGTTACCATCACATTGTCTGTATGACTAAAACAAACCGAAATATTTACTAAAAGAGGCTGAAGTTAACATTATACCAAAGGCTGAATTAGATTATATTTCAACAAGGTTTATTAGAAAGTTACTGCATTTACTGTTAACATTATTAAGGCTAATTAATCTAGCCGTAATATTAAACTGATAAATTATTTTTGGGGTCTGAAATTATGTCTTTTAATGGTGCTAGAGCATACCACATGGCAAAGCAAAATGCCACTGAAGTGGGGAATGAATGTTTTTAAGATATTATACTAGCTAGCAACTGTCTGAGTAGTTCCCACCAAAAATCAACATACTATAATCCTGAGTTTACTTTTGGAACATGGCACTGCCTCAATCACCAGCATGTTTTTGATTTTCGTGTTTGTTTGTTTGCTTGTAAAGGTTTTAAGTGTTTTTCAGTTTGGATTTGAAGTTTTTTTTTTTTTTTTTGGTAGGAGACTTGTAAAACACCTGTAATGCTAATTTGCAAAAACACAGGAACAGTTAAATCAGTTATTTAAAACATTTTTTAAACATTGAACAAATTAATTTAAAACCCCTTTCATTGTCTTTTGCATCTTTCACTGTCCAATTTTTTTAATTTTTATTTTTAATCCCTAGGTGGAAAAGCTAAGAGCTGGCAATATCAGCATTTTCCATGGTGTACAGAAGCTGTCCTGGGATAATAGCAAAGGTAGGACAAGTCCTTTGGGGTAAGGATGGTACCATAGGACAGTCAGTCACTTAAAAAAACACTGCCTGATGTTCATATCTGGTGGGGCTGGGTCCACGCTCTCCATGACAGTGACTTCCCCCAAAGCTGTTGGTGTTTGGTAAGCAGTTTAGCTTTCTAAACAAATGAGGCCGATGTGATAACACACTGCACCCAATCTGCAAGGTTTTCTTCTTCCAGCAACTTTGTAAAGGCATGATGACACAAGGTCATGCAGCTGAATAGAGCAGTAGAGGAAAGAGACCTAAACCAGTGCATCCACTGAGAGAAAGGCAGGCAGAAACCAGCCCATTGTAGAGAGCATCAGCAGCTAAACAATACACACTTACAGGGAGCTTTGAAACAACTTTAATAGATGTGGCCATTAGAATCCCTCAGAAGGAGCTCAGTAGGGCAGGGGATGAACAAATACTGTGGGAAGTGCAAGGAGCTGAGAAGAAGGCAGATCGCATATGAGTGGTACAGACTGTGAGGCAGCAAGGCTTCTTTTGTTTCCCTGATTGAATAACTGTCTGGTGTTTCGTCCAGTCCATATAAATGATGTGAAATTTTGTGGCCTGTGCTACTGCTGAGATCAGAGGTGATCAGAGGTGATGATGGCTTTCCCTGCTGTTAAAAGCTCATGAATTGTGGCTGTTTGATCTTTTGCAGTTGCATGGAAGACATAAGAAAGCAAAACGTGATTTTTGCTTGGATTAGTCTTTGCTCGGACTTCCATAATAGTGAAAGATGTTACGTCAGAGTGAGTGCTTTGGGGTAATTTGTTTTTCGTTTGCTCTAGAAGGCCTCACTAGTGTACCCTAGTGACGACGATCTTTGCAAAGGAAAGGCAATGCTAACACCAAGATGTTAGCCTTACTAGAACTGACAGGCATGCCACTTAGCACCATATGGGATTTTGTGAGGAAGACAGCTGTTATCACTGGGAAGTGTATTGAGATTACTAAACTCTCCTCCAAACAACCATCAGTGAGTAAAGACTATTGGCAGTCAAACTTGCATGGACAACTGGATTTTTATTGGATACAGCAAGACAGACATAATGAGAAGGAATAATTAATTCTTAATTTCTCACTTTCAAATGTCCAGCCTTTTGTCTCACAACCAATCACACTAATTATTAAAAAAGAAGTGGCATTTCAAGTAAAAGAGAACTATTACCTGATAGGCAATTTTAGGCATTCTTAATGACTGCAGTCTCTTTATGTCCAGTCTGTACCAAATGTAAACAGATTCTCAACTGATCCAAGCTGCAAATTTGAGCTAACATACTCTGATTTCAAATGAGAAGCTTATTGATACTCATTGTCTAAGAGTTAAGAATCAGACTTAGACCAGCCTTTCTACCTTGTAGAAAGTTCATGTCATGAACAGCTGAATGTAGTGCCTCTGTCCACTGCCTTGATGTATGTCTGAAAGTAAGGGAATCCCAAAATGCGAAGTCAGCCCTCCAGCAAGTAAATAAGAATACAACCCTCCATCAGAGATTAAAGAAAGATCCAGGAAGTCTTATGCCTATCAGTGTTACTTCAGTCCTGGGGAAAGTTATGGAACAAATCCTGCTGAGTCCTACCACGAGTCAGTTGAAGCATGTGATTAGGAAACACCAGAATGCGTTCGCCAAGGGCAAATCCTGCTTGCCAAATCTTTTTAACCTTTTTGCATTCTGCAACAAAGTAACCTGCTTGGCTGATGTGGGGTGAGCAGTGGACACTGTCTACCTGGATTTCTCCAAGGTTTTTGGTACGGTCTCCCACAGCCTCCTTCTAGAGAAACAGATGTGTTATGGTTCTGGACAAGCAGTGTCTGTGGTGGGTGGGGAATTGACTGACAGAGCCACGCTGCGGGAAGACCTGGATAGGCTGAAAGAGTGGGCTAGCAAGACCCTTAAGAATTTTAACAAGGACGAGTGTAAGTCCTTGCACATGGAAAAACATAGTACAGGAATTTAGCACAGGCTGGGATCTACTTGGCTAGGGAGCAGCTCTGTGGAAAGGGACCTGGAGGTCCTAGTGGTAGCAAGCTCACTATGAGTGAACAGCGTGCTGCTGCAGCAAAGAAAGGCAACTGGATGCTGGCTTGCATCAATAAGGGCATCAACAGCAGAGATAAAGAAGTCACTAGCCCACTCTCTTTCACACCTGAAATGTTGTATGCAGCTTCGGTCCCCACTATGCAAAAAAGCTGTGGACAGGCTGAAGAAGGTTCAGAGAAGGGCCACAAAGATGATCCAAGGACTGGGAAGCCTGCCATATGGGGAATGACTGAGAGAACTGGGTTTGTTCAGCCTTGAGAAAAGAAGGCTTAGGGGACACCTCATCACTGTGTTCCAGTATTAGAAGGGTGACTACACAGAAGATGGAGACTCCCTTTCATACAAGGAGTCACACAGAAAAAGCAAGGGTTAATGGGTAAAAGTTACTCTTGGGGAGATTCTGATGGACCCAAGAAAAAACTTTTCACACTGAGAACAAAAAGCTATTGGAACAATCTCCCAAGAGAAGGGGTAGTTTCCCCAGTGTTTTAATGTTTGGCTAGACAAAGCATTGGGCTGTCTTGTCTAGACAGTATTTTTGCCAAGAAAGGTTGGACCAGATGATTCTTGAGGTCCCTTCCAATATGGTATTCTATGATTCTGTGATTATGTTTTGTATTTCTGGACGTTAAGGTGGGTATGTCCATAGTCTCACTAAATTTCTGCTCTAGCCTCAACTCTCTGGAAGGAAAATTGGTCCGCTGCTATGTAAAAATGCAAAACAGTTTAGAGTCAAAGTTTATTCCTGGCATTAACACAAACTCCGTACTTAACCCATATCTAGAAAATTAGGTATTTATTTCTTTGTGCCTCAACTTCCCTGCCTATGAAAATAAAGCTAGTCTCTCCTTACCCATTATCAAAGTACCTACTGAACTAATTCACATCTAAAGTGCTTTGAGCTCCTATGACAGGAATCATTACAGAAATATGAAAAGTTCTCGTTTTTTTTCCAGAGGAATAAAAGTATCCAGTGAGTCAGCCAATTTGCAGGATGCTTCAGATGCTTTTCACTGTGGATATCTCTGTTTTCCAGGCTTCAGGAGAGTATGTCCAACACCTGATGGGTTTGGTTTGCCTTCTCTAAAATGAATGATAGCTGTGTTTTGAAACAGAGATAAGGGAAAAGGGGACAGTGAAGGATAATGGCAGCAGTTTGGGCTGTCTCTTTTGGCATGGCCTCAATCCTCTTATCTCACCTAATGGCAGAGTGAGTGCCAATGTTTATTTGGCCATTCTCATTCACCAGCTGCTCCTGTACCATGGTGTTTTTCTTCCCAGATGGCAGCACGATGTTCCACGATAAAACTGACACAAAAAACAATGCAAAATTTGTCTAAGAGAGGTTCAGCAAGGATGAGAAAAACAGCTGATATCTTTCAGAGCTAGCCAAGTTGCCTGACCTTGATGCCAGAGCAATTAAGGTTTGATTTGAACAGGGGGTAAGAAAAGAAAGGCCACCACCAGATTTATCAGGTATGTTTTGGGAAGAGGAAAAAATTATTACAACTCCTCTCCACTTTCTGGCTCTGTGACAAAATCAATTGCTGCAATCTGAAGAAGCTCCCAGAAGTCCCATATATTAGCAGATCTTGTAAACTATTACGTGCTCCCTAATTAATGCCCTTCTAGATACATATATTGTGATATCATTCAAATGAACACTGTGATGATATAAACAGCTGTATTTTTCTGAGTTTAATATTTCATTAATCAATATTTTGTAGTATTAAATAGAGAGATAATATTTAAATGATATTTATGATTTTTAAAACATATTATCTCCAAACTTTTATTTAAATTATTGCAGAAAATATGTAATGAAATTGTTTTGTTTATTACTCTAATCTCCCTGAAAGCAAGATACTTTTTCCCTACAGACAGTACACATATGTATACAATATTTTTTGTCCTGCCTTAAGATCAAATAATTTTAAAATCTAGTAAGTTTAGAATGGCACCGTTTTAATGGTCCTTTAAAATACCCAAAAACATTGCTTCACTTAAATGATGAATCCTTTCAAAAGTCTCCATTTTCCATCTTGCAGTGGCAACTACAAATTACAAGATCTTTTTTTCTTGTGGATTTCTAGTTTTCTTGTGTCCTGTGTTCTGATCTTAAAGTCAAGTAAATAATGTTAAATTCTGAATATCTATAGATATAAATGAGAGGATCCATCTGTGAGCCTAGGATTTTTGATTACAGTTTCTACACATGTGAGACATCTTCTTCAGGCCACATGCTAAGCCGCTTCACTCATGCTGCTTCCTGCAGTAGCTGGCATTTGGGATACACCGTTCCAATCTCAGAAGTTAGAATCATAAACTCATGGAATATCCTGAGTTGGAAGGGACCCACAAGGATCACTGAAGTCCAGCTTCTGGCCCTGCACAGGATACCTCAAGAATCACACCACGTGCCTGAGACCACTGTCCAAACATTTCTTGAACTCTTGCATTGAGGGTCTCACTGGTTCTGGCTGCTGGCAGCATGAGTGGGGACACCTACACCCTGCTCTGAGTCCAGTAGCTGGCACCAACTCCACTCTAAGGTCTGTTTCACCAGCAGCTGCCACTTAGCCTTTACAGCACACACACACTCACAGGGCACAGAGTGCTACTAAACAGAGAGAGAGTTTAAAAAGTATTTAACACTTTTAAAAGGACAGACTAACAGAGCAGCAACAATTTTTGTGTGGCAGTCCCCTTTTATACCCCTTTTGGTCTACTTTGTTTTTCCCTAGACCTCTTCCCTTAAGCTTTCTTGCAATAATTTTGCATAGTCTCAGAAAACCCTCTCAAACATCCCAAATCCTCACGGTCATCTTGTTTCCTCCTCCTCCTCACCTGCAACCTCCAGGTTGTCTCTTTCTAATGTGATACCTGGTAGATGCTTAACAGCCCTCAATTAGTGACTGGAAAATTTCTGTCTTTGGTACTGCCTTGTTAGACCTTGGCTACTAGGTCTGTGTGTCTTTGAGTTCTTGTTGTATCTTTTTGCATTGAAAAGTACTGAATAATCTTAATGAAGCAGATGATCTCACCTAAACCCCAGTTATTCTGATAACTTAAAGACCCTCACCCAATTTTTATATATTGTAGTCCAAACCCTTCAAGTTTATACTGTTAACCTCTTCTGCTTTACCTACAAATCAATACTGAGGTATGCTGAGGGGGGCTGCATGAGTAGCAAGCCTGCAGAAGACCAAGACCATGCTCTGCCAATCACTCCATGGGTGCTTGTCAGACAGCAGTGGAGTGGTTCAGTGTTTTGGTTTCTGCTCATGGCAGGTTGCAGTTTAGTGGCTACAGACAACACAGCTAAATGCCACAGTGTTCATGTTTGGTTCACATGTGGTGCCTGAGCTAGGCATCTCTAAATGAGAAATCCCAATGTTGTTTGAGTTGAAGAGCCAGAATTTTTGTTGCGGAATTGATAGCAGATACACAACTTCTTGTGTAGCCTAACCTTTATGGGAATGACAGAGAAGCTTGTACCACGTCCTCTGCTAGAAAAGGAAATGGCCGTTCCCACCTCATTATCACTGCCCTCCCCTGATTACCCCTGTCCTCAGATCTGCCTAGAGGGCACCCTTGTGCTAGAGCACCTGCTGTTCCCCTTAGAACAAGTTAGCTGATCCTGGCGTATGAGGGAATCCTCATAGGAGTAATTTAATTGAGAGATCCGAGGGACAGGCAGCATGCAATATGAGATAATAATGAAGATACTATCACTCTTCTACTGACACTTGGAAAAGATTGGTTGTGTCAGTGTGGGTTGCAGAAGAGTGCATTTACTGTGATGGCTAAGGGGATGAGGTTACCTCAGTCGTGCAAAAGCTTTCAGCATTGTACAGCCCAGAGGTAGGTACTGAATATATTAAACCGTCAGCAAAAGCACTAGGGTAACAGTTCCTGGTTCTTGGCTTTTCAATTTACTGAATGTTCCCTGGGCTGGAAGGAAGTATGTGGGAAATCTTCATTCTCTCTTTCGATCTTCTTCAGTCCCTTTATTTGCAGCAAATGCCAATCAAAACACAAAAATTACCACATGAACCTCTTTAACATTCCAAATCTGAGCTTTCATGAAGAGAAGCAGCACAGATAAAACACTGCAGAAATCACCCTTCCTGCAGCGTGGCTTCTCTAGCAGTAAAAGGTCATTCCCTTTAAAAAAAAGCATTCACTTTGCAGATACTTTCCTTACAACCTCTGTACCATTAACTCTTACAAAATTTCTCTTAAGAATCTGCAAAACCATTCCAGGACCTGACTGGAACAGTGCTAGCCTCAGTCATGTGTGTTTGAGAACAGCCACCCTGTTATGTACCACTTTGATCACTAACACCTAAGTAAAATGGTATGGATAGAAAACACTGAACATTTTCAGAAATCTGTGATTCAAGTATAGAGATACTGAAGAAAATTAAGATAAAATGTGTGAAATAATTGGATTATCACCTAAATTTTTGTGTTAACTTATATAGTAAAGATCAATGGACTAGTAAGGAAAAAGACTAAATTCATCACATAGATTATATGTTTTGTCTTCCATTCTGTTGCAGGGCTCTTTATGTTTTAGAGACATATAAGATAACAGATTCTTGACAAAACCAAAAATCTTCTTTATGCATTCTCTAGCTGTACTATTTCATCGTAATGGTGATGTAAGCCAACGTTAACATTTTGAACAACTTTTGCCTAGACTCTGGACTGAATATTTTTAGCAAGACATTGTAAGCTTTTAATCTTGTATATCTTCGTTAAGGGAACAAAATAAAATAATGCAGTGTCAGCAGAGGAACTGAAGAGCAGTTTCAGACCATTTGATGTACAAGTCTTTCCTGGCTTACTATCCTCAAGTAGAGGTGTTTTACCATGTGGTAAAGTCTACATCAACTCCCTCTCTAAAAGCAAATTCTTCTTTGGACGGCTGACAAAGGTCACTTACCTTGTGCTATAATTCCATCTATGCCGTATTAATATGTGAAGTGATATTTCATTGAGTGAGTGAGCTACATGTACTTTCCTGGAGGAAAATAAAATATCCTAAAGCAATTAAAGAGTTAAGGAGGTCACGGGATTTGCCAAGTATCATGATGAAATTTTTTGAGTGTACTCATCTCAGAATAACTTAAGACTCTGGACAATGCCCTTTTACTTGAGATTCCAAAGGGATCAGAAGACTATCTCTATAAACAAGTGGTAGCTGACTTAATGAAAACTTGCTGCTCAATCAGGAAGTCATTCTAAGTTACTGTGGATTACCTAGATTCTGATTTCCTTTCAATACAAATGAAAATCTTTTAACTAATATTGTGGCTTAGATCACATTTAGGCTTAAAAAACCCACTGTGTAAAAACAATTTCTTAATTGATCTACTCACTGGAGTGCTAAAAATACAGTTTTCCCCTCTTTTCAAGCCTCTTTCAAAAGTGCTCAGGAAAGGAAAAGAATCATAGCAGCTATTGTGTCTCATACATCATCGGAATTGTCAAGCAGGACCTGAATTTAACTGGCATATTAAAAAAATGCCTACTAATAATAGCCTTTAAATGATCTTTAAAAATGCATATAAAGCAAAGACCAGTTTCTAGACTGGTTATACAAAATATTTCTTTCACATCAACATTAATAAACATTGGTTTTTTTTGTTTTTTTTTTTTTTTTTTAGAGACATCAAATTAATCACTTTTCTGTTAAATTCAGATACGTAACAAAGGAGATTCCCTTCTAAACAAGATTTCCCTTTTCCTGGAAGACCTTTTGTGGCTTATATTGCACTAGCACCTTTTGTCATAAGATGTGCTGAGGAAAAGAGTTTATATATAGAAATAATTATTTTTTGTATTTTTATACTCTTTTGTGTTCACACATGAATGCCCACTGTAAACTCCAGTCTCATATTTTGAAAGTAAAATTACTGATTAGGCAAGCAGGAAGTTATTATAAAGACAGTTAAAGATCCAGAAATATCTTTGGTAATTTATCTTAATCTTAACCCCACATGGGTGTTTTTGTCTTAATTTTTACAACATCTCCACTTTGATTCTATGCAAAAGGGCTTTCTTTTTTTTTTTTT